>WHYT01016695.1:213087-237353 GCA_009806455.1 Tetrax tetrax
TTGTTTCTGAAAGGAAGAACAAGGATGGCACAAAGCACTGCTCACTTCTAGAGTGAGGTTTCAGGGTCCTGCCGTCCTGAAGCAGGGAGCAAAGGGAGGAGATCCCAAGGGAAATCCTGGGGGTGCCAGTTCTCAGTGAGAGGTGGGTCAGAATGTTCATCTCTCATCCTTGATCTGGAAAAGCCAGATTTGCTCTGAGAATAGGTGATCTGAGCAAGCTTCCAGGTAAGGTGCCTTTAATAAAATGTCATGGTGAAGTGTTTGCTTTCAGGAGAGGGGATTAAAGGATGGAGAAATGGCAGTCTTGGACCTGGGGCTAAACAAGCTGAGGGCTTCAAACTTCTCAGGGCTTCCATAGCAACACTTCTGGTCAGGCTTAGGTTACCACCAAGAGCAACCTAAGCAACCTAAGAAGGGCTTTTCTTATTTGGAGAGGTGAAAAAAGGTGCTACAGTATGTTGAGCTTTTGGGGAAGTGTCTTCAACAAGAGGATTTGGACATGATGTCCCTATGGGAATCTGTTTTGGTCTACATCATGGACCATCTTCTGCCTCGTGACTTCCTAAGAGTGTGTGGTGGTAAACGGAGCAGCAGGATACAACTGAGTGCTGGCAGGGGATGATTTGGTGTAAAACAGTTTGTAGTGAAAATATGAGTCTTCAAGTACAGCCTGTGTTTCAGATTGCTTGAAGGGACTTAGAGGGTAGATATTGTGGTGGGTCAGGCTCTTGCAGGGGGGTTGGACTAGATGACCTTTGAAGGTCCCTTCCAACTCTAACCATTCTATGATTCTATGATTCTAAGTCCAAGCAGAAGCACACAACGTCATCTCAGTGTAGTGTCATAGACTCATGCTGAATCCCTTCCTATAACGTATGCTCTAGTATAGTCTTTTTTTACAGTAATTACCTTTGTTCCTACAGTTACAGTAATTTAATATTGACTCTTCCCCGAAGCCTGCTCCTGTCTGCTAACAGGAGAGTGATGATATTTAACCATTTGCATCTGTTTTCTTATCGGATGTGTAAGTTGTGTTGCTGCTTGCATCACTACTGAATTTACCCTGAAGATGCACCTGGAAACTGGATGTGGGCTGTATCTGACCCAGCCTTCATCAAATTAATAGTAAGCCCGTGTTGACAAATACCTGTGTAATTTCAAAATCTGGAGGGTTTTTTTTAAACCTGTTTGAAATATTAACTAGTAAGCTGATCTAAACCAAAAGACGTGAGAGAAGTGAGCACGTAAGCATGTGCGCTTATTCTCTTTGGTGATTCTGCTGATTGTAGAATAGACTTGGAATCGGGCCCTGATAAAAGCAAATTAAATTCATCAAAACCAATGCCTTCTCCCTTTTTGATTTCAGCTCTGGTCTCATTCTCACAGACATATTATGTGATTCGATCTGGGATAAATACTGTGCTCACTGGAGCAATGACCAAACTCCCCACATCCAGTGCGGATGCATCCAGAGTGGAACTGAGCTTCACCCAGTTCCGAGCCTGGGAATGCAGTTTGGATGTGGAAGAGGTGAAGCAATGGGAATGCGGTACCCAAGAACATCCTGCACTTGAACAAAGACCGGTTACTTTGAACTCTTTCCATCCTAATGTGCCATTAACGGTCAGAGTGTGACTTGCATACAGCTCCTGTTTGGACGCAGCCCTGTGTAACGTAGCTGATGCAGCCAGGAGGAAGGAGGTGGAGTGACAGAGCCCATGCTGCTTCTGTGCATCTGCATCTTGGCTACTTAGCTGTATGCTTGCATTGCTATATGTATTGCTGATGGCTCTTTAGAGAGAAACAACTGCTTTGTTCTCTTTCTGTGACACCAGGAATGTGGAGAAGGTGAAGCTAATGGGCATGGTGGCCATGCAGAGGAAGAGTTGGGTCTCGGAGCTTCCCTGAGGAGCATTACCCCTTCCTTTTTGCTGAGGTTGAAACAGGCACATGATTAATTTATTTGCTGAACAAAAGCCTCCAGCTCCTCAGCATGTCAGTGGGCTCTAACAAGACTAGTCACAAGTGACATAGTTTACATGGGATTTTGTCAGCAGCAGGTTTGCTTTTTTTTTTTTTTATCATTTGAGAGTTACATCACAGAAAATGCAAGCACAGTGGAAATTTTACTGTCCTGGACTTTGCAACTTTTTCAGAGCAAGTGGCAGCCAAGCAGATAATCCCATCTTCTCATATCTGTGACTTTGTCCTTCCTGTCCTGACATGAATTTGATCGTGATGCCTGTCTGTGTACAGACTCCTTTGAGATGCTGGTGGGGACAAAGACATTGGGGGGGTATCAAAGAGCAGAAGGATACTGATAGAGACCTGCAGCTGTTGATTAACCAGTCTCACTGGCAAAGAAGGCCCACAGCAGTAGGGATGGTTATTAGCTCCAGAGACTGGATATTGGCAGGACTAGACTTGGCTTTTGGTGTGTTTGAGTGGTGAAAATGTGAAATCATGTATAAGTGTGAAGGCTCAGTTCTGAACCTGGGGTGGCAGAGGTACAGTCAAGTGTCAGCCTCAGCCTTTTTCCATCAAGTTATGAAAATATTTGCTAGCAGGAATCAAATGTGAAATAGAGCACTTCCAATTGTTGGGTCCTTAAACAAAATTGTTGCTTAGTAAAGTGAAAAATTTACCTGTCCTCCCTTTAACTACCATCTTATTTCCAGTCCCATATCCTAGGAACAGAATAAAATTGAAGCTGGACACAAATGTTTCCATGAAAGTGTTTTTATTAGAAAATTTTGTTGAAATTGAGACCTTTGTGGGAAAGGATCAGATGTAATGAATTTCCTGTTCTGAAAGTACTTATGAAAACAAGTTTAAAGTTGTGGACATATGATTCCCTTTTTTATGAAGCGGGGCTTTTATTTTTTTTTCCCCTCCTCCCCTCCCATTTTGGCACAAAAATCCATTTAAAACTTCTTTTTTTTTTTCTTTTTTCTTTTTTTTTTTTTAACAAGTTTCTGGAAAAAATGGCAATCAAATAAGAGTACAAGGTCAGGCCTTTGTAGATCTGTCTCCTTCTAGCTCCTTTCAGTGCTCCACTGCAGGGTACTGAGCTGTCACTGAGCTCTGTCCCCTGCAGCTGGTGGCACACTGGCCAGAGCAGGGAGGAGAATACAGACAGGACTCTGTGATCACATAGTCCCCTGTCACCTGCTCCATACTGCCATTAAGGAGGTAAAGAGGACATGGTTGTCCTTAAGTTATACTGGGGACAAACAGGAGCTGGAAGGAAATGTGGCCCTTGGGATGAGTATTGGAATAGCTGTGTTGCGTGGGGGTGCATTTCCGCCTGTGTCAGGTGCTGGAGGCAGCTTCCAAGACTGTGCTGGGCAAGAATGGATTGAGAGCAGCCCTGAGGTGAAGAAGTTGGGGGTGTTGATTGACATGAGCTGGCAATGTGCGCTTGCAGGCCAGAAAGCAAACCACATCCTAGGTTGCGTCAAAAGCAATGCGGCCAGCAGATCGAGGGAGGGGATTCTCCCCCTCTGCTCCACTCTTATGAGACCCCACCTGCAGTACTGCATCCAGCTCTGGGGCTCCCAGCATAAGAAGGAGGTGGACCAGTTGGAGAGAGTCTAGAGGAGGCCACAAAGATGATCAGAGGGCTGGAGCACCTCTCCTATGAAGAAAGGCTGAGAGAGTTTGGATTGTTCAGCCTGGAGAAGAGGAGAGAAACTCTTTAGCAGGGCCTGTAGTGACAGGACGAGAGCTAATGATTTTAAAATAGACAGAGGTAAATTCAGACTGGATATAAGAAAAAAAAAAAAATTACAATGAGAGTGATGTAACATTGGCCCAGATTGCCCAGAGAGGTGGTGGATGCCCCATCCCTGGAGACATTCAAGGCCAGGTTGGACAGGGCTCTGAGCAACCGGATCTGGTTGGAGATGTCCCTGCTCGGGGGTTGACCTTTAAATGTCTCTTCCAACTCAAACTATTCTATGATTCGAATCGTGTAGGTTGGATTTGCACTAGCATATTTCAACCTTGTTCTCTTCAATATGTGGAATAAGCTTTTTTTGCTAGTTTCCCAGAATATGAGGGCTTAAGAAAATTCGGAGCAGCACAGGCAGTATGTATGTGAGTCACTCTGTGTGTGAAGTCTTTGCCCAGTTATCCCCGGATTTTCCACATGCTTTTGAGCAGACAGGTTGTGTTATGGAACAGGAGCAGATGAGTAAGTTGCTTACGGAGGCTACTGTGCCCGTCTGTCATAGACACGTGTCTCCCATTGCTCCATGATGGTTGACCTGTTCACGTGGGGTCTGCAAACCTGGCCAGACCTCTTCAGCCTAGGACCAACTCTGAGGAGGTGTTTGGGACAAATGAATTTAGATGACAAGAAAGGGATTTTCCTTGCTGCTTTCTTAATTGCAGAATTAAGGCCCTAAAATGCAGACAGCTGGGGAGTTATGGCAGAGTCCAAGTAGATTGACCACATTCTTGCTTACGCCCATCATCTGCTCCCTTCACCCACTGGCTCAGTGGTTTCAGGTGCATCCTGAGAGAGATGATGTTTCTGGTCTGAGACTGCCACAAGTTTAAAGGTTCCCCATCTGTCTAGGCCTGACTTCCCACTGGCGCCGCTGTCTCACTGCCAGCCTGCCAAAAATGCATGGCTTAAATGATATTGCTGCTGCCAGAACTGCCGCTGCCACTGTGCGGGAGCTCTCCTGGAGCTTATTGCAAAGGATTGTAAAGAATGAATAATCTGGGATTGTATTGTGCTTAGCTGGTAACTGTATTCAACCTACCTGCCTATGGAGTCAGTAGGCAAAACTCTTGCTGTTGCCTGGGGCACGAGGATGCATGAGGGAAGACGTTGTGAATGTGTCTCATCCATTCTCTGCTGTTGCTTCTGACAGTCTTCCCACATGGCCCACCCTGAGTGCGGGCATCGGTAGGTTGGGAGGAATTGGTGGTACCATGCATGTGTGGCTTGTTGTTAAAGGACCAACAGGCAAATAGGAGGAGCTCTGTCAAGAGCGTAACACAGCAGGATGTGGAAAAACAGAGTTTGTATAATTTTTATTTTTTTATTTTTTTTTAGTAACTGAGAACAGGAGAGGATGCTCTGAACTTCCTGTGTTGTGTTTATAATTTTTCTCCACTTTTCCTTGCGTAGCCTCCAAGCTGTTAGTATCTTGACTGTAACGGGTCTGCAGCAGGGAAATGGAATTTGTCCTGAACCTTCATTTCCCTTTTATTACAGTCTACCAATCTTTCCTCTTTTGTCACACAGAGATAAATACTGGATTCAGAATTAAAGACTGTGTCAGGACTAGTCTAGTTTATCTTAATAATTTCATACAGTTTGATTCATATGACAAAATTAATAAACATCCCTCGTCTCAATGAACACTCTGTAGCATTGAGCCATTCTGACAGTCACAGCTGTGCTGTGCTCCTCTCAATTTGGGGAGCATGTTGCTGAGCCCTACAGTACTGGCCAGAAATGTCCTGCCTTCTCCCAACAGAGTACCCTGCTGTAGACCAGACAGAGACCTGGCTGGCTCAGGAGAGTCTGTTTAACTCCATCTCCTAAATTACTGTTCTGTGATTAAAAACTTTCACAATTTAAAGTAACAGGACAACAAAAGTTTTGGCAGATTGAACTTGATTTAGTAAGAGGAAGCACTGCTTTTCACTAGAGACGTATCAGAGTACTTAGGTGCTAGCAAAAGTGAGGGGAGAAAGAAGAAATCATGTTCTCTCAGAAGCTGTGCAACAGACTGTCCTGGGAACACCACCCTCACCCTGGTCATGGCTGCTGGTTTTTGGTTGGTTTTTTTTTTTTCAGACCTCTGATTTCCCTCTGCACAGAGTCCTTCTCTGCCTTTCTGTTTCACAGCCAGGATGTGACCTTCTCTCCCAGTCTCACCTGGCCTGGGTTAGACCAGATTTCCTTGTTGAGGATGTGCCCTGCTTCCCCATGAAGAGAAGTCTGCCTTTCTTCCAGTGAATGATATTTGGCTTCAGTGGCTTGCATTGTGTGCCCTGCTTCCTGCAGCATTGCTGTAACAACTTATTTTGGCCATATATATTTTATTAAGAAAAAGTACTGAGGAACTGAAAGCATTTAAATTTAAAGTAGTACTAGGCCAATGAGCCATCTCCAAGAGACACCCCATGAGGCCTGTGACTTGTCTCTTCTCTTGGAGGAGTTCCTGTACCATCTATGTTCTTTCACCCCCAAGAATTCCCTTCAGAAGAAGAGGGGAATGGTGGTTAGAGGCAGCCTGAAACAGTTAGCAGGATTAGAGAGGAATGGGGAAACTGTTTGACTGTCTTGTCCTGTTTGATATGTTGCCATAAAGTTATTTATGCTTCCTGCTGTTTATCTGAGGACTAAATGAGATAATGAAGTGTATACAGAGATAGAACTCCATTCATCTGAGCTGCACAGTATCTTGGAAATAGTGTTGTGGCTGCTTTGCAGAGAAGCCAGTCTCTCTCCCTTGCTTTCCTTTAAGTGTTTTACTTCTGTCATATACAGGTCATATGGAGTGCTCTACCTGACCTTAGCTGGGGACAGGAGCAGAGTATGTCGCCCAAGGCCCCAGGGTGAATCCATGACACAAGCAGAGCCCTCCGCTGTCAATCCCTGCTCCGCAGCCCTCCCCCTTTCATTCTTGCCCCTGGTGTTCCGTACTCTTTCACACACAGTACGTTATCTTCTGTTTCTTCTGCCTGTTTTTTGGAGTGACAGGAGATGTACTGCATGACGTGCTTAACTCATCTGTGAGGAAAGCTCCGCAAATGGTCTATGTGCAACGGTGTAGCAGAACTGAAAAAGTGTCATTATTTCTCTTCTCCTTTGTAAGTCCTTGGTTTTCTATAGCAGGGCCTGGGACACGCTGCTGAGAAATCCATGAGTAGGCTGTCACACTGCAAGGTATGATGTCAAGAGTCAGGAAATCCCTGTGGGATAGTGCTGATGCACGCTGGAAATACCAGCCCTGAGTGCATGAGGCAGTGCGGTAACCCCCCAGGGCAGTGTCCTGCCTTCCAAGCAAGGCAAACACTTCCTTTTTTTTCATGCCCCATTTCTACTGTTTCATCCCTGTACCTTGAACAATCAGTTTCTATTATCTTTTGGCCCGTTCAGGCTCTTCTGCATCAGAAATGTTAACCTCATGGAAATTAAACACTCCTAGTGGATTTCCAGCCCTTGCAGTAGCCAAATTCCAGTTCTTGAGCTCCCCACAACCTTTAAGGTGTTCAGCCATGGGCTGTTGCTGTTTAGTGGTAAAATTGGTGTGAGGTTTGTTCTGCGATGCCCTGCTGTGATTGTAACCATCCAGTCTCAGACAGTCAGACTTGCCTATCAAAGCAAGGCCATCTCCTGAGTCATGCACCCTCAGATCAGGGTAAAGGTATGTGATGCTCCCTGCCTTAGCTAATCCAGGGAGAGGAGAGAGCTAGGCAATGTGTGCGTTTTTGGAGAAGTGTAGCGTCTGTCCTGTGAGATGGTGTTTCACTTTGGAGGCTTGTAGCAAAGTTCTGCATCTTTAGTATTTTTTTTTTTTTTTTGTAGTATCAATTGAAGAAAACTCTTCTTGCAGAAAGACCTGTCCTGGCAGAGTTGGGAGAATGTCTTTGGGAAGGCAGCAACTCATTTTCCAGTTGGAAGAAGCTGCAAAGCTGCCACAGTGTAGCTTTTTCTCTAGCACAAAATAATTCTTTCTGATCCATAGCTGTAGAAACTTGCTGTCCTGACAAACGTGGGTGCTTGAAAGCTCCCACAGGCACCAGGAATCTGCAGTTGTGAGAATATATATGTAGTTTAAACACTAATTCAGTCTTTCTGGTGGTGCTAGATAAGGGAGAGAATCTTACAAACTGTAAGAGACTGTCAAGGAAAGTACGTGTTTGTCTGAAGTCTCCATCCCAGGCACAGCTCTCCCTCCTGCACAGAGCCCAGAGCTGGCCAGGAGAAGAATGCAGTGACAGTGCTATGTGTGTTCCTTGCTCTATAGCTGTGGTGGTTATTATTTTGAAAGCTTGCTTGCTGATTTACAGGAGCAAAACCACAAGTCCTTGACTCCTGGAATTCTTCATGAAAACACTTCTGCTGAAAAAGAGTTGGGTTTGATCTGCAGTCTGAAATATTTGACTAGAACATCAAAGAGAGTTTGGAGAGGAAGGGTTACTTAGGAGAGTCAATGTTGCAATTTGCCTGATTCTTTTCCAACTCTAGATATTTCTGACATGGATGTTGTAATCTAATTTCTAAATACTTGTATTTCCCAAATATTTGGTGTTTGGCTTTGTTTTTCGTTGGATCCTTCTGAAAAGTCATACTTACCTAGGCAGTTTGATATAAACAGTCGCTGAATCGTGGCAGTGCTCTTCTGTACACGTTTATATGTGCTTGTGGGAAACAGGGCCGTGATGTAAAGGCCATTCCGATTAGTATCAGTGTGCAGGAAATTTAGGTAAATGTCTCTTTGGTTATTATAGTATAACTAAGCTGTTAACAATAGTAATTTTCCAAATCATTAAAAATCTGCTCACATCTTCCACAACAGTAATGACATTTTAGTTTGTTCTGTTAGTGCCCCGTGGCTTGAATTGCTGCAGTTTAAGGGCACAATCTAACCACCACTGAAGCTGAAAGAGATCTTTTGGTTGGACCTGACTGGCCTTACAGAAGCAAAGTTATTTGAACACACTGACTGTGGTATTTCTTCCTTGAACAGAATTTTTAAAAGGCTGAAGTTATGAGTGAAAGCTATCACTTAGAGGAATTCAAGGTCTTCCCTCCCCACTATCCCTGATTGTAAGAGAGAACAACAACTATTCTGTGCAACATGCAGGTGGTTCTCTCAAATCAGATACAAGCTTATAGCCAAGCTACTGAGACTGAGATGTGTCTGTTAGTGTATTGCATGAAGAGAAGCTGGTCAGCGTGAGAGTGAGACTAACTTGGATTTGGAGGCATCAGGGTATGTAGTTGGTAACAGCAAGGACTCGGGTCAGGGAAGGGATTAACGAGCTTGAGTGGTTCCATTTTCTAGTGTCCAGGAGGATGCTGGTCTTGAGGGAGCGGAACAACCTAACTCAGAAGTGGTCCCTTGTGATACTTCGGATCAAGCACCCAGAATAAATGCATTTCAGATACAAGGCTTATGTTGTGCCTGTGCACAGGAGATGACCTTTCCTATCTCACAACCCTTTTGTGGAGGCTCAGTCCCATTTCATGAGTGTTTGCCCTATGTGCTGTTATCAGATATATGTCCATGCAAATGAAGCACTCATCTGTTTACATGGCTTATAGTTGGTAAGGAAAGTAGTGTGAGTCTTCTGCTATGTCCCTTTTGGAACAGGCTACAACAGAGGTAGCAAGACTGGGAAAGTTGGGCGTGATGTTGGGCAAAGCCTCCTAAGAAGCCAATATGCTTGCGGCTATGCACAGATAAGTTCTTGCACTTAAATAGCACGTCATATTCAACGTGGTCACTGAAGAAATGATATGCGTGCAAGCTTTATCTCTCTGTTGAAACAGTGTTCTCTAAGGCACTGCTAATAAACCATTCAGAACAGCATCACCTGGTTTATCAGGATGAGAAGTGAAGAACAGTTTCTTCTTGCTTAAACTTCTAAAGTGACTAAGCTCTGGAAGAATGAACAGTAGCAATTTACCTATCATCAATTCCCTGGGAATAGATCTTTTCCCAAGAACAGCTACGAAGTCTTTGGTGATGACTGTAGTTTGGGCTGTACATATTACGTTATATCCGAGACCTAGTCCCTAAAATAGTGCAGTGCCCTAATGCTGCGCTTACATGCTGCTGCACCGTTGAGTCAGACACCACTTCCCGCAGAGCTCGTGTTCTCCTGCGGGATCTCTGCTCAGCAATGCCCACACCCAGTCCTGTTGGGATCAGAGAAGGGCAAGTCATAGCCTGGGGTCAGGTGGTTGCAAGCTGTGCTTTATGGTCTTTGTTCGTAAGACTACCAAGACAATACTTTCCCATCCAAAAAGCAGTCAAATGATTCTCCCTCCATCCCCTTTGCTTGCTTATACACAGCTATACTGGTCAGAACCTGCCTCTGAGTAATCTCCTTGCCTTCTCTGAAGGGTATCGTCTTAAAAAGGGTAATGACACATGGTTTTGATACAAACTTTTGAAAAAATGACCTTAAATAACCAGGGCGGTTGTTTAAGTCTTATTCCTTAGAGCCATAGTTACTAAAATTTTTGATGGCGTACCCCTTTTGCTCAAAAGTTGCCATTAGGAAGAACATCCTCAGTGCATGCATCACGTAAGCATTATCTGTCTTTTACTCAGTAGTGCTAAGAATCTGGAGCTGAACTGTTATGGAAAATCATTAAATTGCTTGTGGACCACTTGCTTCTACTTTGACTGGTGAAGTAAAAACTTGGTCGGGCTTCCACTGTACAAATAGGACAGGAGAACTGGAAAAGATTTATTGTTCAACAGTTTATTTCCAGCTCCATTAGGCTCAATTTATTACTAACTTTATTAGGCTCTATTTATTACAAAATCTATTAGACTCTATCACTAACTCTGTGAGACGCTATTTCCAGTGTTACTAGGCTCTGTTCGCTCTCTAGTGACTATTTCTACCCTCTCTACCTTATGCCACGCTGAGTCCAGCCCCGTTGCCCGCATTGCAGTGTTGGTGGCACAGGTGGGACAATGTGGGACTGTTGGGCTTTGCCCATGGGGTGGCGTTGGCATGGCCACAGCAAGGGCTGATTGCTTTAGCAATTAGTTGCTTTACCTTGGCACGTCTGTGAACAGACACCTGTGCGTCCTGTGATAGAGCTGGTGCAAACACCTCCTTCTCCACCCCAGCAGCAGTTTGCTGCACAGACTGAAGATCTTGGTGGCTTCTGGGGTGCTTTTCATCCAGCTCCGCATCCAGGCACGATGCAGCCGCGGCTCTTGTTTTGCATTCCACTCTTGGCTGGCACTTTCCAGCAGCTGGACATGATCCCTCTTAAAGTTAAGGCTATAATGGAAGCGTAAAAGCTTAAAAATCTAAGCTTGATTCTTAGGTGATATGATTAAAGTGCTTGTGTCCACAAGCAAGAAGTCAGTAAAGCTGTGTGGAATGGCTGCAGGCAATGAGAGGGCTGTGGTGTGTCCAGTTGCATCCAGGAGTGGGTCCCCAGGGAGGAGCAGGAACCTCTGCAGCGTTGGGCATCCCAGTGCCCTATTCAGGAATTTTTCAACTGGGCATCTCTGACATGTGCAGAAATATCCTCATACTCTTTGTTTTCATTTCACTGAGATAGTGTCTGTTAGGAAACATGATCCAAGATATTTTAGGTACCTGATCTGTGCAGTCATGTAAACACAAAGAGCTGCAGGTATGTACAAAGAAGCCTCCACTAGGTATAGGAGAAGGTGTAGTCCAAAGCACAGGGAAAGTGTTGGACAAAGGGAGGAGGGGCATTTATCCAATCCTCAGCTTTTTCAAGTGGTGTTAAAATATTGAAGAAAACAGCAGGAATAAACCTTTTTCTAAAAATTATAGAATCATTTAGGTTGGAAAAGACCCTTAATATCATTGAGCCTAACCATAAATCTAACACTGCTAAGTCCACCACTAAATTGTGTCCCTAAGTGCCATGTCTACATGTCCTTTAAATACCTCCAGGGATGGTGACTCAACTACTTCCCTGGGTAGCCTGTTCCAATGCTTAACCACCCTTTTGGTGAAGAAATTTTTCCTAATATCCAATCTAAACCTCCCTTGATGCAACTTAAGGCCCTTTCCTCTCCTGGAAAGGAGTATGGCTTTTTAGAAGGTACTTAGACAAAAGAGCGATTTTAATAGATCAATGTGCAGTTTTATGTCAGCAGAATTGAGAAAGCCTTGAAAAAAATCTGCACTGCTACAGTGCATTTGCTGTTTACAAAACATAGCTAATCTTAGTGAGTGGGAGCAGTCAATATTGCACATAATAATGAAGAGTAAAAAGAGAAACTATTTGTATTTCACAACTCTCCTACCAGTGTGTTAGAAGAAAATATGAACCTTATATGAGGAAGTGAGCTAAGCAAAGAATATGAGTATATTCTTTTTACTTGCTTCCAGGAGAGTATGGGGTTTAGTACAAAATTGTTAAATATTTTATGTAGTATGCATACTGGGCACCTGGTGTGTATCATTTATATCTGTAAAGTATTATCCACTGTAACATTTTAATTACAATCCTTCACTTGACTGAAATCTCTGAAGGTTGATCAAAAAACTATGGGGAATGGAACTGCCCACCCCATATCCTTCCCCCTTTTCTGAGGAACCTCCTCTTTCTTATCCCACCTTTTGCTCTCTTATTTTTGATGTAGTAGTAACTGTGCTTTGTGTCCAGCAGAGTCCCAGGGAAAGTTTGTAATTCAGATCCACAGAAATCTGACCTTTGTAGGAGACTGCGTAAGTCACTTGTTGCTTGCAAGTCCAGTGAAGAGCATGATGGTCCTGGTAGTTGTTTCTATGGTGTTAGGAGTGCACTGGGATGCAAGAACTGGGCAAAAGGTTTGCAGACTCTCGTGATGAGTGGATGGGGCTGCTCCAAAACTCCTCAAATACTACATACTGTGGGAAGTGGTTAGGAAGGATGGATTACCCAGTGGCAGTGAGGGTGGGCATGCCTTTCCTAGAGATCAGAATGGATCTCTGGAGGCAGATGCAACTGGGGTGAGTTTATGAGCCAACCTGATGGAGGGCCAGAAGAAAAAGCCAGTTCTGGTGCAAGGCTCAGGCGGAAGTTGCTTTAGCTCTATTTCCATTTAGCAAATCCCTTGTTGTTGCAGGGGCCTAGGCTAGGTCTGGACAGCATCGTTTGTCTCTCCTGCTCCCTCCTTACGGCATGCTGTAGGTATGGTCTCTTCTGTTGCAGACATTCCACTCCCTGTCAGGCTGGGGAAGTGTCTAGGCATGGAGTGGAAAAATCCTGGGACAGATGCTCCATGGGCATTAGTACTGGAAAAGCTTTGCTATGAGGCTTCCTGCAGTTTTAGGGAGAGTGGTGTTGGTGACTCCATGTCCTCTTCTCACCTTGTTTGTGCCAATATAATTCTCTGGGAGGAAGGCAAAGTTGTAGAGAAAAAGGCAACTGACTCAGCCACATGTGTGGCCTTCACTAGCCATGTGTAGCTGGCTGGAATGGTGTCGGACTTCTGCCCAGCTCCTGATGCTTGCCCATTTTGAAGGTGTCTAGGATTGAGACCCTTAGATGTACAGCTTAATGTCTATGCCGTTGGTGGTCTCTGTCCCACAGCAGGTTGGAAACAGTGCCTGGTAATAGAGTTAATGAGCTTACTCATTAAAGCATGTTTTGCGGAAATTAGTACATGACTCCTTTTCCTATTGACCTGCTGGGCAAAGCTGTGGTGTCCATGTATGTGGTGCAGAAAGACAAGCTCTCCTTCACTGGGTGTTGCTGTAATTGTGTTGTATTTTTTGTACAAACACCCATTACCACAGAATCTGAACACCTGTGAGGAGCTGTTGCACCAGGATGTGGTCAGGTTCAGAGGCACACAAACTTATGAATATCACACTCTACGTCTTTAATTGTCACCCCATGCAAATCTTTCTTTCTTTTTTTTTTTTTTGGCAGATAAATCAAGGAGGGAGGTTGGTGCATGATTCATTAAACATAATGCTCAGTATAAGGAAGGCCTGAGTGGACAGGTGGAGACAGGACTTCCAAATGCTGTGGGAGCAACATTCTTTGCAGCAGCCTGGAGATGACCGAAGCTTTCTTTGAGGTTACTAGTTGGTTTCCTGTTCCATGTTTTACTGAAGGATCTGAAGCAGCAAAGCCCATTGGTTTTGGTCTCACTGTCACCACTTTCCTTCCTACCCAAGGTCTACCCACCTCTGGTCTCCCTGTCCTTCCTGTCCACCCCCAGTACATCTGCTCCTCTCTTATTCCCACCTCAGGCTTCTGCTTCCTTACCCAGCCACAAAAATGGGGACCTTGAGCCCTGCTCCATGTCATGCCTTACTTCTGATTTGGGCTTATGTGACCTTGGAGACTTGCCTGTTGAAAAGAGAGTAGCTCCCAGCAAATTTCAGAGCTACCTGAAAATGAGGATGACTTGTAAGATTGTAGGAATGAGAAATAAAGGGAAATGTTTAACTTTTGTTACTGAAATAACTGTCTACAAACAGGAGAAACTTGTCTCTGCTGCTAGTAAGATGTCCATACTTGAGCAATGAGAATCTCACCGGGCCAACCTTCTGGTTGAGTGTAGCTCAGCAGAGCAGCAGGCACTCCCTGTGAGACATCTTGCCCTTCCCTTCCCTGTTCCCCTGTTCTCTTGACTGCAAAATGGGGGTGATGGTGTCTGGCCACACTTTTATCAGCCAGCAGAGACCCAGTGTTGAACAGCAGCCAGAAAAAAACGTGTGAAGCCTAAATTCACCTTTGGCATTCATACTGCTTCAAGCTTGTGTCTTTTCCCAAAGTGCATTTTCAACCAGTTTTAAGCTGCCTGCAGCTTTTGTTTGTGCTTGGCAAATAGCTACAGCTAAACTAATAAATCAGATATTAAATATTTTATATGGAAATATTCAGAAAACCAATGTGTGGTGGTGCTCTTCCCTGAAGTTAGCTGGTGAGAGCATTGCCAGGTGAGGCACAAGACCCACTTTCAAATCCCCTCTCTATATTTAGATGCAGAATCTGTATTTAGAAGTCTCCTGTGCCACAACATGGCCTTGCCAATTGACTGAGGGCCATTTTGTGATGGGTTTTTCTGCCTTTCTAGCCAAGCTTCTTGTGGAGGTGGGTGCAGTCACCGGGGGCGAATCTGTCACCGATCTGAAAAATGTCTAGCCCGTCTCTGGTGTGCTGGAACAGCTGTCACTGGGCAGTCATGCCATTGCAAAATACTCTATTCAGCTGCGTATACCTTACTCATAAGTAGATGTTCTTTTTCCTCTAATTACCTCTGTGCTACTGTTAATCCCAAGCACCTTGGAGTACAATTAAGTAGCAATAACTACTGATACATGTGGGAGAAATCAAGGTTAAGACATAACTCATTAAGAGAGCTCCAGGAGGAGCACAGAAAGGGGGTTTGGTCTTGTACAATGTGTAAAGTTCCCATGGGTGCATCTGAATGCAGGCCTACTAGCAGAAGAGTTATACTCGGAAGACCAGCAGTTTGGTTCCTGGGTATTGGAGTCTGTCAGGTCAATGAGTGGGAGAACAATACTTACAAGTAGAGCCTCTGTGGTTTGTTTCATTTTTGTGTTTATTTTGGTTTGCTTTTTATCCAGAGGTCTTTGAAACCAAATGGAAGCTCCCAACTGGTGTTGAGTCAAGCCCTTAGTCTGGCTGTGGGTATGTGGAAATGAGCCAAAGCGGTCATGATGGGCTGGATCACTCCAACCTGCTTTGAGGGCTGTATCCCAGACCTGTGTCTCCCTATTATGCTGAGGCAGTGAAATGCAAAGCTGAGTGAGCTGCACCTCTGCACAACACACAGTTGCATGGGGAATGGTGTCTAGATAAGAACACAGCGGGACTCTTGCGCTTGCCAGCTGGAGCTCTTGGTTTGCTGCAGCGCGTGCAGTGTCCCTGCAGTGACTCTCCTCTAGCTGGCATGGAGCCTGCAGGTGCCGTGGTCTGGGCCACGGGGCAAGAGGCTGCTTTGGGGAGAAGCAGAGACCAGAAAAATAGTATTTTGGCACCTGGATGGTAGTTGTAGGCCACATCCTGATGAAGTTCTGTTGCCGGCTAGCTACTGGCACAGTGAGTTTAACTGTACACAGGTCAAGAGCAGGGCAAAGAATGCAGATGCTGTTTGGGTTGTGGTAGTGGGTGATACTCCTCAAAAGCCAGGCGTCCAAACTCATTTGTAACTGTGGTGTTATGCAACTCTAGCTACCCTGTGCAGTTGCTTGGAAAAGGATGTGTAAGAAAGGTTTCTTACGGGATTGCTTAGTATATACTTAGTATGTACTATACATTTGCCCAAGGGTTGTGGCTGACCATAAAAAGTGAATAGAAAAACATCAGAAAGCTCTTGTAGTTCTTCTTTTCGTCCTAGCAGTGCTGCTCACCACAGTTACTATCCTGGTTTTCCCATCTGTGCTTTTGGTGCCTCCTCTCCGAGGTGCCCAGCACCCTAGGTGTCCTGCTCAGATCAATTGTCCTTAACTTCAACTAACTGGTTTAGAGTGAAGTTCTCATACGGAGAGGGCTGTCTGTAGCTGTTTCATGGGTCAGCAGCTGAGTCCAAGACCAGCTGCAGATATTGGGTCGTGCAGGAAGCCTATGATACTGCATTTGCCTTCAGCTGTGTTCTTGTAACTAAGTCTAAATTGAGCTGCTGATGGTTTTTGCACCACCTGGAGTGGTTACACTCTGCCTTAGCAGTTTTTACCTCTTCCTGCTCTTTTCCTTAATGACAACAAGGGCTCTAGTTGCGTGATCTTCCTCCACTGTGAAAATGGTCTTGTGTGCTGCTTGGAGCCTGAGTCTTCATGCCACTTCTTAAGGCAGCTGTGCGTGGCCTTCTGGTGCTCCCTCCTTCTGGAAGGTGTGTGAGCATGTGTGTGTGGACCTATGAGGGTAGCACAGGTGATACACACTCAACCCGAGCTTCTTAAGATGTAACTTCAGGACTTCCTGGCTGCAGACCTGATCCTTCTTCTTTTGCCCTACTCTGAGAAGAACGGGCTCTGGTACTGCTGCCTGTCCACGTGATGTTCTTGCTAGGGCTTGCTCTAAGTCTGTGGCATTAAAAAATAGAAAGGATGTACCCTGTTATCACTGTGCTGTGGCAAGAACACAGTTGTATTCATGTAGAACTATTGCAGTCTGTTTGTAGGACATGATATAATTGAAAAGTTTGGCACATTTCCCACAGCAAACATTGTTAATCCCCACTAGCTAGGATTAGTCACCACTTCTTACAAGCCTTGACACAAAGCAAGCAAGTTATTCAGTTAATCTGCACTTACAGGATAAATATTGCATCCTATGGGAAATTAGGCAGCGTCGTCTTCCTCTCCTATTGTACAGTGATACATTGTGTCTCTTACACCTGAAGGTGGAAGGGAAAAATGCAATAACATGTGATTGATGTTAGCAGACACCTGCTATCACAATGCAGCTGGATCAGCAGGGAAATTTAGTACAAAATAGCTTGCTGAAACCAGGCAGTGAATATAAACAGCATCTTTGTGCTCTTCATGGCACTGGAGAATTTTCCTGTTACACAACAATAAGTACTTGATGCCTCACAGCTGCAAGACACTTCCAAGCATCCTCTCTTCCTTTTTACTGTGGATTTTTTCCTTGCGTGGTCTCAAGCTGTATCTGCAAGCAGTGTCGCTGGAGTCAGTTGCTGTATTTCCCATGAAAACTGAGGTCTCTGAGATAAAGATGTTTTGGGCTCTAAACTTCTGCAGAGTTCAAAGTGCAGCTCCAATTTTCCTCATTGACAATCTCCAAAACAGCAAGATTTTACTGAGTAGGTGACCTGAGAATCATGTTTTTCTGGGAAAAATAGCTGAGTGAATCTGGAAACACCAGGCTTGCAGCTGTGGGGCAGTTTACCTGGGGAAACTGGCTTGAAGGAGAGCTCCAAGGAAGTTTGGAGTCTTCAGATCAGGATCCCTGCCAGAGAGTTTTTCCAAGCATGCACATTGCAAGTGTCCAGTGAAATGAAGACCACTAGTGGGCACAGGGAAAGAAGGGGGCTTCTGGTGGGGGTCCTCTTGATTTCTGAGGAGTGTTGAAAATTTCTAGTTTCAGTGTGGTTTGACTCCAGACTTTTTTCTTAAAAAAAAAAGTATTACTTAAACAAATATTCTCTTAGATGCTTAACTCTTCCTATGATTTTGACCAACTTAAATTACATTTTATCTTAGGTCATGGGATAAATAATTATGTAAATGAATGGATATTTACTCACCTCATTGATTTATCTTATTGGACTGAGTGATGTTTTCAGGGACTTTTTTAAGCTTAAGTTTCACTCCCTGTCAGTGGAGTTGTAAGTCTTAAGGTGCTCTCAAAAAGAGAGGACTCCTACTAAGAGCTTTTTCTGTTTTGACAATCCATGTAGTCACTTTATCCACATTACTGTGTGACTAAGTTGCCTTAAATCTGGTAGTGAATTATGTTCCCCTCTTGCCCCATCCCAACAAATTCTTCTGGTGACCATGTGTGTGACCAGCCCTGACTGCCCAGCATCTTGTCTGAGCGGATGCCAGCTGCCAGGCAAAGTCTGACATGGGTATTATAGCAAGCTGAGGTTTTCACATCTGGTGATGTTTGTGTCTTGTCCTTTGTGGTGTTGGTTGTCTGTCTAAGAAAAGTTAGGATTCGTTTCCATCCCATCGTTAGCAGGCTAAAATAGTTCTACATGTGATGTTGCAATTACAGCAAGCTGAGCAGTAAAATTGTGTTAACACTGTGAGTCCAGTGTGTCTTTTGTGTCTAATAAACCACATTGGTAGGACTCTCAGAGAAAATGCAGTGTCCAGGCTGCCTTTGTCAACTTAACGCTACCCTAGAGCTCCTGGAGGCCAGAGCTGGTGTTTCTTTGGTGCTTGGAGATGATGGGGCAGGGAAAGTTACAGGAGTGCTGAGATAAATCGCTGAGTCAATTGGAAATTGCCAGCAGTATTTTTCTCCCCTTCTGTCCCCATCTAGAATTTACACGAGAAGGTCATGTTGTTTCCTCTTCTACGTTCCCTGTCAGACAAGGTCATTTCTGAAGCCAATGACAAGTTAAATTTTAATTCTGCAACCATGGAAAATTATTATCAAAGGGGACAAGCTTCAAAGTAGATGATTAACTGGCACATCCGATGACTGGTTACATTTTAACTGGCTCCTTCTGCACAACTCCCTTCAGCTGTAGTGAACTTGAACTCATATGAAACGGAGTTTCCCATGAGATGTCATAGGGTGACTCTTCCTTACCGTGTGCCTAAAGCGTGCAGTCCTGGTGGAATAAATAGATGGTAAGAGAAAGGACACAGTCCCCTGGTAGCAAACCCCTAGGAGCTTTCCCTGGAAGCACAGATGATGTCCATGCTCCCAGTCCCTTGTTACTGCTAGTAGAATGTGTTTTGTTTTCTGCTGCCAGGGTTATGAGAAGCACAGCCCAAGTTGCCCTGGGATAGGTACAGCCTCTCATAGTCCTTAACTAGTCAGAGCATCAAGGTGGACTAAAGCCAACCCCACTCCTGTGTTGGCTCAGGTTTTGGAGTAGTTAAGAGCCAGGCCAGGTTTCTGGGAGATGTAATTCATCAAGAAGGAAAACACAGAGAATTCCTGTGGTGCCAGGAGGAGCAAAATAAGGGCTGGGTTACATCAGCGTGGCCTAAATTGGTCCTTCTGCTACAGCGTTTTGGAAATGTTGTTTTCCTAAAGGAAAATATTGTGAGGCTGTTTTGGTGCAGAACATGTATGTAATATTTATAGTCTTCTCATCTGAATTAGCTGCGGGGTTTGAATGTTTGGTTGTTTTTTGTTTTTTGTTTTTTTTTTTTTTAATAAAGGAAAAAGAAGGCTGATAAACCAAAGGGGAGTACAGCTATGCAATGAAACCTCCTGGAGAGAAAGACACTGTCACAAGGGGAGCCTTTTTAATAAATTCATTCATTGCTTCATGTGCATACTGCATCAGCCTTTCCCCTACAGCTTCCCTTTGCTGTGGTTTGAAAGGTGCATTGAGGAACCTCAAGTCATCTTGCTCCAACCTGAAATGCAGCAGATGCTGATGTGATTAAAGCCATTCAGAGCCAAACTGCTAGCTCCCAGCCACTGGCAGAGGCACCCCATATCTGTGGAGCTCTGCCTACCTATGTCAGCAGAGCATCTGACATAAAAGTGTGCCTGCTTTGAAAAACTTGCCTAAGATGACTTTTTCTGCACACTCTGTGTGCCACCCCAGCTAGCCTGCTTATGAGGATCTAGTCCAGCTCCTGAACCACTGGCACAGATGTGTCCAGGCTGGCTGTGGCTGTTTGCAGTTTAGTCCAGAGCCTGTCTGGTTACACAAGAAATAAGCAGAATTTGCCTTGCTGGTGGCACCGGGGGAGGTGAGGTGCAGAGGCAGGTATGCAGCCCCATCTTTGGCATCGTTCCCCAGACTCAATTGTCTTGTCTTCCTTGAATGACCTCTTCTAGCTTGTGTACAGCTGAGGGCAGAAGTTGGCCTTTACTCTGTTTTCTTTTTTGTTTTTTTTTTTTTTTTTACGGCAGCTTCATTTTTGTACTGTTTTCCCTACTAGCAATAAGGGATTAATTCTGTCCTCGGCTTAATCAAGGTAACTGTGAGAAGGCTCATGCCTGTGCACTTGAAGGCTGGTTTTAAAAGCTGATTAGTATCAGTGTTATGGTATAAAGCTGATAAATCTTTAAAGAGAAGGTCACAGGGCTGCCTGCAGAGTCCTGACGTTAGCTTCTGCTGACAGTGGTGGTGTATGTCTCTGCAGTATCAGAGGAGGATATCTGAAATTCCCCTCTGCCTAAAGGGCTGATCTCCTAAAGTCCTGAATGGCTTCTGAGCAGGCTTGAGCAGGGCAGGTGTTCACGTTTGTCCCACAGGCTGTCTACCATCCCCTTCCCCACAAATAGCTCTGAGTCAAGGTGTTGACGGTGTTGTATACACAGCTCATTCAGAAAACAGAGCGAAGTGGTGTGTCTATGCTGGATGGCTGTTAATTGAAACCTGCAGCACTGAAAGCCTCTAGCAATAAAAAAATCTGATTATAAGAGGTTTTTCCTTTTTTGTTTCTAACCACATTGATGCGAACTGGCCTTCTCACTAAATGACATGATTCCCATTCCCAGGCCTTATAATCAAATCTCGAACATTCGGACACAGGACCAGAGGAGGAGCTGGCACTGGCAAACCCCTTGTTCCTCTTGGTGGTGATGTCCTTCTCCTGGTGGAGACAGGCTCAAGTGTGGGACCTCTGTGGTTGCACTCCCTCTGGAAGTTCATCATCCTCATTGACTGCTCTTCCAGCTGTGTAGCTGTTTGTGAGAAGTTGTCCAGGATGATAAACTGGAGTTTGTGCTGGTTAAACTTGTCCATGAAATGGAAGATGTTGGAAATAGTGACACAGATGCCTGTCTCTAATAATGCCAGCAAGACAAGGTTTCTGGGAAGAATATATCTGAATAAACCAGCTGCTACATCTGGGAATAAAGCTAACAAGAGGTGGCCTTGGAGATCTTTTCCAGGTCTGAAATAGGAGCTGCTAAAGTCTAGGGAGACATTAACTGGTTAACCATCCTTAGACCAACGTGGCTGCAGCAATACTGCTGTAACGGCAGCAGCACAGGCGTTTGTAACCTCTTTCTCTGTAACTCCACTGGCGTAAGTTAGTCCCTCGCTTCCTGGCTCTCATCAGCCTTCTACCTTTTGAAATGCAGAATTTTCATATAAGGCATTTAAAAAAACCCTCCAGAATTGATTTTACATGACAGACGTTACTGTCAAATTTAGGAAGATGGCCAAAATGTAAACAGAATTGAAGAACAATTGAATACAAGCATTTTTCAGTGCCAAGTGATCTGCTGTGACTAACCTGGAGAGTTATTTTCACAGCAGCCTTTTTTATGTCTGAACAAGAGAGAGGGACTCATCAACGTATGCAGGGGAATGCCAGTGGGAGCAGTGGTGGCTTCAAGCCCTGATGGTTAGGCACTTGGGTAGTTTTGAACTATGCTTTTCCACAATGATTATCTAGCTCCCTTCTTTTGTTGTTCTGCTTGGATGAAGGACTGCACTGTAACTGCTCGCTGCTGGGAGCAAGGAGCTATTTGCATTATAGCAAATGATTCCTTAAAAGACGACTAGATTTGGTGTGTTCATGTCATATGCAGTACTTTTGAGACATCTCCATCCAGCTTAGTTAAGATGTTACAGCAGCTGACAAATGCCCAAGACTGTAGAAAGCTGGCAGCCGACAGTCCCAACCGGGAAGCTGTTTCCCACAGAATCAGGCAGGGCCAAAATTTGCTGAGCCTCAGAGACTGGAGCATTGTTGCTGTTTTCCACAAAGCTGAGGCTGATTTGATGCACACTGAGGAACTGCGTCAGAGCTGGACTTTGTAAACAGGTGTGAAGCCACTGCCTGCCTGGCTTTACACCTGATTACACCAGGGGGGACTTGGCCCACTCTCCTCCTATTTCCTCCTCATTTGACTGCAAAGTTAAAAGTAGTGTTTGCTTTTGCAGTAGTAGCCCAGTTTCACTGGTTTATACTGCAGACTATTGGTGGGAAGTACCTAGGCACTGGAATTTTAAGGATCAGTATTTCAGCTAACACGCTCGAGTGTTTTATTGTGTTGCTTTGTTATGTTTGTGCAGTTTGTAGAGGGCCAGGGGATCCCATAAGAAGGAACAAAATGTAAATCTGTATTATTGTAGGCCTTCTAGTGTCAGCCTCAAGGAAATCCCAACTGTACTTCTGTTCTTTAAGAACAATAGCAAAGAATCAGCCCCCTAGGAAAACTCAGGGGAAACATTAAATAAGCTTTTTCCAATTTTGATCATGAAACCAGAAGGAGGTAATCCGTAAGTGTGTTGGATGTGTCCTGTGTGCCAACAGTCCCCAGAAACCAGTGAGGCTGAGGGGGCCAAGATGGTACCCACTGGGCTTGGGTGTTTGCAGTGTGTGCCAGAGGTCTGTCCTTGCCATGAGGAGGCAGTGGGGATGGAGAGGGCTAAGGAGCCTGGGATGCTGGAGGCTGCAAGAGGGATGAGAGGGATACAAACGAGTTGATAAAATTTGCAGGAGAAAAGCCAGTCCTGAGCAATAGCAAGTGAAGGCAGGGGCAGCGAAACTCACCTAAGAAGCCCCATGGAGGCATTTTTGGCAGCATTTCTAGGAGGGGACCCATTCCAACTGTAACAAAGCTCTGATCACAACCTTTTTCCAAAGCTTTTACAGGACAATGCATCTTAGTGTTGCAACAAAATTGTGCTTTGAAATGCTCTATGCAGCCTCTCTGTTGGCAGCCACATCAGTGCCAATCGATAACATCGGTCCATCAGCCTTCTAGAAGCACTTAGCAGTTTGGGCACAATCAGCCCAGTTCAAACGCAGACGTAGAATGTTGCAAGTTTAGCAGCAATTGGTCCTGTACTGGACTGGTATGAACCGAACCTTTGCTGACATCAGTGGGCTGTGCTGATTTGAATGAGTTCAGAGTTTTTCTTGAAAATTCATTTCAGGAGATGCTGCTTCTGTTAGCATGGGACTGTATCTTGTCTTGAGTACAAATGCAGAGTAGACTGCTATTAAATATCCAAACAACTAATCGTATAGCAATAGCAGTGTGCAATTATCAGCTCCTCCGTGGTACTGTGCACTTCAGACTGATGGCTCTAGGGGCTCATGGATTAGCAGGGGCTACCCCTGGAGCAGGAAAAGCCCATGCTTTGCAAGAAAGTGGGGTTTGGGAAGCAGCAACTCTTTTCTCCAAAATGCACCGCAGCCACTCGTATGGGATGTGAGTTCATCTCATGCAGCATCTGCTGAAAATGTACAGCAGAGCTCTGACCAGTTATTAATGATCCCAGCTTTATTTCCTTTGTGGAGTGAGTTCTGGGTCTTGAAATCAAGCTTTAGCGTAATTACTGCATCGCTGTCCCCACTACCCTCATTGCCTGGGCTCGTGCACTGTCTCAGGATGAGGGGAGAAGAGGCACTGGAAGCCTCAGCTTTTCTTTAGGGTACCTAACCCTGCTGGGATCAGAGACCTCCAGAGTGCCAGGGCATTGCTCTGGCTCCTGGGCACTGAGCTCTGTTACACCCCAGTGTCCAGCTGAGGAACTCAAAGTGCCTCCCACCCCCTGAAGGTGTTTTGCACATGAGAATTGACTCACCTGCACCTACAGGCAGTGGATCGAGACCTGAGTATTTGTGTAGAAAAACAAAACAAAAACAATGAGGCAGTTGGTAATGGTTTAAAGAGGTAGCTTTGAAGACAGAGTTTTATCTTAAAAAAAGGGAGTGTGAGGAGGAGAAAGCAAACTACTATAAGGACAGATGTAAGGAGAAGCCTGTAGCATTTGTGTTTGCAGTCCTTCCATTTTTTTTTTTGCTTCATTATCTATCTGGAAGGTGATGGAGAAATACAGAAACCGAAGTTGTTTGCTTTTAATTATTTTAATCTTTAGCTTGAAGGTTGGGAGAGCCCTGTATTGGCCTTAAGCCACATGTTTTGGTTTGTTGTTTCTTGAGGGTGGCAGGGAACTGTAATTTTTTTTTTT
>WHYT01016695.1:245022-278618 GCA_009806455.1 Tetrax tetrax
TTTTTTTTTTTTTTTTTGGACCCATAGGAGAAGGCTCAACAACATCTGTGTCAATTGAACAGGTAGGTGAATCTGAGTAAAAGAATGGCACAGCTCAAAATACATGGCTGTAGCTTGCAATGTGTAGTCTGGTAGTGCCACGGTACCCTCTAAGAAGTTGTTCAACCTCTTACTGGTAGCAGGCTTGTAGGAGCACTTGACACAAGGCACAACTGCAATGCAGGTAGCGCACTCCCTCTCCCTGCATAACTTCATCTCTGGCTGCTTTGCCCCTCATCAAATTTGATTAAAGTCTTTCAAACTGCATTAAAAATGGAAGAAATGGTGCTATTAATTTTCATGGCTGCTGATTACAGTAGGCATGTTGAATGGTTACATCAAGCTGTGGTGTCGTTATAATGAAGGAGACGTGCTGTGCGGAGAGAAGTGAGCTGGGTTCTGCTCTGTGGCGATTCCCCCACTCCCGTGGGTCTTGCAGGAGCAGTTTGACTTGCGTGCCCCATGGACGGGACATCACGTCACAGTGAGTGACTTCCATAATTGCTACTGGTGTTGGCTATCTTGGCAGAGTGGCTGAAGACTGAACGCACCACGGGGAAGGAGCTCTGGGCTCGCTCTAGAAGAGACCTCTTTAGTTAAGGGTCAGGTCACGTGGACAGGCAGCAGTAAAAAAGGGAGCTATTATTTGTGGGCAGACAGCTGACACCAAGCTGCAAGGCTGCTTACTGCAGCATATTTCACTGTAACTTAAAATGTGGGTGTATTTGTAATGCTTAAAAAAAAAAATTGAAGAAAGGATCAGGAACAGAGTCTAAAATAAAAGATTGCAGGAAAACAACTAAGCAGCTTCCTTGAGCTACGTGTCTGGATGTTGTTCTGAGTGGAAGAAGGCTTGTTCTCCAATATTCCAATATTAGCTCTCAGCTTATGCCCCAGTAGTGAGACTATGAACACTGGAGTGTCTGTCCTGGTTCTGGCCAAAGGTTCACCTTAACCCAACACCCAGTCCCTGGCTGTGACCAGTGACGCGTGTTTAGGTGAAGTGTAAGAAAGAAACTGTAGGATGATCCTTCCTCTGACATAACCTCTGGCCCATCGTCCCATCTTCTGGCATCAGCATCCTGGTGGACGTGGTGCAGTGGTTCTAAGGGGTTTGGGGGAGTTTATTTCTGCTTTGAGGGGGGTTTGGGGGTTTTGTAGTGGTTTTTGGTTTTGTGTTTGGTGGTGTGTTTTGGGGTTTTTTTGGTTTGGTTTTTGGGGTTTTTTTGGTGTTTTTTTTTTTTTTTTTTTTTTTTTTTTTTTTTTAAACATGTGCTTGGTGCTCCCACCCATCCAAAGCATTTGCTTGGAGCAATTTTGTAAATAGTGAGACTTCTGGGAATGCAGAGAGTTTTCAATGACCTAATGAGGAAGGAAGACACTAACGCCCTAGATTTGATCTTGTCATTTTTGCTCATGCTCAAAGAGTTCTGTTGACTCGGAGAAACCAGGAGCACAGGCGTGACCGGGCCATGATGCTAATCATACTCCTCTTGGATGTCACATTCCTTTTTGCAATGCAAGACTGAGATTTTTAGTAAATTCTTTGCAAGCTGGTTCATAGTCTCAGTTAAGCAACACATCGGTTATTCATTGAGTTTATTATGATAGTTCCTAGGGCCCAAATAAGAGTAGGGCTTAATTACGGTGGATGTCAGAGCCCCCACCACATGATCAGGTTGTGTAGAAGAGGAGGGCAGGTGAGATGGGGAAAGGGCTGGTGCAAGACATGTGGTTCCAGACTTAGCTCTGTTCCCATTCAGCAATGCACGTGCTCGAGCTCTGTGTGAAACGGCAGCCTGACTTCTGCACTCTGTGTTCATGTGGGGGCTGCAGAGAGAAATGCTATGAAGTGTGTGAGAACATGACAATGAATGGAGAGCAGAAGACTGCTCTGTTCCGTGTTTCCCTTTTTTATCTTTTTTCTCGCCATGTTTTTCTGATCTGGCTTCTTTTAGTGTCTTCTTTGGAAATCAACTGGGCTACCTTAGTGAAAAAGTTAGTTTCAAGGTGTGATGACTTAGAAACAAAGGCCAGTCCTGGTGAGCAGAGAAGCCAGATGTGGATATGACAGAGGCTGGTGGCTTCTGGGCTCCCAGCCTTCCTGAAGGCTGGGGGAACTGAGAGGGCTGAGGCTGTCATGGAGCTGTAGTACTGTTCATAGCTGAGCTGATTTAGTTTCTATAGAGTGAGCACTAAGACATGCTGGCAGTGCACATGGGCCTTGGTAGGGTAGGTGAGAGAAGCCCTGGTTTTGGGAAAGCTGACCTGCTTGGACTCAAATGTGAATTTTTCACGCATGCATGCAGATCTGTGCTTGAATCTGCTCTCTAGCTGGTGCAAGTCTGGGTGAGTAGTAAGGAGGAAGCATCCACCAACTTTACAGGGTCCCTTCAAATGGAACTCAGTTGTGCACACCACAGCATCGTACTGGGACACGCTGCTCCAAGCTGTGCTGCTTGGCATTGCACGAGCACCTGTGGGGTTATAACAGTCTCCAGAGGAGCTCATCTTCCCTTTGTGGGACACACTGACCAGCATGGCTTGGGACCTCATGTTGGGCACTTTGGAGATTCTTCTTTTGGTACCTCAAGGTGATCCTAACAGCAAGCACAGGGTTGCTGTAAAAGGCTCGCTTTGTAGAGAGGTGCTTGCTGCTGCTCACGCTGTCCCCTGCCCAGGGGTTAGGCTGTCTCTGTGGTGTATCCACCCAGCCAAGCCTTCATTTTCCTTCTACCGTAGAGGTATCCAAGTTCAGCTCCCTGGGGCAGAGCTCACGGCCTCAGAGGTGCAAAGGTTCAACTGCTGTGAACTCTGTGCTGATTTGAGCTCTCCTCTTTAAGTGTAGGAAGGCTTCTGATGTAGAACCTAGGTACGCACTAGTGTTACTTGTAGCCAGAACTGCACTTTACAGCCCTTCAGGGATCTGTCCTCCACCTTTGTGTTGTACAGAGCTCTCCAGGCTTCACACCTTTCTCACCCTGCCAGCTATGATTTACTGTTTCTGCCTTAAAACAGCCTTCGACATCAGGGATGCACTGTGTGCTGCAGCACGTGCCTCTGGAGGTGCAGCTGGGGGGCTTCATTGTCTGCTTCCCTGCTGCTGCTGCCACAGAAACACAAAGAGGATCTCACTGGGGTACTTTGACCGCTGAAGAGCGCCTACGGCTGCCAAGACAGGGCTGCTGGGCTCCCTTAGGCAGTGCACGCTGTATCAAAGTTGTATAGTGCTCTTGTGCAGATGCTGGAGTCAAGATTTGGACAGGAGGCATCTTAATGACAGATTTGCCTTCCTATGGACTCTACTGGTGCGGGTGGATGAAGCTCAGACTATGGGAAGTTTGGCATCTCAGTATCCAGAAAGGGCTCAGCTTGTTTTTTTAGCAAAGTAATGGCCTTTTCTTCGTTCAGTCTACTGCTAATAAACTTATAAACTAAAGAGAAAGGAATAAGTTTTGAATGGTAGAGCTGATGGAAATGGGCAGATGCAAAGCTGGAGTAAAGAAAGTTGATTTTTGAGTCCAGTATTGGACTTTGAGACTCTTCTTTGGGGAGGTTGGAGGGAGGTGGATTTACTTTCCTGATGAACTCCTACAGAAGAGATACTTATTTTCTTCCATTTCTGTGGCATCATAATATTGATCTAAATTGGAGCGGCATGTGACAAGAAGCTATCTTTCAATGGAGAACTTGTTAAAATGCTTTTTATGGAAGTTTTCCCTAAGGTTAGAGATCCTTTCAGATTTTTCTTTCTAAGGAGCACAGTAAGTTACTGTGTGAGCCCCTCTGCAGCCTGTGCCAACGGCAGCCTGCCTGTCTGAGGATGGAAACCAGAGCGGCCAGCCAGCAGGTCCCCTGAAGCACAGTGCCACCACGTTGTCTGCTTGCAGCCAACTGCTGTGGAAGGTGACAGGGTGACACAACAGTGTGACTCCTTTTCCAAGGTGCTATCTTTAATTATGGAAACTGTTGGCAAAGACTGAAAGTTGGGTCCATAACAGAATAAATGGGTAATTGTGGCTGGGCAGTGAGAAGTGAGCACATATGCATCAGTTAGCATGTCTTTTTAATTTATTTTTTTTCTTCTATTTATGTTTCAGGTCTCTCATCTTGTGAACTTTTGGGAGAGAACAAGTGATTTAGAATCTGAAAGACACCTAATACAATGCCATCCAAAATTTGGTAGCTGCCTGTTGTTGGTGCAGATCTGAAGAGGTGGCTCATGCTCAGGGAGATGGAACGTCATGCCATGCCGCGTACTTCAGCTGTCCAGGTAAGCAGCTCCCTCCAATCCACACCACAAGCCCTTACACTTCAGGATAATTAAACAAGACAGCTGCATAGGTGGTGATGTTTCATCGAGGCATTCTTGTGAACAGCTGTGTGCACAGAAAATATTTTAGGGATTTGCAATGAAAATAAAAGGAATACAGAACCCAGTTGAGAAGGTGGGCATGAAGGAGGGGAGCAGAGGTCAGGTACATGGAAGACTCAGGCTGTCCTACCTTGGAGAACAGCCAGTGTCACGTCAGGCCCCTAAATGGCAGAGCAGTCTTGCTCTTGAAGGTCAGGCTGTCAAGAGCTGACTTTCTCAAACAGACCAAGGTATTTTTCATGAAGTAAGCCGAACTCCTGCATGAGATCTTTTTTTTTCTGTTTCAAGGAAAGAAACCATGCTGAAATTCTGGGGTTTTTTTTTTTTTAGTTGGTTCTATGTAATACAGCATCCTACCTTAGCCAACATTTGGTGCGCGTAAGAATTAGGGCCAGAAGGCCATCTGTCCCAACGTCCCCTGTGCATCTCAAAGTGTGAGGAGTTGTACTAGTTACTTGTATCATACAAAAATAAGACTCTATAAATCTGTTTCCTTGTGATGTTATGACTATTCCTTTTTGAATGTTTGTGTGTGGGTAAATCTGGTTACAAAATATCTCCTTGGTTACCATTTCCTTACCAAAACTAGAGGGAATTGGAACTCTCTCATGTGCATTGTATGGGACCAGATCAGCACTACTTTCCTGCCAAGAGTTTTTCCTGAGCAAATAAGAGATCTAACTGGCATTTATATAGATGTTCTTTTTTGGGGGAGGAGGGAGCAATGCATGTAGATTATTTCATATGTGCATCCTGCTTAAGATTGTCAAAGGGATATTTGAAAGTCCTAGCTCTAAATTGTCTCAGGTAGAGTTCTTACAAGCCAGATGTCCCCATGTCTGAACTTTTTTTTATTCCTGGTTTGTCTACTAGATAGTTGAATACTGACCATATATATGGGGTTTTGTATTTTCATTTCTCTGTCAGTAAATATGAGACCAGCATTACTGTATTCAATATAAAGACTTGTAAGGGTCTTAGAGTGGAATATGCTGGATATGACCTAAGTTCTAAAACACTGAGTTCTGGACATTTTATAGATGCTAATGATACAAACTGAGATGGTACGGATGTGCACCCTTCATTCTTTTGCTCTCAGTTACACAACAGAAGCAGCAGGACTTTTCTACAAATAGAAAGTTCCCCTTTCAGGTCTCTGTGTTGCTGTAGAAAATAGAGAGCATCCTCTTTCGCTTTTAGAAGGAAATGAACCTGAACAGAGCACTATGTTATGGCCTCTAGCCTGATGTCCAGTGTCATTATCTTTTAAAGGCACATTAACAGCAACCTTCAGTTCAGAGGTGTTGATTTGTATTGATCCCATGTGTTGCCGGAATGGGGACAAGGCGTAGAGCCCTGTTACATTGCTCAATGCTGCTGGACCAGTCAGTGTCAATGGGAAAAGTACTTGTTCTGGGGTTGGTTTGTCTTCCAGACAGGGATTTGGAGAGGACACAGTAAAGGTGATACTGCAAGCTACCAGACAGAAACAACTCTGAGATTATAGACTATCTTGCAGCTAGATGATGTTAATAGATCCCACCCTCCAGTGCATGCTTTAGAAGAAAGCACAGTCTTCACAGTAGGCCAAATTAATGGACTTCTATTGGCACCATAATAATCTCTGGGAAGAAATCTCTCACTGATTAATATATGCCCAGAAGCGTTCACAATGAATAAACCTTATAGTTTTGTCTTCAGTGTACCACAGACGTTTGATTGTATCTTCAGCTGGTGAAAACTGCCATCACTTTGTTGCCTTTCTAAGTCAATTTACAAAGAGTGAAAATTGATCCTTCTGTTCTCCTTCACATGAAGGTCATGTAACTTTTGTGGCTTTGTGCAATATGTTCTTTCTAAAGAGAAACGAATGTGCAGTTGTCTTTTATTTTGCAATGATCTTCTAAAGTACCCAGTTCAAAGATTGGGAGTGCTTGACACACTTTCCACCCATTTCTTTCAAATTAATAATCCTCTGATGCCTCTCACATGATCTGTTGGTCCTGTGAGGGTTTGAGCTTTGATGGAGAAGGGGTCTTTGAACAACAAGGGAGGACTGGAAAATCTGGGGAACTTCTGGTTTAGAGGCTTTGATATTGTACTGGTGTTTTATCCTACTGTTAGACTGTTTCAGTATTTCCAGGCTCAGAGGGTCATTTCGCAGTAGATTTGGGAAGGATTCCCACTTGGCTTGTGGGCAATTCTCAGTTTTGCTTGGAGAAGACTGTAATAAGTTGCCCATTAAGACTACGAGTACCTTATTTTCTACAGGACCTAAGAGCAGGAAGCTTCAAAGGAACAATGTGGAAAGCTGGAGGAGAACCAGCCCCTGCTGAGGAAGGAACTCATCCTAAAGCCTCAGTAAGAGAGCTGAGAGGCAGAATTTTTTCCATCCCTCCTCTTTCTTCTCTGTGATGATTAAGAGCATCAGCTGTTACTCACTGTGGGCAAAGGTTTAAGAATTTCTCTCACAGAAGAGACAGTGGAGACAGGAGTCATTCTGCAGGCCCACCCAAATCAGGACTCAGCTTCCTGCACAGTCAGGCTTTGAATCAAATTCCCCAGTGTGGCAGGGAAGAGTTGTTAGCTGGATGTCCTCCACACCTGCCTTCAAAGGGATCTCAAAGATGAGAGCTCAGAGCACTCTAGGAAGCTGGAGGATTCTCGAATAGTTTACAGGAACAAACTGACTTGGGAGGGTTTCAGGCTCTGCAAGCAGTGAGGAAGAAAAGTCCTCTTTGAAAGGCAGTAGAGTTTGGGCTCCAAAAGCCAGCAAAGGTTTCCAGAAACCACTGCCTTTTCTGAGAAGAAAAACACAGAGTTTGAACTATGAATCCACAGCTGCCCCCAGGCTGTGTAAAGGCAGAGTATCTTTAAAGTCCAAGCTCAGCAAGCCTGCCGTGAGTGGTCAGGAGCAGAAAGGGTCCTGCAAGACAGGAACCCAACAGCTTGAAGAATATCAGAGTGCATCACAGAGTAACAGGGGAAGAAACTAGGAGTTTCACAAGCAGCAGTAGGAGTCAGATCTACTTTCTAACATGTCTGGGTGTTCTCCGGTGTCGAGGGAGAGCTCGATTTATCAGCCCTTCCCCTAGTAGGCGCACCAACAGAGCCTTTCTGCTGTTTGACCCCTTGTTTTCTCAAAATTCATAGGAACTTGGTATTTTGGTGGCTGTTCTGCTTGTTCCAATTGCAGTTGAAATGGGACAAGAATTCCCAGAGGTAATGGGGCACAAGGCGTGACCAGACGTATGGGTTGTCTCCCTTATGTGTTGAGAGGAAATGGCTGCAGATCACTTCTGTGGCAGAAGGTGCCACTTTTGTAGGTCTGATCTCCAGGAAGAATCACTTCTAAAGAGAAAATGGTAGCTGCCCTGTGACACAGAGTGCATTTGTCAGGTCTGTTTCACTTTGAGCCAGTTAGTAATTCACCTCAAAGGTCTTGTTTGCACTTGATGCTGTCTCAGAAATCCTGAGTCACTCTTTACCCGAATTCACCCTGCTACATCTGTTTACTCTGTGGCTGTGTGATGGTTGGGAAAGTCCTCAAGTACAAAGAAAGTTGAAACTGGCTCCTTCCTAAAAACGTAGTCCTGCTGTTTTTTTATAATGAGAAGTTGGGTTGGATTTCACATTCCTTGATAAAAGATAATTGCATGTCAGTCCCAACACTTCTCAGGTGTGGAGACACAGCTTAGTTTGCTGTCTGCTTGTGCTTGGGATCTCCTGGCTGTTGAACTCCAAGAGAGCCAATGCAGATTTATGCCTCCAAGACCTTAAGTACAAATTACATTTAAGTCAAACAGGAACATCTCAGATTACCCTCTCAACCCCTGCCCTGGAAACAGTTATAGGTGTGTATCAGTGTTGAAGAACCAAATTAACAATTTTATTTCCTATTTTCAACTTTGAAGGGTGTTTGGGGCTGTGTTCTGCTCAGCTCTGATCTACGCTTACTGCTTTCTATGTACGTGTGTGTCTGTCACTTGGATCACTCTGTCTTTGCTGTGATTTAGGAGAGTACACAGGTAGTTGCTGGGGTCAGCTGAAGTGCATTTACTGCATCATTCTGTGGTAAGTTGGTCGTGAATTCAAGCTCTGAAGGGCACCAAGCAATTGTGCTTATCAGTAGGAGGCTTGGTGCTCACCTTTTGTTATTAGGCCCTTTTCTAAGTTATCTTCAGCCTCAGTCATTGCTGGTAGTCCTGAGAGCTTAAAATCAGACAATTGTTTGAGTATTCATTAAGCTCTAAGTACTTAAACAGTGAAATCTCTACAAAAAAAAACCTTGGAAAGTTGAAGAAGAAAAATATGACTGCCTGTAACGAAACTTTCGTACTGGTAGCCATAAATCAGTACGTTTTTAGTAGCTTTTGATGAGTGTCTTAATGGGGCCTTATCAATCTGACTGCATTTAAGGTTTCAACCATTGTTATATTACCTGAGTGATCACAAATCCTGTGACGACAGAGATAATTTGAGAAAGATATAGCAGCATACGCATTTAGCTGAAATTGTGACCTGACAGCTGTGGTGTCTCTAGCAACCCCCTAAAGTTAGTAGCTTGCATCTTTCCAGGATGCACAGAGATGACACTGATGCCATTTTGTCTTTTGTGGCAGCTCAACTATTGATCTTCTCATGTCTCATGCCTTCATTTTCTACCTGTAGGCAATAGCATTCATTTGTGTCATACCTGTCTGAGGAGACATGGAATACAAATTCAGATAAAACAGAGAAACTAGAAAAGCAGTATATGAGCTGACATCATCATCAGGAATTTCAGATGGCAGAAAATTTGGGCAACAACTGGTCATATAATTTCTCTAGTGATGCATGCAACATGGCTGCTTGAGAGTCTCACCTTCTTTATTTTGCTCTGGTTTCAAAGCTAACAGTAAAGGAAAAAAGTATCCATGAACATCCTGTGGCTTAGGAAGCATAAATTGAGGGTTTTAGGCACTTATCTTCAGCCAACTATCCCAAAGGCCGTTTGAGCTGTGAAGCTGATCCATCACTTTGGCTTCTGACGCCAGTGCCACTGCCGGAGAAAGATCAATCGAGCTGCGCTATCAAAGTCAAAGCCAGAGACAGCTCTCGTGGGAAGAGGTTTAGAAAGTCTCATGTCTTAATTCTTCATTGCGTAGGAAATAAAAGGGGGATTGTGCATGGGGGGGAGGGATGGGGGGTGGGAATGCCCTGTTTCTCATTATCTGAATGTATGGTCTTGAAAGAGAGGGTGGAGCCCCCAGTATGAAAGATAAATCATATCAACACAATTTGTTTCACTGTTTTTGCCTTCCAGTGCTCTCTTCTGGGAGCTGGAGACCAGAGGCTTTGCACATGAACTCTTCTACATGGCTAACAGTAAGGGTGGGGGTTTTTTTTGCGATGAGAAAGAGCCAGGCAATGGAAATGGAAAAAACAGACCCAAAAAGTGAAGGGAAAGCTATTTGCTGATAAGAGAGCAACCGCTGTGACCTCAGAGGTGCGAAGGCAGGCCCAGACGTCCATCTGCATTCAGCAGCATTGGCTGTATTCCAGGTGCTGGTGGAGCTGCTGGCTTTGAGAGCCGTCACGATGCAGAGCTGTCACTGGGGCTGACAGATTGACTGTGCCACGGGGAATGGATGTGACTGATGGCATCTGTCTTTGCCAGTAGTGGGGATCCCCTCCTGGGAGCGAGCAGCCCTGGCAGCTTAGCACGGGACGCATCGGGCTTGGGAGTCACAGCTTCGGTAGAGCAGGAGGAGTGCCTGGAAGTGTCTTTGGGGCACATGTATGAGCAGAAGACAGTGATTTGCTCTGGTCCATGAGATATGCTGTGGTGTGGTTCAGTCACCAGCCCTGTCTCGTGGCTTGATTGAGAATATAAAGCAACTCAGAAGCCTTTTTACGTTACTTTTTTTTTTCATTGGAAGCTGGGACTTTTTGGTAGGTATGTGTGTCCCAAAAGCAGCAAAGCAGTTATTTCTATCAGGACATTTCAGGGCTTTGAGGGGGAACCTAAGCAAAATGCACAGGTTTTGCTAACCAAAACCCAGCTTTTCCCACACTTCTACCCACCCAGGTGGGATTTCTTGAGGGGGGTTGTATATGTGATTCACTTGGATTTTAGGAAAGAAAACTTACCTGGGAGCAGAAACCTCCTGCAGAAAAATACTGATAAACCTTTTCCAGGTCCATGAAATGTTTCTGGGAAGGCAGGAAATAATTCCCTGCCTCCCTCCCTGTGGTTAAACAAGGTTGAGCGTGGGATCGGCAAGATGCAGCTTGATGGCGGTGAAGGGCCTTGCACGCCCTGGGGCTCACGGGCACAGGCTTTAAGCTGGCAGAAACCAGCAAGCTCCCACCTACGCCTGCAGTGAACCAGGAACTGCGGTGTTGGGAACATGGCCCAGTGACAGCTCAGTAAGGTCTGAACAAGAAGATACAGGTATTTGCTCAAGGCCAGGATCCTGTCTGTCTTCAGGGGGAGCTTTGCGCAGAAATCTGCTGAAAACCAAGGAAGTAGCTTTTTTTTTTTTTTTTTTTTTTTTTTTTTGGTGAGAAGTACTGAACAGTTGTGCTTTAATCACCTTCCTACCCTTTGTGTCTCTACAAACCTCCATGACCTCTTCTTGCCATCTCTTTTCTAAGATGAGGCATCCCACTACATGAAGCGGTGCAGTATGCAAAATCACTTATTCATCCATTCTTACTCTCCATGTGTTGTCTATGCTTTCCAAGAAAGGATCATGAGACCCCACCACAGGGATCATGACTTAGGTGCATCACAGGGTCATTTTCTTATGATGGCTTTTAAAAAAATGAAGATTTTGCCTTCCTTTTCTCTAGACTTTCAGTAACTCTTTCTGAGATACTGCATACCTTCATGACCATTCCTGAGCCTTGAGCTGGCATTTTTAAAGCACTGTCTACAGCAGCCCCAAGCAAAATGATAGATGACTGTGAAAGCAGAAGGAAGCATGGTATGCTCATGAAGTGGAGAACTACATATGCAGGTAGACACTTGTTATTTTATACTTTTAGGTAGACACTTGTTATTTTATACTTTGACAGTGTATTATTTGTGCTCTTGGAGCATGGCCGGTGTCCCTTTGGTGCATATCTGCTTGGTCTGCAGAATGACCTGGGTGGTGCATATCTGTTTGGTCTGGAAGTGACCTGGCTGCAGCGTGTGAGACAAGCAGAACAGAGCATTTCCAAATTCTTGGTCCTGTTTGAGAACTCTTTGAATTACTGACTGGTTTACATGGATGCTATGCTAGAAAGAAAGAGGAAACATTGGTTTGAGTTGTAGATTGCAAGTTTTCAGAATGACCTTGCAATCTCCTGCATGCGGAGCCAGCCGTGTATCAGATACTGCTGCTGCTAAGTAACAGCAACGTAATCTGGCCCTGGGGTTGTTCCATGTACATCCCCTGCTCATTTAGTGGTTTTGAACTTCCCTAAACCAGTTTTTTCCTAAACTTAAGCAGTGACAATGAAATCTCCCTTTGCGTATTTATTCCTTTTTGTACATGTTATTGTCTCACTGAAAAAATGAACTTGATCGTGAAATACCATGTTCCCATTTCTTGACTCTTCACCTCCGTGTCTGGAGACCTCCATCCTCTCTTGTATCTGTTTTGATAGAAAGCTCTTGTTGCACGGCAGATGTGTATTCGTAGGGATGTGCTACCTGTAGACTATACAGCTGCTTCTGCTTCACTGAGAACAGCTGAACGTCTACCTGTTAGTCAGAGCTGCAATAAGGACTGGATTTCCGGTTCTTACTTTTATTTATATAAGTTGCTTTTATTTACCTAAGTACAAGCCCTCTTCCTGCTCTTGGAAACTTCTGCTGGCTCCACTCATGTAGGGCTTCAGGAATTGACTTCATCTGTTCAGACCAACATTGCTGGTCAGGGTTATTCTATCCGTTTTATTAAATAACAGAGTTAAGTTGGTGACTCTGAACCTCTCCTCCCCAGGAAGCAGGCTGTGACACGGCGGTAACGAACCGTGGGAGTGATAGGTTTGGATCTATCCACCTGGATTTATCTCTGTCTCCTACAGGGAGGTGAGCTAATCTTTGTCAGAAGATAAAAAAAGGACAAGTGTAAATGGAAATCTATTAATTTAGATATCTAGGCAATATCTGTAGAATTAAAATGATGGAAAAATTCAAGTGGAGTTAGGGAGATGGCAGCAGTGCCCCCTGGGCTTACGCAGAGGAGCTGCTGCATTTGGGGGAGAAGAGGAGAAAAAAGTGCTGAGGTATTTAGGTGACTGCTGTGTTTTGCTTCGTCACAGAAAGAGGGATGGTACAAAGGGGAAGGCAGGGGTAGAACGGCTTTTATGTTTGGGCAGGGGCTGGGAAAAACAACATGCTGTAAATATTGCAGCTGACACAGCAGAGGCCCATTTGGCTGGGAATGTAGGGCAATAAATGCAGTCAGGTGATCCCAGAGTGTTGTGCATACGCCTGCCAGGTAGTTAGGCGAGAGCTGATCAGGAAATAATTATGGCTGATAAGGGGAGCTTGTAAGGAGGCCAGCACCTTCTGTGACCATGAAAGCTTTTAATGATTAACTATTATGGAAAAGCCAGAAGCACATTCTCCTCTTCGAAGTCACACCCCACTGCTCTCCTGCATCATTAACTTCAGCGCTGCCCTGCCAAACAGCTGGCCACTGTGCCGGGGCTTTGCTGCTGAGCATGAACCAGCTTTAATTCAGGGCAGCCTCTGGGATGTGAATGGGGAAGCTGGTTGCTTCCGAGAAGGGCACGGGTTGCAAAGTACTGTGTCTGCCTAGGTGCCTGGATTTCCTGGAGTTATCTCCCAGGGGAATCCACACTGCTCCTGGGGAAACTGGGAGATTGCTGTCCCCTGTATGTTGGAAATGAAACCCCACCTTGGCAATAGGCTCGTGGGTGGGTGGGTGACAAAGTTGTGTGGCTTCAAAATGGATTTGGGGAAAAGATGTGAGAGGAAGGAGAGGAGAAATCTCCTGTGCCTTTGGGTAGGGGCAGCAGCATGTGGCTCAGGGGCTTCAGGATGGGTACACAAACCTAAGCAGAGTGCAGCTTCTCAAGGCCTGGCCTGGGTACTGTTTTTGAACATCTCCTTCTTTCTGTTTCCTTATGCAATGATGAAAACAGCAGATGTCAATAAAAACAGCTCTTGCCAATGCGATGTTGAATTGACAGTCTGTGGGTATTCCCCTGCTGCAGCATTTACAGCACAATATGGCTCTAATATTTTGCTTCACTCGGGATGCGTGCTCCAGCTTCCTAGGCTCATACAAGAGAAGTGAGCTACCACCATCAAAATTTCCATTCCCCAGAACTGGGAGTAGTGGTCTAGACTGATGGGATCTCATCTTCTAAACCACTTTGGCTCCATTTACAAGGTGCTGTAAGCATGGGCTTGCATCTTGTGGCAGTGCTGTAGGAAGATGCAGAGGCCACAGACCCTGTCAGGAGCGTATGATGGTGCTCAGGATAAATGAGATGAGATTTGCATATTTTGGCTCTGTATGTTCCTAGGGTTGGCTGAGGGGAAGCAAGAATGGGAACCATACAGCAAGGCCCAGCCTTGCCTCTGGTTGGGCCAGCCCTTTGCAAAACAGTGTGGAGAAAAACACCATCTTTTTGCATGATAGCTGTTTCTTCTGTCCGCAGCTCTGCCTGTAGCAGTGAGGGCAGAGCCCGGCGCTTGGCAGACACCAAACTAGCTGTCTCCAGATTCACTCCTTGTAGGGAACTGGCCCTGAACATTACAACAGCAGTGGTATTAAATATAGACAGTGGGAATGGTGCCAGAGCAGCAGTCTGAGTCTTGAATAGACTTTTCCTTTGCATCCCTACTGTACACCTGTTATTATAGTGTTTGCTAATTGATTTTACTTGATTAATGTTAGCTAATTAATTTTTATTAATTAAGTCTCATTTAGTGACTTGTATGGTTAGGCACAGCTATAAACCTCTGCACATCCCTCCTGCAATTAGCACACATTTTCCCTGCTCAGATTTGCCTGCGGCAGGACAAGGTGCTGCCAACCCCATGGACCCATGGTGCTGGACCCACAGGGCATGTGAAGGTGTGCTGTCAGGGCAGGAGGAGTTGGTGTGAATCCACAGGCTGTTGTTGGGACTGGTCACAGACTGGGGTAACTCCTGTGTCGGTCTGCATCGGCGTACGTGTTAGATAACCTTGGCCAAGATACAGGCTCCATCATCATTTCTGAGAAAATTACGTCATTAGTGTATCATCTGTAATCGATAGGCCATGGCCCTGATTCAGCAAGACACTTAAGTATGTGGCTAATATCCATCACACCATCTGGTACCTTGATGGGTTGCTTTTTTTTTTTTTTTAAGAACTTGCTTTTGCATTTAAAATCAGATTTGTGCTAAACTGAAGATTTTGTGCCTACCAAGAGCATCAACCATGGCCTGACGGTGAGGTGCCGTGTGCTCACAGTATAAATAGGATCTCAAAGCTGGGAGATGCCATCACGTGGAGAACAAAAAGCTAATGAAAGCCAAGAAAAGGGAGAGACCGTTCCCGAGCAGTGCACTTGGCCTCTTGTGGCCCTCTTTACCTGCACAGAAGATTGATGCGGAGATCACAGATGATGGAGTGGAAGGTGTGAATTTGGTTAAATTGTGTTTGGCTGTCTATAATGCTGGGTGAGCACACGATGTCCAGGAGGCAACGGGAGAGAGAAGACTTGCTTTTGAATGGGCAGAAAAGCAGCTGGTGATTTCTTACAGTGCGTACTGGGGGGAAGTAGGAGCTCTGATTTATTTTCCATGTACAACATAGATGAATCCTTACAAGGCCCTGTTTGATTTTTTTTTTTTTTCTTAAACATTTTTATTTTTAAAAAATCTGTAATTTTATTTAAAAGTGTTTTATTTTCTATTTGAAGGATAAGTTAGGAACAACAAGTTGTGAAGCAATTGTCCGTTAGGCTTGTAGCTGGGTTTCATTTATTTTGAATTCTGTTCAGCTTGCATAGGTTTTAATCAGTTTAATACTTATCCTCTCATTTCACTAATTGTTATTTATTCCATTCATTTATGTATTTTACAAACATTAATTTCTCCTTATAGATCTTCTATGGTGACCCCTAAAAGTTGAGAAAATGAAGGCAGCGTTTCAAACCACCTTGAGAACAGCTTCTAGTGACTGACTTGCATGTTAGGAGCCACAGAGCGGTAGGAGAACTGGGATTCTCCAACCACTTAGATACTTCTGAGAAATTACATCTAAACTGTATTTAAGCACTGCAGTAAAACCCAATTAACTACGTACTCAGGCAGAAGCTTACTTTAAAGCACATGACCAGTCTTGCCCCTACTTGACAAACCATGTGCTGGGAGTTCAGTTATGACCCTCAGGCAAAGGGAATGGTTGGAGCTGTTTGCCTGCTGGGAAGCTTTGCTGTAGGCCTGTAGCAAGGAAGAGGAGACTGAGCTTCAGGTGTTGAGCTGGTATCACCTGGAATTATTCTGTTGATTCGGAGGGAAGTGATACAATTTATGCATCTATCAGAAGTACTCAGCAGTGGTTTGGGGTTTGTTTATTGTTGTAGTGCCAAGTGAAAGAACTGCAGGGACTCAAGGTCACCCCTCCACGTGCAGACAGCCATGTCTGGCCATGGGCTGTGTCTCTGTGCCACGTTGCAGGGAGACAGAAACTTTCTCAAGTCGCTGAGGTTTTTGGCAGAGCAGCACCATGGCTTGGTGGCTGAAGAGTGATGAACTCTGCACTGAGCCATGCGGAGAGCCAGGGGTTCAGCCCTGGCACAGGGGTGTGTGCAGTCCTGCGAGCACAACCATACGGGTTTTGGGTCTCAGCCACGAAGTCAGAGCTTGGTTTGCACCTCAGGGACCACATCTGTTCTCCCTTCAAACAATCTCCTTGCTTGTGAGCTGCTTTGGTCAGGGCCTGATCCTGACCTAAGAGGAGTCAGTGGAGAGGTCAGCACTGATTCTGCCCGACTCTGCCCCAGACCTTCAAGCCTTGGCCTGTCTGCTGAACCTCTCCAAGGAGCTGCAGTGCTGGCAGCATTGCTGATGGCTACCAAATACAGTATTTTCCATCCCAACCTCACACCATCATCATCCCTGCTTGGCAGTCCGGTCTCCCTGGTTACATGACTGCAGAGCTAGGACAGGCATGGCACGATTTTGCCTTATGTTCATTGATCCTGGCTTAGTGCTCAGCGTTTAACGTGACAAAAGGCTTTTTGCAAAGTCATGGCAATTAAATTCTCTGATTGTCCTATTTTTTTAGAGGAGCTGAGTCTCTGGCATTTTGAAGTGGGTCACAAAAGTAGTCTGTTTAGCACTGTCCCTTTTTTAGAGGCAAAGTGGACTTGTTGCAGTTCCACAGGTGACATCCCAAAGAGCCTCAGTGAGGGTGGCCCAGGCAAACCATCAATAAACAGGGTCGGCCTCATCTTCGTGTCAAGTTGCTGACCTTGTTGCATTGTTCTAGCAGAGCTAGTGAAAATCTCTGAAATGGCAGACATAACTGATATTTAGGAACAGAGTATAGGGCACTAGCTGGAAGTCAGTCCAGCTAAAATGACATCCCTGGCTCTGGCAGATCATTCCACCCAGACGTGACTTGTCTTCAGTGCCCTTTGAAGCTGGGACTTGAAAACTTAAAACAGCTTCTCTTTTGCTCCTAGCCAATTGCTGTGCTTGTAAGGACTAGAGAAAATGTGAGACAGCAGGAGCTGGAGATAGAGCAGTTGTGGAGCAGCTCTGCCAGAGCTTGTCTTGAACTGGACCACTTTATGGTCCTCATCTGATCCTGGATTGTACTTGTAGAGGAACACCCCAGCCCAGCTTTCCACTGCCATGGCACAAGGAAGAGATCTACTTAGCACCAAACCCTTCTTCCTTTCCTAATAAACCATTTTGTTTGGTGGTACTGACTGCTTTAAGTGTTAGCGTGCCTAAGAGGCCTAAAGCAGAGCTCACCTCCCCTAGAGTTTCCTGGAGTTTGAGGGTCTCTCTTCAGTGTGCATAAAACCAAATTAAAAAATCAAAAGCCATCCTGCCCCAGAGCCAGCTGTTCTCGCAGCACCCTGTCACCCCACTGCTTCCCACCACACCACTCAGCACAGCTGGTGTGGCTGGGGCACTTTTGGTTCCTCTCTCGTGGGAAGGCTCTAAGGTGGTTTTGCAGCCAATGAGTATTTCCCTGGGGGAACTACACATAAGGAGCTACGGTCATTTTTGTCTGGAGCTGATGGCTGAGCTGAAACCAAGCGATTCAGAGTTTGGAGAGTGATTCAGAGTCAGGCTCTTGGGAGAAGCTTCCCTAACTCCACGTTCAGCTAAATCTGAGGGCATTGCTCTGGCTTGAGACTCAAGTTAGTATTTCTATCTCCATTGGTTCATCTCCTGAAGCAGTCAGACATGGTGTGATGTATCCTGGGACAGATGGTTTCGTTTAAATGTAGATGAATTTGCTAGTGTAGCAGTACCTTGGCTTCTGTACACCATCTTCCTAGGATTTCAGTGGCCTTGGGGTCAAGCACCTAACAATAACGGGCAAGAGGTCCCTCCACTGCTTAACACAAGTCTAGAAATACATCTTAGTTGGTGATTGGATTTAGAAGCTGAAATCAATCCCCAGCTGCTTTTTATTTCACCAAGCATCTCTGCTGAAGCATCCCCTCTTTCACAGTGGAGGCACAAGCCAAGACCAGCCAGGAGGAGCTAATTCTGGTAGTAAAGTGGAAACACTTTGTCTTTGAGCCCGACAGCCTTCAAACCTGGAATTTGACTTAAAAATGGGGGAATAGAGAATTTCCCTGGATTAATGTTTCCCCAAACTTGGTTCAGCATGCCTACAGTTCAGAATAGATCTGGTTGGTTTCATTTGATCAAGATGTTAGGGGAGCCTGGCATGGCTGGACGTGGAGTCATGCGTTCGTGGTGTTTATGAATTCTCTTGTGAATGTGTGGAAAACACGTATCATTATTTCAACTCCCAGTGCTGGAAATAGTGCAAATAAATGACTGTGAGTCAGAAGAAGGTGAATCAGTGTAAGTTAGCTCTACTGCCAATCGTTTAAGAGCACAGACATCATGTGGGCAATTATTTGGCTAATTAGAGCAGACCTTTGAGCATTGAAACCCTGGGTTTTCAAAGGAGACTAGCAGAATTGAGGTGCCTAAGTCCTTCTGCTATCAGTGGGAGGTGGGTACATACTTCCTTTAAACACTCAGCTTAGCAGAATACCCAAGGCATTTTATTCAGTTGTTAAGGGAGCAGCATTTCTCCTGGGTGCGTGGGTGGTGTGTTCCTAGCAAGAGGGACAGAATGCCTCTAGACAAACACCTGCAGACTGAACCAGCCCTGCTAATGCCCTCTTCAGTCCTGCACTAACGCTGGAGCCTAACAGAAGGACTTAAGATGCTCATGGGAGGGTGTGAGTGGGAAGAGCCATCTGGGCCCAAGAGCATGACGTGGTGGCAGCTCTGTCCCATAGCCCTTGCCAAAACCACTTGAAGAGGGTATCTTCATCTGAATGTATGAGCAATGGCACTGCCCAGCATAAAATGTGAGAGAGCAGGCAGTTAGTCCCATGTGAGAGGTCAGACAGAATTAGGATGCTTTCTGTTTGCTCCACTGATGTGCAAAGTGCCTCTTGTTTGTCCAGCAGTAAAGTTACACATTTCTCAAAGGCGAGCTGCATATCAAAAGTGTTCACCAAGATACTGACGCTTCCAGCTGAACATGCTGCTGTGTCCCTGCCACTGTAAATCTTTGCAGCCTATTGATTTCTGCCCCACTCTGCCTTCTTTCGTCTCGTGGGCAGTGTGCATGGACTGGTGCTGTGGCTGTCAGCCAGGAAAGGGTTAAATGTAGTCGTGTTGCTGCTGGCTTACCTTTGAAAGCATAGTGGGAGATGTGTACCTCTGATCTTGTAAAGGATCCGTTTCCTTGCTGGCAGCACAGCCTGCTCCAATTAGAGTACTAGGGCTGAAACAAGGCCTGGAGTCAGTCTGTCCCCTGCTGTGCTGGTGGCACTGTCACTGCTTTTGTGGTAAGTAGGGCAATTTCAGTGCCAGTCACCTCTCTGAATACAGCTTTGCAAAGACATGTGCAAAGTCATTGATTTTTCTTTAGCCCCAGCAAGTTTTCCCTCTGTGAGATCATGGAGCTGGCAGGACAGCCCTGCCTGCAGAGGATTTGCTTTCACTTGGGCACCAGCCAGGCAAGGCAGGAATCCTAAGTGCTCGCTGCTTTGTGGCTCATCTAGAGCAGCAAAGCTTGGTGCTTTCTCCTCCAGTTCACCCTCTCAGCCCAGAGATGGCCCAGGGGAATTGTTAATTTTTTTTTCTATTAAGTGGGTTTACCTGGGGCAGGCAAAGGGGAGGAATGGAAGCATCTTCATCAAATGGGTGTGATGGTCATGTCTTGAAGCCTTGGCAAAGGTTGTCATAGGAGACAGTGTGGACACAAAAGCACTAGAGACGGGCGCATTACCTGGGATACTATGCTCTTTGTCACCAAAGTGCCTTCAGGTGGTGGGCCAGGGCACCTCACAAAAGGTGAGGGGGCTGAAGTGATGTAAGGCCACAGTGGAAGGAAGCATCAGGGCTGGGAACTCAGTCATGTTCCCAAATGACAAGACTCTGGTGTTGCAGGGTCTTCCCGTACTACTACGGCCAGTAGTAATGTTTATATAGGTAACAGCCCTTGATGGAGACAGTCTTTGACAGACTTGTTAGGCTATGCCTTGAAGCCATGTACAAATCTAGCATCCTTTGGCAATAAATCATGCATCAGGGAATTATACTGTAGGAGAACCAACTCCAAAGTCTGCTGGAGGGCGCCGGGAGCTTGTTGTTAAGAGACAAATCTCAGCCTGACCTGAAATCCCTGCTTTGGAATCATTTGCTGCCTTAGTGAGGAGGCAGGACCATGCTGAGGTCCCGTGCTGTGTTACACAGAAGGTCATCCAACACATCTTCCAAAACAGAAACTTCTGTTGCTGTCAGGGAATATCAGTCTCCCTGACTCTGCTTGTTTCCTAGTGAGAGATCTGTGCCCAGTTATGCCAACGAATTCCTGCGTGGCTTACCGGTCCCAACTTGGGAGTTCAGCAGCTAGAATGGACCAAGCAGCTTATTTGAAATCCCTACACATCACTCTGTAATTAAGAACAAGAGAGAGATTTGCTATTAATTAGCTTTCATTGACCCACTTTTGACCCTCCAAATGCTGTTGCGGTACACTAGGTCTCTGAGAAGGCATGCCATCCTCTCTGGGGAGAGATTAATCTTCATTACTGCTTCTGCATTAACCTGGCACTCTTCGTTAGTTTCTCATTAACATTCTGGCTGATTGGAGCTGGCAACTGAGGAAGTAACATTCACACAGAACATTGTTAGGAACAGTGTTTTCATATGGTACAGTAATGGCCCAGGGCACTGCTGCCCAGGCATGGTGGCAAGGCCCTGGCCTTGATGGTTATGGATAGCGTGGTGATGTTAAACAGCAGGTCATGTTAAACCATGTTGGGTTTGTTCCTCTCTTTGCTTAGACTGGCATGTCCCTTGATTGTCTCATACACGTGTTGCTTCAAGTTACCAGAGCTTCTGGGTCCCACTTTGGTTGATTTCCCACTGCCTCCCATCAGAGAACAGCCTCTGCTTAACTCTGTGGAAGTGGTTAAGGTACTGTAACAGTGGAGACTAAGATATGAGTCCAGGTTTTCTAAGTCCTATTAATCAGGACACAATCCTGTGGTTTTTTTATCCGGGATGAGAGGGGATGAATCCAGTAAAGGCGGCCTTGGAGTGAGGAACAAGTGGAAACCCTCCAGCAGGTAGTCTTAAAAATAACTCCCAAGTGATGTTTATCAAAAGAAAGGTTAGCACCAAGAAATTATATTGTTTTGCTACTCTGTGACCTCCCTGGGGTGTCTAAATTAGGAGAGGGACTTGAGTTAGTTTCCCTCTACTACCCTCATATGGTGTTGCAAAAATTTGCTTGGCTATTGTCTGTGCTGTTGTCCCACTATGAGGCTGCTAACAAGGAATAACGATATGGCGTTTATTGGGAATCCCAGCTGCGAGTCACAGAGGGCTTCTGCTCCACTAAAGGAGTGACCCACACAGCCTGTTTTGCAGGGGGATAAAATGAATAATTTCTAGTAGTTTGCTGGGAGTCAGTGAATGAGTCAATGGACAAGTCAAGAGGTCTCCTGGCTCCCAGGGCTGTCTGATATACTCAGCTCTGGACTTAGGAGAGCAGAGCACATTGATGGGATCACCTGGAAATGGTGCGACAGACTTAGAAGTGCAGCCTGATGTTCTCTTGCAGCTACTTCAGGATCTCGTGAATCATTATCTACAAGTGATTAATTTCTTTACAAGTGCTGCAGGTGAGATACATGTCAGGGTTACAGCAGTCTGGTGCAGTGTTACATTGAGTTTTATTGCAAGCCTAGGGTTCTGGATCAAGGGATTGTCTCTTTTCAAAAGCACATTACAATTGCTGAAAGAACCTGCTAAATGCAGTCTTTGAAGGCTCCAAAATTCAAAGGGAAAGAAAGAGAAACAAAAACATATATTTTCTTAAAAATTAAGCCAACCATTGCTTTTCGTTTTCTTGCATATGCATTTGGAATATTTGGGACTGTTAGTAATATTTCTGGTAGAGGCTGCTCTGTGAATTTGTGAATGCGTTGCAAGTGTCAGTGGCTGGCTGGTTTAGGAAACACGTAGTAGAACAGAATACACTACTTCAGTTGGAAGGGGTCTACAACAATCATCTAGTCCAACTGCCTGACCAATTCAGGGCTGACCAAGTTGAAGCGTGTTGTTAAGGGCATTGTCCAAGTGCCTTTTAAACACTGACAGGCTTGGGGCAGGAGACCACCTCTCTAGGAAGCATGTTCCAGTGTTTGACCATCCTCTCGTTAAAGAAACGCTTCCTAATGTTCGATCTAAACCTCCCCTGGCACAGCTTTGAACCATTCCTGCGTGTCCTATCACTGGATACCAAGGAGAAGAACTCAGCACTTCTCCTCCTGAGGAAGCTGTAGAAACCAATGAGGTCGTCCCTCAGACTCCTTTTCTCCAAACTAGATGAGGCCAAAGTTCTTAGCTACTCCTCATGACATTCCTTACAGCCCTTTCACCAGCTTTGTTGTCCTCCTCTGGACACATGCAAGGACCTTCACATGCTTCTTAACTTGTGGGGCCCAGAATTGCACACAGTAGTAGATCTGACTCACCTAATGGTCTTGGGATATGGTGGCCCTGTCCTTTAGATTGGACATAAATGTGGTGGTTTAAATGTGTATCAGCATTACTGGTGATAACTTACCTCTGGTGGAACAAGAACCTGGAAATCTGGGAAGAAGGTTGCAGAAGTGTAGCAACTGTTTGGTCAGCTGGCCTGAGGAAGCTCAAAAATATGAAAAGTGCCTATGTAAAGGTGTGACCTGCTGCCTGTGAGGGAAGCTGGATGGAACTGAACCCAGTTTCAAGCTATTTCCTTCTTTCTTCACCTACTTGGAGTGCCCTGGGGCTTTGCAGTTGCTTTGTAAGGCTGATGATGGTGCAGGTACTTGGGACCTTTCAGGGTGTGCAAACACAATCTTCAGGCCTGTTGCTTGGATTCAGAGTTTCGGTGTTTGGACACATCAGCGATTTGGTATGTTCCTAATCTCCAAGTGGATGAGGGTAGTTCTGATGATCAGGTTGGAGAGGTAAATACTCACCACTACATATTTCAATGTTACTTTGAACAAAGGGCTAAAAAATGTGATTTATTGTCTCAGCAAACATTCCTGCCAGGGAACATATTTGCTAGACTGTTGGCGAAAAGCTAGATCTGAAAGGATGTGAACTTACCTCAAGGTAATTTTGTTTACACATTTCAGATACACAATTGCAAATAATTTTGCTTTCTGCTCTCTGCCTTGGTGGAAGCTGTGCACTAACCAGGGGAAAGGAGTTTCATGCCAGACTTGAACAAGACTTAACCCCTGTCTTAGCGTGAGCTGAGGGACTAGACTAACCCCAACTGAGGTTGGGGAGACAGGGCCTTTCACATGGGGAAAATGGAGCTTTTCCAGTGGTAACGTGCTGTCCAGGACTCCTAATGGTGGTTTGAATGCTGCCTTGCTCAGTGGGAATTTTGGGAGAACCTTTGGTCAGCTGCAGTTCTCGTGGTGCTGTGCTCTTTCACCCCTTCCCTGGGGATGGAGGCTGTGTTTGATAGATATCCAACTGTGCTGGACTGGGGGTGATGTTGCCTAGTGAGAGAGAGACAATGGAAGGTAAGGCAGGACTGCCACAATTTCCAAGAAATATCCTGGCCATCTTTCCATATGCAAATAGCTTTTGGAAGGCAAAACTAACTTCTCTATAAAACAGTATAGTGAAAAATATCCCACCTGTACTTTTCCTGTTCAAGCTTACTACAATGGAAAACTTGTGATCATGCCTATGTGTTAGTAGCATTGTATTAATTACTCTAGCATCCTAAGCCATCGATCATCAAACATGGCCAATGTTAGTCATTGCAGGTATTTTCTCATTAAAAGAGAATCTTTATCCTAGTTGGGTATCAGTTGCAACATTAAAAAAAAAATAAAATCCCTCAATGAGATGAAATACACAGCTCAGAGGGGTAGGAATAGCACTGGCAGAGGAGACGCTGGAATAAGGACTTGTCAGGTGGGGGTGTTGAGATGCAGTGTATGTAGTTGTGGAAAGAGGAGAGCTCCTGCATCTCCCGGCTGCAGCGGTTGATTAGGCAAATGCAGCATATGTCAGAAACGTCTAGACAAGGTGGAAAACTATTACAACTATTGAGGAAAAAAAAAAAAAAGAAAGAAAGGGAGAAGAAAGAAGAGAAACAACAAGCCAGTAGATTGCATGATTATACACTGCCTAGGGAAGACAAGTTGAGATTATATAATTCTCTGGGGAAATTCTACATGAAACAATCATGTTCCATTAGGTGCACTATGTTAGGGGTTTTTAATTTAAAAAAAAGAAAAGAGTTGAATGCTCAAAAATGTGGAGGAGGGTAGTGAAGTGCTGAACCAAAAACCTCTTTTTTTAAATCTTCATAGGTACTGCATAGTGGGGGAGAAAGAGACAGCAGAGAAAAGAATGCGTTTGACACGTGTCAGGGATATCAACAGCTCCAGTGACAATTTCAAGGAAATTAAATGGAAATTAAAGGGAAGCATTTTAGAGCAGAAGTCCCAAAAGCACTTAAAAATACCAAACATCAGAAAAGCTCAGCGTCTGTCAGCAGTGGGGGATCAGCTCCTTTCATGACCAGCATGCTAAGCTCAGAGGGCCGAGCCTGCGTCAGCTCTAAGACACCAGGGCTCCATCTGATGCACATCAAAAGCTGTGCCAGAGCACAGGAGAACCTCTAGGGCAAACCAGGTCCTTCCAGCAGGCAAAAGCTCTTAAATCCCAGCATCATCTAGGGATGAGGGAAATGATTGGGACTCTTGGGTACTGATTTATCAGCTTCATAGCTTCTCTAATTCTTCAGCTTATATGTCAGGGGAGTTCGTAAGTTCATAATGATTTCATGGAGTTTGCCGCCCCATTGCCCAATCCCTTTAGCTATCCTGCTCCAGAGGGTGAGGAGTGGCCCCAGCCCTTGGCTGTGCCCTGACTTTAAGAGGGTCAGGTTCTTTGCTCCTCTTCTGAACTGCCCGCTCTTGGTGCACAGTGTGCCATCTGGAAGGCAGGGCACCACAAGGAAGTGTGTTATGAAGCAACCAGAACCGAGACTTTGCAAGCACGGCTTCACTTCCTTATTTCAGTTTCTCATGGTCTTGCAAGACCATGTAATACACAGTGTTGGGTGTACTCAGTGGTCTTCCACTAAAAATCAACTGGCACTTGGCTGTCATCACTTAGCCATAACACCACGTAGCTTCTCTTTCCTCAGGGCTATGCTTTCTTTCATTTCTCTGCCTCCCTCTCCTTCCAGTCTCTGCCCATCTCATGGGTATTTTCATCCTTCTTAGTTCTACCACACCAGTGATGAAAGCAGGCATGATACACCACCACTGTTACTTCTTTTGATCTCCCACATGGTCCAGAAGATCAGGCAGAGATGACCCACAGAGATGCCCACTAGTGCATATGTTTAAGCGGGAGAACAGTGAGTGTGTTGTGTAAGGAAGCGAGAGAAAAAAAAAGACAGTAGCGTGTTTTCATTTCCTCAGGAACACATCCCAGAAAAACCCCACAAGAAGGTGAGTCATCCGCAGAGGATATTGGCCTCTCTGAGTTGCAGCTGCTAGTTTTTGATTCTATAATGTCAATTTACTAGGCAAATAAAATGAAGGAGGGATGCCGGATAAGATGCATATCATTGTCTCTCTGTAGGGTTCTCCCTTTTCCAGCATGGATGCATGAGATTAGCTGTTGGATCTCAGGTCTTTGAGCTATAAGTTGGTCATGTACAGGCTGGAGAAGGAAAGGCTCAGAGGGCTGTCCTATTATTGAACACAAACTGAAATGCAGGAAATTGCATTTGAAATGTAAGGAAAAACTCACTGTGAGGGTGGTCAAACTTGGGAACGGGTTGCTCAGAGTGGTGGTAGAGTCTCTGCCCATGGAGATATTCACAACCTGACTGGACATGATCCTGAGCAGCCTGCCCTATGTGACCCTGCTCTGAGCAGGAGGTTTGGGCTAGATGATCTACAGAGCACCTTTCTGATCGCAGTGATTCGGTGATTTTATTCCCAGTTGTTACCACCAAATGAATTATTGAGCTGTCAATGAGTTAAGATCATCTAGTAGAGAACTGAAGTGATTCTGTGTTTAGAATGAAGCTTCCACTGGGCTTGTGTGGATTAGCTAAGTCTGTCAACTAGACAAACATCCCTCTTCCATTTCTGCCGAAGTCCTCTCTTTGGCATACTCTGAGCAGTAGAAAGTCAAGTACTGTAGTGTGGAGCAAACCCAGAGAGAGTTTATGATCTCCAAGTCTAGTAACTGTTTTTGTTAGATGAATAACAACTGGAAGAGCAAGGCTTTAGCAAAATCTTTTCCATATGTCGGGTCAGAATCTCTTCCCTTATCAGCCATCTTTTACTCAGGCTTGGCCGGAGTGAGTGCAAAAGGCAATTTTTCAGAGTTTGTGCCAGAAGGTATGAGCTTGTTGCAGACACAACAAGGAATGTTGGCAAAAGGGTACCAATACTTCAAATACCATCTTAAACTGTCTCACTGAAGAAGGAAGCAGTAAGGGAAGACAAGGAAGGCCAGTATTGTGAATATTCAATTTGATTAGATGCTTGTATTGTTGATCTAATAGAAATCCAACTTATTTCTCCAATGGCTGGTACAGCTTGGAGGCTGGGGTTTCAGGGTCTAACTCTGTTAGCGACAATGGGAGGATGGGACTGAGTTTTAATTCCTGGCACCTTCTTCAGGGCACTAAGGGAAGTAGTTTCAAAATAAGACAATAGTCCAGTGGTGTCAGGAAGAAGAGGGCAAGGAGGTCTTAAAGGTCAGGCTGTAACCATGAAAACAAAAGTCTGGTGGGACTGCCTTAATGTACAAGCAAGTCAAGGGCTCTGAAAATCTTAAGAACTCAAGAGCCAGATCTGGGCTGGTTAGCGCTAAGCTGGTACCTTAGCTAATGGACAAGAATAGAAGTTACTCAGCTCCTGTCTGGGAAGATCTTGCAGTTCCTAGCCTTGACCAGCCTGGAGTGAACTGAAAGTGGCTGAGAACAAAGTTCCGTGTGCACGTGTTGTTCTAGGCTTTTCCATGATCATATTTTCTTTAAGGCTGCCTTTGTGCTCTTTATTGAGTATCCAAGCTAGTGGCACAGGAGGAGCAGAGATGAGGGGTGGGTTTGGCAGTTGTGCTTCTAAAAATCTCCAAGAAAGACCTGTGAAAAGATCGAGATTCTCTGTAATTTAAAAAAAAAAAAATAAATCTGGAGAGATAATGAAGTACAAGGTACTTATATACAAAAGCTCTGCAAGACCCTCTTCATCTTCCTCTGCTTTCCTTGTGGATAAGAAGGATATGGCTTTCTAAACACCATTTAAATTCGGAATGCAATGTCCTTATTCCCCTGCCCCCTCCAACTTAATTGAGATAAAATACAAACTACTCACGCTAGTGTTTGGGAGCCAAGGAGTGCCTTGTGAGTAAGACAGATTTGACCAACAGTCTCTTTTCCACTCCCAGCTCTGCCAGCAGCAGCCTGTGACACTGGCAAATACTGTTTCCCTAGCACAGGAATGTGCTTCTGTACAAATTTCCCTGGACTATACTCTTGTGTTGTTAAAGGTAATCCTGTATTTGAATGTGATATAGAATCAGGTCCTGCTTTTTCTCCTTATTGATTATACATAGTGAATCAGAATGGCAGCCTCTTGCCCTCTCTGGCTTTTTTTTTTTTTGTAGATTTAGACTTTTAATTTGTATCTGAAGTTACTAAATATTTCTAGGAGCTGCAGCACCAGGAAATGCTAGTACCTGCACAGCCGTGGCGATCAGGGTGAAAAAGATGCCAGTACGACATTGCTGTCTAACCTCCTGCTGTTATTTCTGATAGCGCCAACAGTGCTGTCGGAGAAAAACAGAGCAAGTGGAAAAGACATTATTCAGTCTAGAAAGAAAATTGTAATGGCCAGGAACAATGGGAAAGGAGTGAGAAGTTCCTCCTGCAAAACATCTCCTAGCCTACTCTGCTGTCCCATTTGCAGCCTTGGTGAGGTGTCAGGCAGGACCTGGACGTTAATGAACACAGGGAGGTTTGAATGTGGCAAGTGTTAATTGCAGACAACTGTGGGAGTGATGATGCCAAGATTGTCACTGTAATGACAAAAGGATCCAACTGGAGTACTTAAAATTCAGTCATGTGGGGTTGTATTTAGAGCCTGTTCTCACCTCTCATGGTGGCCCCACGCAAATCCTGCTGGATTATCGTCACTTCAAAACTAGGCATGCTTTTGAAGCTCCTACATTCAGGTAGAATTTTAGAATTTTTTTTTTTCCTGTCTAAACACCAGTTGTCTCTGGCTGGTCCTTTTGTGTGCTGGTGTCCCATCTTACACGTGAGGGTGTTGCAGATCCTCCTCAGCGTGCCCAGACTCTGCTGCCCAGTGCCGAACAGCCTTGCAGATGGCATCGTCCCTGCCTGGCTGGGGAGGTGCAGGGAGCTGGTGGCAAAGTGAGCCAGCCTCTTCTGTCACCAGACATGGTTGGGGAAGCTCTGCCTTGTCTGTCTTGCCCTTTGAAATATCTGTTCAGGGCATGGCTGATTCCAGAAAATGCTCTTCCCTTGGCTGGGAGTAAATCAATGTACAAAACTCCCTCCCTGCTGGCTGATACCAAATGTACTGTGTTTTTATGTGTCTGTTGGCCTCAAAGTTTTATGTATAGTCCTGTGCAGTATTTGCATGAGGTAGAATTGCACTAATTGTCTTTTCCCTCAGAATGCTAGCCTGCTTCTGCAGGAGCTGGTGCCAGGCAGTAGAAGACAGTACGTAGACCGGGGGAAACCTGGCAAGGTGATTTCATTGGCCTTACATAGAGTTAATCTTCTGGGGACTTGAAGGAAAATGTGAAGCGGTGCCAAGATTTGAGGTCAGAGCGAAGCCTGAGGGACAAGTCCAGCCCCTGCCTCTGAATCAAGTCGCGGCTCCCTTTGCTCACCCTCTGGTAAACCTGCGCGTGAGTCCAAATACTTTAAACATTGTTCAAGAAAAGGCGGTACTCCGGAGGCATGTGTCCAGTACACATAGCATATCCGGTGGGTGTGGATGGAAAGGTGCGCAGAGCACACTGGACTCCTCCTGGAGTAACCAGAGGCCATTAGAAGTGCCCTTGTTCTTGCTTAAGGAGTGAGTTGTCCCCGGAGGAGGAGATTGCGAAGTGTTTGGAGAGTTAAAAGTGGAACGGAAGTCAGGGCTGGACCCAGCCTCCCCTCTGTCTGAAGTGCTGGGTTGGAGATAAGTGGATGTCAAACCTCCCTCTCAACTGTTGTATCGGGAGCAAAATGTTGGGTTTTTCCCCATTAATTTAGCCGGACTGACCCTTGATTTTCCACCAGGGTCGTGTTAACATGGGCAAAGGATGCTGCAAGTGTCTGGAACCACAACCTGCAATGCCCGCAAACATACCTTTGTTCTGCTCTGAGGCAGTGAGGACCTCCCCAAAATATGCAGTCTTCTGCTTGTGGACACAAGGGCCCAGTCCTGGCATAGCTCTCTGCCCTTTGGTTGTGAAAGGTATCTCTTAAAAGATGGTTAAAAGCCACATGTTGTCTTTCATGGGGAATTCAGAGTTCTGATTTATTTTTTTTTTTCTCTTTATTTCTTGAAAGGAAAACAAAACCCCAGAGTTGGATTTCTGTTAAAGAGCATCGCAAAAATAATACGAGCCATTAAAATGCAGTCCTTCTCATTTCAATTGTGTTTTTTTTCCCTAGAAAATTGTCAAAAGTAAACGATTCAAGTGTACCTTTGAAATACAGAAACGCAGGCTTTGTACAACAGTACCCAGCAGGTGGTTTCTGTTTCAATTTTCCTACTGAAAATGTAAAAACCATCTTTATGTAAAATGTGGGCTTTTGGGGAATCGACCTTGTCCTGCCCAGACAGTTGGGTTGGGTCGGGCTTTGAGGAAGCTAACCTTGCCATTGGCAGCCACTGCTTCAGTGCTGCTTGGGCCATTGCCTTCATCTTGCAAACCCTGGCTTTAACTTCAGCCCCCTTGGACTGATTCTGCACCCTTCTGCTGGGGGGCGCGGGGCTGATGCAGGTGCTGTGAGAGTGGAGCTTGCTGCTGAGACTTGCTTGTTAAGGCGAAGGGGTCCTGGAACATGTAGTTATTTCTGAGAGATGCAGGAGGCTGAGTAACCAGCAGGATACTGGGAAATTTGGCAAGTGGTGCCTGGGAGACTTTGGGAAGATTTGGAACAGCTGGGACACCCCAGCAGAGTGAAATACCTCCTAGAAGGGGACTGTGGGTAACTCAGCAGCTGAACTGAGTTAAGCTTTGATTTAGGACAAGGTTTGGAAGCAAATTGAAGGGTAAAGCATAAAGCAGAAGAGGAGGAGGAGGAGGAGGAGGTCTGTGTGTGGCTGGGGGCTGGTGCTGCTTTTCCCAGCTCCCAGGGAGCCTGGGGCCAGGAGAACTGGTGGTGGGAGAGTCACGGTAAGTGTGGTGATGCTGTGCTCATTAGCCTGCTGTCTGAAAAGGCACTCTCCAGTTTACTCAAAAAGCGGTGGGTTCCCTGGAAGAAGGGAGGCAGCTGAAGCTGCTCTGCAGGGATGGGGCAAGGCGGGGCTGGAACCAGGCAATAACTCTGCTACACTGTCAGGAATGTGTGAATCTGTCTGAGTTCAGAATCTTTGTATGTAATTAACTCCAGAAGCAAACTTGGTTGTCTCTTGGCCACTTTACTTTGGGACAGCCATCTGTAAGACAGTAATGCTTTGCTCTTCTAGCAGGCTCTCAAATTGGTGGGCAGCGCTGCTTGCATTTTTGGGAATGGAAGGAGCTGAATTTGCTCCAGGATGAGATGGTATCCCAAAACCCAGAGCACATGTACCAGAACTGGCACCAGTGGAGCAGCTGTGGTCTGCAAAGGTCTCTCCTGTGCTGCTCCCAGTCTGTTCCTGAGTGTGTGTGGAGTGCTTGGTGTGGCCTGGGGACAGGAGGAAGAAATTGATTGTGACTAGCTGATGGCCTGCGTATTGTGGAAGGGGATGAAGGAGGAAGTGAAAGTTGATGGAGTTGTTCTGTGCTCATTGCTGCAAGTTCATTAGCTCTTAAGGGAACGTGCAGTACTGCAAGGGTCCAGCTTGTCCATCGGCTGGGGGAATGCTGCCTTTGCCGTAACTTTGGTCTTTGGTACAGAGCTATGGTTGGGGGAGAGCTCCTGAAAGTAGTGTGCAAGTGACTTTGGTCTGGAAAAATTCCCTGAGCTTCCCTGATTCCTGTACCTCATGCTGGGGGCCAGAGCACAGTCACTGGAAAGCAGAGGATCTGACACCCAGGGGGTTCCTGCATCTGTGCTTGCTTCAAGTGTCCTGGCTTCAGTGTTTGTGCTGAAGGTGTGGGAAGGTCTCCAACATTCCGTACACAGGGAAGGAAAAATAATGTTAACTAGGGCTCTTGGATGCAGGTGCTCTGAATTACAACTGAGTTTCCTCTTAGGAGAGCTCAGGAGCTGCAGAGGATGATGCTGAGCATGAGGAACAAGCCTTTACCTCGCTGTTATGCATTTCTGCTCTAACAGTGTCTTGGTGTGACATGTTTTATTCTTTTAGTGGCCTGTGGCTGCTCGGTAGAGCAGAGGGCTGCTGGGGTGTTTTTTTGTGGTCCATTACCCGGAGTCCCTGCAGAACCTTAACCAAGCCAGGCACCCCCCAGCAGCGGAGTTTGCCTGGGCTGGGAGCTACTGGAGGGCAGGGCAGAGGTGTGTGCTGGCAGGAGTAGGTATCAGCAGCCAGCTTCCCGTCTCCTACAGGCAGCTCCTGAAGGTTCAGGAAAAGGGGTGGGGTGGGGAATGGACTAAAATCCAATTTGAGCAAAGATGTGAACATTTCCAGCAGCTGTTTCTTGGCTTTCGTGCCCATGCTCATTTGCTGGGCTGCCAGGTGTGGCGGGGTCAGAGGGATGTTGAAACTAAAAAAGTGTGGTGCTTGTGGGCTGAGGGAGAGGAGTGTGTGTACACGTGTGCAAAGTCAACCCCTGCGTATGTGGCCAGAGGGCATGAACTGGAGAATTCATTGCGTAATTTGTATTTCTACACGTAAGTAGATATTTCTGTGTTTGATGTGGGGAAAAAAATAAACTCCAGTGTGAACGCAAGAAAATCCAGTATGGCTGATCTGAAAAGAAAAAGTGGAATATAAAGTTGTCTTAAATGTATCTACTCTTTTGAGGTAAAAAGGAGATGATATAGTACCTCTGGTTAAAAAAAAAAAACAAGAAAAAGAAGGCACTTAAAGAATGGCACTTCTAAGTGTATGGGCCAATCTGGAAGTATTGAGAGAGTGGCAAAGTACCAAGGTGCCAGCTGAAGAGACAGATGACTTTGACTTGTCTCTCTTCTCCCAAGTGAATCTTTCTGAAACCCTGGAGACCCTTATATCTGTAGGTAGTCAGCCCTCACTGTTGGCCTTGCATGTCACTGGAAGGAAAATACAACAGCTTTTTGGTGGGTTGATCTGCTTTGTGCTGGTTTTCTTGTGGAGAATGAAGGAATTCTTTCTAAACCTCAAAATGTCAGTCTTCGTGGCTCGCCAAGAAGCTGGAGCTAAGCAATAAATGGGGCAGATTTCTGTCTTGTAGTGTTTTTTTTCTAATGCTCTAAATTGTTTTGTGGGTTTTGTTTTTATGGGGTTTTTTGGTTTGTTTTTTTTTAAGAACCAAACTGCTCAAATCTGAATTTGGAAGCGGGTTTAGCCAAAAAGTGGTATTGGTAGCTGATGGAAATATCAGTCAGAAGAAACTGTTTTCCTGGTTCTTGTTTTTAAAGCAACTGTTCTGCTTCTAGATGATGCTGTCTGTTTTCTTAAATTTGTGCCTTAATCGAAGCCACTTTGCCTGCTTCTGCTTTGGACTGCGGAAGGTGTCTTTGTTAGTTGAGCTGCGGAAGCAGCAAACGTCACTGGGATATATAAGGGCTTGGAAACTATAGAGAGAAAATGCAGCCTCCTGCATTCGTAGGTTCAGATGTGTAGACTTCTTCTGCACCCAAATATACTCCCTATTCCTACAGCAAGTCAGCAAGAGGGAAGAGTGAACTCATGTTCTCTGTAGCTGGGTTTCATGGCGTCCCTTCATCTCTAGCTCTGCTGAAATGTTTGAGCTTTGGGGAGCAAACCTCCCAGAAGCGAAGGGCAGTAGGAAATGGCTTGTGTGCATGGATGCAGTTGACATCTGCTGCAACAAGAGCTAGGGATGCTCAGCAGCATCAGGACCGCTGTGCTAGTAATGCTGAGCGAGATGCCTTGGGCTGGCAGAAGGCCGTTGCAACAGTGAGGCTGGATATCAGTACCCTGCTTGTCTGCTGGCTGTTCACAGCATGGAAGGGTCCAGTTCCTGACATGTTTTTTAGGGAAGGGGGAAAGTCAGAGCTGGAGTGTTTTAAGCTGCCTTTTTTTTTTTTTTTTTTTTTTTTTTA
>WHYT01016695.1:290931-301178 GCA_009806455.1 Tetrax tetrax
GTGGTGGTTTTTTGGTTTTTTTTTTTTTTTTTTTTTTCTGTAAGCCTTTTGAGTGAGACACTGTGCAAGCAAAGGCATACTGAGAAGAAGAGGTTATTAAAACACATTTCAAAAATAGCTGTGAGTCAAGCGTATTTGGATTTTAATGACCAGATTTGTAGGACCTGATGCCTCTCCACACACCTCTCAGGTGTGGTGGAACACAGTCATCCCATTCACCCACCAGTGTGGCAGGTCCAGCTGCTTCATCGTACCACCGGGCTCCTGCCATAGCGATGTCCTCTCCTGGGTCCCATAGAGCTGCAGCAGGGCCAAGCTGTGGTCACGGTGGGTGTGCTGCTGCTTTACAGAGCCAATGCCGCAAGCCAAAGTGCTCAACAGTGAAAATAGCAGACTAGATTTCTCTGCAATAGCATCCTGCTTAACATAATCCTGGCTGCCTTGTTTTGGGGAGGGGACAGCACAGTATCAGTGCTGGGTGGGCTGTGGTGCAGGAACAGTGCAGCTGCAGGGTGAAGCTCAGCCTCGCTGTCCTCACGTGTCTGGAGTTCACTCCCGTTTCTCCTGAAATGCACTGAGAAAAGCCCTTGTTCTCTGTGGTCCTTGTGTCTTCCAGTCTAGAGTTTGTAGAGTGCTCTGCCTCTCTAGCAGAATGGGTACCACTAGGCTGACCTCACTTGAGGCTGCTTCATCCCTTGCCAAAGCTGCTGCCACCCGTGGAGTTACCTCAGCAGATTGACGCCTTCTCTTGAACTGTACTCCTGTTTGACTTTTCTTGGAAGGGTTTGAGCATGTTGCCTGAGACATGAATGAATTGAACAGGCTGCTCTGACTTGTGTCAGAGATGCTCTGTTTGTCTGCAAAGAATACTGAGGGCTGGCTTACCAGCCCCCAGCTCCTGCCTGTCCGCTTCCTCTGTGAGGGAGGAGAATCCATGTGAAGGGGATCATAGCACCATTTTCTTTTCACAAGAGTAATTTAGATCTAGTCTAGCACAGTAAACCACAATCATTTTGTGGATCAAGAGCCCCCAGCCCTGTTATGGGCCACACAATGATCCTTTGGAGTCAGCTTAACTGAAGGTGGAGGTGGGAAACTTGGAGGAGTCCCAAACTGTAGCTCAGCACAGAGCAGCGTGGACAATACCGAGATGTTTCTGCATGCTCTTGTTTCTCCTGAAGACAGTATGAGCTCTTCAAATCAGATGCCAATATGTGGTGCCTGCTTGGGTAGTGATGCAGAGGACAGCAGGGAAGGTTTTGTCTTTAAAAAGATGGTGAGGCATCTCTGAGAATCACTTTGAGTGTTTTCTTCCCTAGACAGACATACTGAGACTGGAGGCCCAGAGTTATATGAAGCAAATCTTGAAAAGCTTTCTTGGACTTGATAAACCAAGCAGGGACAAATAAAACTACTTATTCATTCTGATGAGAGCTTTGAGCTCAACTGAAATGTGAATAGCAAGTCTAATTTTCTAGCTTGTGGCATGTTGTGGGGGTGGTTTGAACTGTGCACTGCTCTGAGTCAGGCATCAGATGTCCCCAACGAGCAGATAAGCCGGCTTCTGCACAGTGAGCTGGTGTAACCATGGTGCCTTGGGCTGCATGGTGCCGTGGAGGTACTGGTTGTGGTATCTGTCATGGGGGCAAAAGCAATCTGCTACATACATTACAGCAAGTGTATGCTTCGCCTGAATAAACCATTTGCCTCCAACCTCAGAGATCTGATCCAAACTCATCAGAAAGTGAAAGAAGTTTCCCCAGGATTTGTGTGGGTGGTAGAGCTTGGCTCTCTTTCACCATAGGCTGGGACAAATGCTGGCTTGAGAAACCTTAATGGTGAAAGCTGGACAGCACTGTGTCTCTGGGCTTTGCAAGGGTGTTTGTTGTGCAGTGATCTCTTCTGTAGCTGAGGAGTCCTTGTAGGTTGTCTTGGGGGATGAGTTCAGTCCACCTGAGCAACTTTGTCACCCTGTGTCAGCAGTTTTTATGAGATGGGCCTAGTGACTTCTGTGCTTGGTGCCTCTGTCACCGAGAGGGTTTGATGCAAATTGAAGAAAAAGGGTGAAAGTTCTGCTCCAAAGAGGTTTAAAGTGTGCAGTCCAGTCTCCTTCTCTGAGTACTGGTGGGCTCCATCTGCTGCCTTCGTCTGCCCAGATTCCTGTGGGTCCTGGAGCCATAACTCTTTCCTGGCTGAGTGAATGGGGTGACAATTTACTGGGTGACTGATGGGGCTGTTGGGAAGGGATTTTTCCACTCAGATGCCTTTTTTCCTATGTTTTGCTGCAGTCTTGGTCTCCTGTGGCAGGTTAGGTTTAAAGACCTGGTGCTGAAATCTGTCTCCCATGCAGACAGTCAGCTTTATGGTGTTTGCCTTAAATGTCCTTATAGCGTTTTCTGTTAAGAGTTCTAGCTGCAACTCAAATTTATTCCCAAAGAATTACTGATATTTGATCATCAACAGCCTTTTAATTGAAAACTTTAGCAGTGTTATAACTCTGTTCCCTGGTATTTCAATGACCGTGCTCGGTCCTCCTGAGATCCCTGCTGGAGCTGCTCTCGCAGTGGGCTCGGCTCAGCTCAGCGTGCTTCTGGCTCTCCAAGAACTGGAGCTGAGCACTCCGCCACCACGCTGATTCAAGCACTCGCGTTTGGCAGAGGCACAGCCTGTTTCTAAAATTGTCTCCAAGATAGTTTGCATGGGTTCGTGTCTCCCAGACGGACGAGCCGGGTGGTATTTTACATGGTGTCATTGTTTGTTTAGCTAATGAAGTAGGGAAAAACAAAGAGCTGGGATCCTTGGCTCTATGAAACAGCTGTCAACAAGCAGCCCTGAGAGAGCAGAGGAGCAGGGACCTAGCAGCCAGGGCACTGAACCAGGGCTCCGAGGGATGGTTTTGATTCCTGACTCAATGCAGTCATGGATGAAGTGCAGAAAAGGATGCCTCAGCCCAAAAAGAGGAGGAAGATGCTGGGAGCTGCGTGCTTTTGCTGATTCTCTCCCAGGGAGCAACCGCTGCAATGGCACGCAGTGGAGACCAGCTTTTGTCCGCTGCTGCCCGCCTGGCGTGAACGTGACCTGATTCTGCAAAGGTTTCCAGAGTCTTCCTTCTGGAAGAACTTGCCCACAGAATGGTGGCTTCTCCTCCCTTGTGGCTTGTGCCCTACCACGTAATGCGGGGCAGTCCCTTTGCTTGCTTTTATCTGGTACTGAGGAGGCTAATGAGAAGCTTTTGCCTGAAGGAGCTCTGCTGGAGAGCAGAAAGCTCAAGGAAAACAATAAAATGTCTTCCTGCATCCCCCCCTTCAGTTTGCCATTTTGACTTCAGACGCAAGCTGCCATCGTTTCCACATGGAGCAGCCACATGAAAAGCACCACTAAACAGTTCTCTGGGTTTCTCAACAAGAAACACAGCAGCTAAATATATTTAATCTGGGGGTATTGTTCATCTTGGCTTTAATTTCCTGTTTTCGAAAGGTTTAGGAATTTAAACCCATGAATCATTAGTGAAGCTGTTAATGCTTGGAGCCTTCTTCAGAAGTGGAGATAAAGGAAGTGATATTAATACCAGCTTAGCATGAATTCAGCCAGAACAACTCCATGAGACGTTTACTGTCATCCCAGAGACATTTGTGGTTTCTAACCATGAGGAAAGCTCCCAAGAAATGAGTAGGTGGATGAGATAATTCTCCCCCAGGTAAATAGAATGCTTCCATTTAAATTTTTTTGAAAAAGAAGTCTCTCTGGCAGGTTACGGGCTGCATCATCTATCTGGACACCTCTAGAGTGCTGTACTGTTCCTCTGTTTCTAAAATTGCAGCATCTATTCAAGCAGTGACTTTTTCACAGTGTGCTCCTGGGATTTCTCTGGGGCAGGGGGTCATGCACTTGCTCATATTGAATAAAAGATTGGAAGAAAACTGCTCAATTCTATCTAGCTGGGCTTTTCGGGTTCCTGCTTTTATATTTGTTGGATACAAGCATTCTCCCAAAGTCCTGAGCTTACCAGGCTCCCAGATACCTCAGAAGTAAGGTCTGGCAATGAGATGCCCAGTGGAGGATGTGGCTTCCATTTCTGTGGAAACTGGACAAGATTTAGAACAAATAAAGTCATACATCTTCTAAGAGCCTGGTTTGGCTGCAAGACCACACTAGGTTTCCTTTTACTTATCTGGTACTGAACTCTGAAGGTCAAAACAGAAAGTTCAGGAGAACTTATAGAAAGGTCCTGACTAATTATTGTAGTCAAAAGTGAAATGAAAACCATGCGGGGACTTGTTTTTATTTTCATGTTGATTGGGTTTTAGTTCTGGAATGCTGTAGAGTATTATTAAGTGACTTCTGGAGGTATTCTAGTCCAGCCTCCTACTCGTGCCTGGGCCAGCTGCCTAGTTGATAGTGTTGATAAATGTGACTGTACAGAAAAAGCTGCCCCTTCCTTTCTTCTTTGGATAGCATGGAAGCAGAGGAACTATACAAGGCAGCTGCAGGACGTAGGTACTCCACGGAGATGGAAAACGTTTGGAAGGAACAAGCTTGGTCCTCCTTAGCAGGCCTTGCTCTACTCTTTTTAGGAAGGAAGAGAAATGGCCTGGTTTCTAGCACCTTCCTCTGCTTCCCCAGGGAAGGGAAGGCCCTGATGTAGAGGAGCTGGTCCTGCTTCATCTTGCTCTGTGCACTGGTGAGTGAGAGCTGCTGCTAATTGAGATGGGGAGTTGGACCAGTTTTGTGCCAAGTGAAAGTGGCACCCTGTTTCGGAAGAACCACCCTATTTGCTTATATAGATGAAAATGTAGCTGAATTCTAAGAAATGGAGACATTCCTACAAATACAGCTGTAATTTATGTTTATCTCCTCTAAAACTCCATCTTTTAAATATGTTAGAGTCCTACAAAGAAAAATGCTAAGAAATGCAGACCCCAAGAGCCTGCAGCTTTAGTACCAAAACCAGTGGCTGAGTCTGAATGCCTGATGGTATTCAGTATGATTGCTGCTGCCCTCCTTTCATCTGAGGACCTATGAGCCTATTCTGAGCAGTTTGGACTCACTCTGAACTTGCGCAGCAGAGTCCCATGGCGTGCTTGCTCCTGATGAGCTGCTTGTAAGGAAAAGGCCTCTGTTCTCTATCATCAGTTAGCTCGAGTCTCTGAGGCTGCAGCCCGTGACCACATCTTTTCCTTTCACTGAGTGCTCTGGAGCCACTCCTGATCCTGGAACAGGCCCTCTCAGAGCCAGAAAGCATCAGGCTCCGTCTGAGCCTCTGGGGCTGTCTCTCCATCTGTTTGTTTAATGATGCGCAGCAGCCTCATCTCTGACTTTGCACCCTCAGGACAATAATCCACTCTGATGTTCAGGCCAGCCAGCTATTCTTCAGAGACGAGACTGCAGCTGGTGCACTGTAGGTCAGAGACAATTTGAAATTCTTCTGAATTGCTTTATGGCTCAAAATGTTGCTCAGATCTGCAGGATACACAGAAAGCTTGCACAAGTTTGCTTGCTTGTTTTCTGCTGAAGGAATAGGCGGGCCTCAAAATCCAGATACAGTTACTTGATCTGATGGGGAGGCAACCAGCTTGGGAAGCTGAGGACTTTTATCTAGCTGTGATGTGCAGCCTTGGCCAAGCAGCTTTGCTCTCCTTTTCTCCCTTTGTTGCTGGAGTAGCATCAACTGCTCAGATCCTTTGAGGTAGGACAGAGGCATGAATGTCTGCAGAGCTGTTGCCGTTCAGTAAAGCTGAATATTAATTTACAATGGTGGTGTTGGTAGTGGACATGATTTTTTAAAAGCTTATGACACAGTTTTGTGAAGCAGTGAGAGGTAAGTGACTTGTTGTCACTTATATTCCAGAACCACCAGGATCAGGAAATCTCTATGGCAAAACGGACCTTCTAGGGTGGTGCTGGAGCTTCCCAAGAAAGGGAGTTCCCCCAAGGGGTATGCTTTGGGTTTGGTGCCCTATCAAATAAGAGGAAACATACTTCTGGGATGGAATGAGGAAAATGTTTGGCTTTCTCATAATCCATTATTAGCTCTTTTTGGTTTGGAGTTGGACTTTGTGGTAATTCCAGCTTGTTGCACCTCACTTTGCATTTCACAGGTAGAGCAAAGAGGTTATCCAAATAGTCTGGTTCTGTGCACAAGTCCTTGTGTGAAATGGGGTCCTGCTCTGCCATGGACAATCCAGGCCCAGGGCACTATAAGCAAGACTTCTGGAAGTAGGTGATGTGACCCCAAGGTTTTTTGCAAGCACCAGGTGGTCTTGACTCTCCATGGGACCAGGAGAAGTTGGTTCAGGGGCCCTAGAGAATGAGAACAGAGTTGGGAATGGCGGGGGGACCTACTATACCTGCCACGCCGTTGAGGAGCTTAGACCAGCCAAATATCAACTTCTGAACATCTGCAGTTGCTGGCAAAGGCAATGCCAGGCCAGAGGAAATGTAAGCCCTGAATTACAGAGACAGATGGAGTGGGGCAAGTGGGAGGCATGAGTCAGAGGAAAGCAGCAGCTGATACATGCAGGCATCCTTCTTCAGGGTGAAGGAGCAATTTCCTTTTCAGAGCCAGCCGTTACCCAGCGTGGTGCTGACCACAGTGGGTACCGTTCATGCAGTCGCCAACAGTGCATTAACAAAAGCCCTAACAAAGAATAGAGCAGGGTTCTCGTTCGCTGAGGAGCTGCAGCTATGCCAAAAGAGCTGTGTATGAAAAACACAGATGGGAGCACGTGTCTGCACGCACCCCCCCGTGTAACTGAGGGATGCGTGCCCAGGGCGGGCTGGTGTCTTGAGAGGCTTCGGTACAAAAGGTTCTCTTGATTTGCTTGAGTCTATGTTCAGTCAAGGAGCTTGATTTCAGTGAAACAAGGTCAAATGCTCCTAAAACCAGGAGCTATTTTGAGAGTGATTTTTGAATGCTTCAGTTGATTCCACTGAGTGGGATCTGCTTGATTTTTATTTTATTTTTTTTTTTATGAAAGTAGATACTCAACATAAACTTGGGCATTTTAAGATGCCTCCTATAGGACATCCCTAATTGATTATGAAAGTCGGGACTATTGAAGTCTTTCCCCAGTGCACCTTTGTGAAGGGCTCTCAGAGCTCAGGAGAAAGCAGGATGGTGCGTGCTTGCAATGCGTTTGGAGTGGAAAGGGCCACGGATGCGTGGGAGCCCTGCTGCTTCCATAGAGCAGCATCTTATGGAGTTTATCCATCAGCAGACTGTGCAATCAGCCTTTCAAATTCCTCTATTTGCATCCCAGTAAGAGTGGAACAAGGCGGTTTTCTCCATTATGAAAATCTCCCTCCACTCCTCCTTGTTCAGAGGTGTTCAGGAAATCTGGCTCTTTCCCCTCCGCTCCCCTGCTCCCTCAAAGCACTTTTCTTTCTCCAAAAGCAGCATGTTGTATCTTTCCCTCGCCCCAGCAGGTGGATTTGGATGATTGTATGTGCTGAGGGTTGTTGCTGCTTCCTGCTTTTTCAGCAGGAAAAGCCCCCGCATGCAGAAGAGAACAAAGCCCAAGGATTCCCGAGGTCTCCATTGATGCAGAAGGCACCGAGCGGAGCGTGAAAGAGACGACAAGCGCAGCAAGATCCTCCTCCATCCCTCCCCCTTTTTCGCCCTCCGATTCAAGGAGCAGAGGCTGGTTTGTGAATGAGGAGCCGAAATTCGTTCAGACAGAACAAATAACCGATAAAGGCACACAATAGCAACTGCTCACAAGCCGAAGTTGGCAACGAAAAGGTAGCGGTTCTCAAGACGGGGCTTATTTCCCGATGAGTTATTGGTGTGTGACAGATGGAAGGAACTAATAAAATATTACGGACTTGCAGAGCTTTGATCTTCCTGCTTTTTCCTCCCCTCCCCTCTTCCCAAGGGTGCAGGCTGTGTTGTTGAAATGAATAGGGTGGAAATCTCATTTGGAAAAGGAGACTCTGACAGCCGTGGCTTGTGGAGAGGTCAGGAGCCCCAGTCCAGCCCCATGCTTCAGTGCGTGCTGGATTTTAGCCCCAGAATGTTTTTGTAGCCTTTGAAGCACCTGTACCCCTTCCTACTGTGTTGATGCTGGTGCATCTTTCAGCCCACTTGCAGGTCTGCTGGAGCAGGAGTGGGACAAGAACAATCATTTTGCAGCTTTGCACTTGTCTTGCAGGTTCTGGAATATGTGCAAGAAAGAGTAAAATGCATTTCTGGGTCAAATGAACTAATCTTCTAATTTTTGTTCCAACTGCTGCAGCTTGCAGGGACCCAGCAGCCCTGAGCTGGGGCCCTCAGCAGCCACCAGCTTTGAATTTATTTTTGTCTTACTCTGACTAATCTTAGGGTGAATAGGTTTAAGTTTTGTCTCTGGGGCTGTGATGCAGATAAATTTGTTTTCTTTATGGAGAAGTCACTGTGGTAAGAGCCCCAGCCCTGGGGCTTGAATGCAGAGAGCATGAGCACAGCCGCGTGCAGAGCTGCCTCCCTGGACAGACAGCCCTCCTTGATTTCGGGTTGTCTTTCTGCTGTTGTCTGTCAGTCTGGCTGTCACTGCACCAGCAGAGAAGGATTAGCACTTCATGTAGGGCTTTGTTCTTTATTGCCACATAGAATTGAACTGTGATGATTTTTTTTTTTTCCCCCCCCACTCTCTGCCTTTAACAAGGGGTGTTTGTGAGGGCTTCTTTTGAAAATGTGTTTCTTTGTTAAATCATCTGGTCCAGCTCCATTCAGAATTGCTTCTTTCCTGACCTCCTACCTTGGTCCTGCCATCCCTACATGCCTCTTCTAAGTAGCTGTCTCCTGCCCCACCTCACCGTGATGTTTCTGTCATGGCCATCACTCAGTGCTGCAGAGCTCAGCCCCTGTTGGATCTCTCAGGCTTTGCTGCACCAGCTTCTGCCTTGGCCTTTCCTGACAGCTGAGGTAGAAACCTGCCTCCACGGTGCATCCATGGCTCCCTGTTGTTTGCCTCTCATTGTTTTGCTGGTTACAACCTGCAGAAATGAGTGCTCTGTGTCTGAAATTATAGAGCTGGGATGCCTTGTGTGCAGGGTTTGGCTCTGCAGGTCTCCCCCTCCCTGTGCTGCTGGTTGGCTTCCTCGTGCTGCCCTTGCTGCTTTTACCCAGACAGTGCCCCTACTCTTACTGCCTTGGCTGACTTCTTGTTCTTCTTTGCTTGCATTACTGCGCTAACACCGTGAGAGTCTTGCACCACCAGCCCCTGGCGTTGAATAGGTGATGGAGGGCATCATCACCCGTTGCGTGGGGAGGCGTTGGCATAGCTCCATGTTTTAATTCATGGAGTGGAGGTAGGAAGGGTAGGGTTCTGCTGTTTGGAGGAAAAAACCCCACAGCTTTGTGTTAAGCTTTTATTATGTTTTCTGTAGTGCAGTGTATGTTACCTGTCTTTGTTAAAGAAACACATAATGCTTCCAGTTTGGGGGTGGTTGTTTTTTTTTTTTTTTTTCCTGAATGGAAATATATGTGGCTTCTCACTGAGAACTATTGATCCAGAGCTACCTACAGAAACAACTTGAGCCTGTTAGCAGAGACGGGAAATGCAGGGAAATCGTGAGTGTCCTGGCTTTTGTTTGACAGTTGTCACAGAACTTTGCAGAAATACAGGGCTAGAAACAGGTAAGGGCAAAGGATTTGTTTGATGTCAGGCTGTAACGTTGTGACTCAGGACCTCCATGGGGCCTTTCTCTTCCAGATACTGTATTTCACTTTATTGTCTGTGAGTTTATTACATCCCTCGGCTGTTCCCATAGGCACTTAATCACAGTAGCTGGGGGACTCCAGGTTAGGGTGCAACAGCAAAGCTGCAGATGGGCATCTATGGAGTAACGTTCACCTGTATTACTGATCTTGCTTGGGTTCATTTTAGCAGAAAGCTCGTGGTTCCACCTTGTTTTTCAGGTGGGTGGTTTTCTGATCGGTTATCCTCTTTGCTGAGCAGGGGGAGGGAAGGGTGTACTCTGCCCTTAGGTGGGTGCAGAAGCAGTGTCTCTGGTCAGGAAAAGCAGATGCCAATAGATGCAGGTGATACTCTGGGCACGGAGATGCCTGCAAGAGTCAGGACTGGTTTGTCTTTTTGATTTGTATTGATTAACACTGAGAAAACAAAAAAACAATGGGTTAAAATGGCTCTTCTGTCCTTTAAATCTAAGAGCAAACTAAGCAGGGAGGCCTGTACAGACTGAATGCTTAAAATAATATCTTGTGTTTTGCCTTTTTTTTTTTTTTTTTTTTTTTTTTAACTTGTTTT
>WHYT01016695.1:301198-353687 GCA_009806455.1 Tetrax tetrax
GGGACGGTTGGTTTTTTTTTGTTGTTGTTTTTTTTTTTTTTTTCCTTCTTAAATCCAGGCGTCTGCAACCTTAATTAGCTGACTGTTGACATGAGCTTGCTTGATACATGAGAGTTTTGATGGGGAAATGTAAGCAACAGAGGTGGTGAGTAGAGATGCTCAGGGATAGTGGTTTTGGTCTGTGGAAAATTTAAAGAGTTGGTGTCTCTTTCTCTCTTTCTCCTGAACCTGAGTACAAACTCAAAATTTCCCCCCAAAAAATCCACCCAACAACAACAACCAATCAACTTGCAGATCCCACTCCCCTATCTTCACTTTAAATAAAAAAAACTTAATTCTATTTATACCCTTTATTTAAACAAAGATTTTTATAAATACTCCAAAGTATTCCTGGTGACTCATTACTTAAAAAAATGTCAAAATAGGCATTTCAAAACCTCTTTTTCCATCCAGTGTTTAACAAAAGTATTTCAGTGCGTTTGTTGAATTATGGTTTTGTTTAAAATAGGAGATTTCTTTGTATATCTGCCTTTGGCTTGTCCATAGCAGGTTCTGGGGACAGTTCAGTGTGGGGGCTCCCAGCAGCCTGCATGACCCAACTGGTTGGCAGCCCTGACCTGGACAAAGGTAGGCCAGGTTCCTGTGTCCGCTCAGAGATGGTCTCTGTGCTGCTCGATAACTTGATGGACACAGCTGGGTTCAAAGCTAAGCAGGTAGAAGAGCAGCCAATGTAATTGTACAGAGTTACGTGTGCAGCTGCAGGGCTTATGTTAATTGCAAGGCCACCCAAGAAGAGATAGAGACTGAAGGCTTTGTCCATGGCCTAGGCTTTGGGCTGAGCTCAGAGGAGTAACTGAGTGAACTGAGAAAGGGTGCAGAGCTGCACCGGCCACCTCCTGTCTCTGGCTGGCGCAGCTGAGCCTATGCAGGGAATGTCACTTGGTCCTGCTGGAGTGTGACATACAGCTCTTTCCAGGGATTTTACTGCTGCTTTGCTGCTGCTTGGTTGGGCTTAGCATCAAAATCTCATCTTGGAGCGAAAAGAGCAATGAGTAAGCAGGTTCTTACCTGCTATTAGTACCAGTCTCCTGCTAACTGGAGTGGCAAAGTGCTTCCCACTCAGCCTTGCTCCCTGCATATAATCCCTGCCTTTACCTTGGTCTGAAGTGACCAATGCAGAAAGGATTAGAGACATTTCATGGAATGGTTTGGGCTGGAAGGAACTTTAAAGATCATCTAGTCAAACCTGCTGCACTGGGCAGGGACACCTTGCACCAGACCAGGTCACTCAAAGCCCCATCCAACCTGGCCTCAAACACTTCCAGGGATGGGGCATCCACAGCTTCTCTGGGCAGCCTGTTCCAGTGCCTCACCACCCTCACAGTGAATAATTTCTTCCACAGTGAAGTATTTCTGTAGCTAGTCCAAAATAACAGCTGATGTTCCCAGCGGTGGGAATCTTGACTGCCCTGTGTGGGAGCAACATCTGGTACATCCTCAGCCCTGTGTTGGTTGTATCTCCTGCCTGTAATTTACACAAGAAAATGGACATAATGGCAGGCTTGTGAAAAACACAAGTAGATTTGGGTCTAAAATGGGAAATATTAGAGAGGTGACTTGTGTGGGCAGACGTTCATCCTGGGCTGTGCGGCATAGACATGTTTGCCACCTTTAACTTCTAGATGCCTGACCCAAGCTCAGTGCGGCTTATCGATGTCGCTGCTGGGGAGAGAAGCTGGGTCCCTTGCTGCAATATAAGTAGGGAACCAAACCGAAATGGCTCAGTGTGGTGTCCTGTTGCCAGGACCTGGTGGCTGTGGCCTGGCAGGAGTTTGGGGAGCAGGCCCAGGAGGGACATAGTGCCCCAGAAGTGTTCACCTCTCACATTATGATTGAAAATGAAGCTATCTTAGTCATGCAAGGGTAAAATAAACAGGGGACTGTCCCCAGGGTTGCAATTACTTCTCATGGAGTCTTCCCTGGTGTATTTTTCTTGTGCTTCAGCCTGTGTGCTTCCTTCTGAAGGCTGGGAGAAGCAGAGGCCCCTGAGTGCCTTCAGCTGTGGAGGAGATATTGCCTAATAGATAGCTTATTTCACAGCTTCCTCATCCCCCTTTCTGCTACTCTTTCCTTTCTGGCCTTGAGCAGGCCCTCCACAGCAGAGGCTTTGGAGATGGCCACAAAGAACAGGGAAGGACAGTGTGCTGATGTGTGCATGGCTGGTCTTGCTTCAGAGCAGAGAAGCAGCTGCCCTCAGATACCAGGATGCCTGGGAAATGTGTGATAGCCAACTGAAAAGGGAGAAACCGATCCTACAATTAATTTACAGCATATAGGATGCTTTGCCCTTTGAGCTTTATGTGTGTCTGTATATGGGTTTTTTTTCATATATATAAAATATTATGTTGGCTGGAACAGTTATATAACTTTTTTTCTATCATTCCACAAAAAAAAAGTGGTCTGTTTCTATAGGCAGTTGTTTGCTAAAATCAAAGGATACATGACTGAAGAGGCAACATACTGACACTTATACCTACCTCTTACAAAGCAGATCACCAGAGTAGTTTCAGGGTGGTTGAACCACCATGGACCAAAATAATTTTGAGAGCCAGTGTGAAGCATCTGTAGAAAGCAATTTCCTACAATCAACTACTGTATCCTATATTTTTGGCTGAGTTCAGGAGCCTGTTATGTGGTGTTGGTCCCTCTCATCTTTTAATCCCAGCCATGCAATGAAAAAGAGCAAAATTGTGCCTGTTTTGGAATAATTGACTGTGATTAAATAGCTGCTTCCTCTTGGCGGAAGGTAGCTGTCTGGATCTGTAAGAGAAGTGCTGGGTGTCCATCCCCTCTTTAAAGAGTATCTAATTGAGGTGTGCGTTTACAATCAGCCCTCATACTAGAATTTGGTCCATCTCCAAAGGGGGTCACTGATAGCACTGACAGTTTTCAGAGCCGCTATCGGGAGATGCTGCTGCATATATAAAAATGTCTGCTCTAAACCTCCCTTCAGCACAGAAAGAATTATCTTTATTTGCCACAAGGAGCTGCTGTGAGAGTGGATTAGTTAATGTTTCAACAACGTTTGGAAGTATTTATAGCATTAAACTAATCTTTATACTGCTCAGTAAATAACTGTTATTTCTTTTATGGCAGGCTGCATATGTGGGCTGTTACGGTGATGCACCAAAAGAGCCTTTTGATACTTTATTCCCATTAGAAACTGGGCATATGCATTTCCTGGATGCTTTTGAAAACTTCTGCAGTCCAATCATTAGCAGCAGGAGGGGGAGGTAGGACTGATAATATGTAATGCACTTTCTCCCCCCATTTCTCAGAGAAGCTTGGTGAGAGGGAGGTTTTGCGGGGGAGTGGGAGTGCTGTACCGTCTAACCAGGAGGTGCACAGGTTCCAGCTCTACTCACTGTCCTCTGCTTTATTTCAGTCACACCTTGGTAGCCAGACTTGCAAGGGTGAATTTTAGACGCTGCAGCTAAGCTGATTTCTTCCTCCTGACAGCAGTGAACTGTTACATCCTCTCCTTGCTTCCAGCTGTGTCTTCCCATCTCCTCCCTGGCACTGGTCCTGGCACTTGGCAGAACCTGTGCTGGGAAGATGCACTTTGATGACCTGTCAGAAGCAGGTTTGCTCTGTTTGGGGAGTTAGTTGGTTCAGTGCAGGGTGTGCTGAGCACCAGATGCACGGCAAAGAGGATGAACAGGGGAGCATGAGCGAGGGGACCAGCTCCTTTTGGCACCAGTGATCCGTTAGATTGATTCAATCTGTACATCTGTAATTTAATTAAGACTGAAGATTTTTGATCTTCATACACGTTTTCACTTGAGGAAAAAGGTCATTTCAGGACAGCCAAAACTAAAAAAGTGCAAAATGAAAAGTTAATTCATTTACTTCCAGCGTTTTTTGGGATCATTCTTCCAGAGAAAAAGCTTCTGGATAAGGCAAAAAGTTTTGCCTTTGGATTTTGATCCTCACTCCAGGTGAGGTGGAAGAAATTCAGTTCCTTGCAGAGTTTGTGATGAAAATGAACAGCAAAGGAGCTGTTTTGCTGAGATCAAAACCAAATGAGGAGCTGGGACGTGAGAAAGAGAGGAGAGGTGGTGATGCGTGTTTCTATGGCTCTGCCTAGGCAGTGCTGGTACAGAGCTGCCTGACGCTCTGGAGGAATACAGCCCCGTAGTGAAGTGTTTGCTGGCTTTAACTGTGGTAATGTGCTCTATCGATCTGACGTTTCTTTGGATTATGGCGTTTGCCATGCCAGCTCATGCAGAGGGTGCTGGATGCTGGCGGGGTGCTTTGTCTAGCTGCCTGAACAGCTGGGAGCAGAGGGTAATCCCTGATGTTGCTGGGAGGCTGGAAGAGTAGAAAAAGCAAAGGGAAACTTGACAGTGGGATCAGAGCTTTTTACTTAACCCAAGCCATTGGCCTAACACTAGGAGTCCACAGTTCAGTAAAAGATTTCAAAGACAATGAAAACTGAAAGCTCCCAGAATAACTATTAGGTGTGAAAGGTGCTATTTCATTGTTATGATTTGTATTTGCATACACCTGAACACAGACGGAGGATCTGTCACTCTCCTGGATTGAGGCCCAGAGAGGCTCTACTTCATCTGCAGGACAAATTCTGTGGTTCCTTTGGAGCACCCAGACTCTGTCCTGCTATCCCTGTCCTACAGGCTCTTGCCTGCCCTTTTGGGAACAGGCCCTCTCACCTTGCACAAGGGCTGTCATGGGTCACTTCAACAAGCCAGGGTTGTTCTCTGTGTGGGAACAGCTGCCACAAATTCAGTGCAGGTAGGAACTTGAAAGAAAACAAATGAGCCTTGACAGAGAAAGGAGATATCCCAAGATGCCCAAGAGCTGGGAAAGGTCAGCATCTCTGCTATGTCCTGTTGTTGTTTGTTCCTATGTCTGGCTGATGAAGAGGAGAGCCATCATGTTTCTTAGCTATGCAGGACATGACAGAGCAGTTGGATGGCCTGAGACAGGGAGAAACTCCTCTGACACCCAGCTGAACTCAAGGAATTTTTCGGTAAGCTCCCACCGTCCTTGGAGAGCAGATTAGGAGCTGTCGAGAACTTTGATTATCCCTTTTCCCCATGTTTTTCAGCTCAACACAGATTTGTCATGGCAGACTTGGAGTCTGCATGTGCTGACGCTGCTACAAATGAGTAGATGCTGAGGGTGTAGTTTCATTCATGATCCCCACAATGGATGTCCCTAAGAATCCAATTTTGCTTTAGCTATTGACATTAAAGGCAGTAGATTAAGTGCAAGGAGGTGCAGGGGCTTTGAGGAAGACCTGTGGTTTTCCCTGATGGCTGAACAGGCTGGAGATGAGCAGGCTGTGATTTGGGTTGGGGCCATATCATTTGGGTATCTCTGCATCGGAGGAAACCATCATTTGTGTTCAGGTTCATTAGTTTTGACGGAAAGAAGGCAGGCAAGCAACCCTCTTGACATGGTCTCTTCTAAACTGAGACAAGACACTGTCTTGGGAACTGTGACTGTGAGACTGCTATTATCTTCTGTCTCAGGAGAAAGAAGCTTTCTGTTCCAGTAGTAAGATGCTTGTTTCCTACATAGGATCAAATAATGCAAAACCCCACAGCATCACAATACGGAGACTGTCCTGCTTTTTTTGCTCAGGTATAAGCATATTTTTCAGGATTTTTAAAAAAATATTCCTACCTTCTTTTCTCTAACTCTAAATCCTTCTAAAATATATCGAATATCTCTCCTGGAATGGCACATTTCTGAGCACGATTCTTACATTTCTTGTGTACAGGATTTTCTTCCAGGCTTTGTGAAGTCCTCTTTGTTAGAATGAAATGCAGAAGAGCCAGATGGTTTGGCTGGAGTCCAGTTACCTAAGAAACATAGCACCAGGACCCTATCAGAAGCTATTTCCTCTAAAGATCACGCTCAGCCTGCTTTGTTCTAATAACCAGCTTAGAGTCAACATTGAGCTGTCAATACCTATTTTTTCCCCTGTAATTAATCTACAAGGTTCAGCCTGGAATCAATATAAATGACCTCATGGCTTCCCCCAGCCCCCCACCTCCTATTCCTCACATAATGTTTCTCCATATGACTCCTCTTTCAGAGGTGTGTTGAATCGTGCATGTTTTTTTTCTCCTCAGTAATACTGTACTGGAAGCTTTTATGGTCTCTTGCTCTCCCTGACCCAAAGTGTCTAGGTTGTCTTTACGTGTGGGGCAGCTGGAGGAGTTCTGACACCTCCCTGGTTTCTAGTGGCTTTGAAGGCCCTGTAGCTTCTACAATTGTTCTGCCCTTCAGGAATCCATGGATGGATGGACGGAGGATGAGGTGTGTGCTGCTTGGATGTTGGCCTGTGTATCTGCTGTGTGCTGATGTGCAGAAGTTTCTGTGTATGTTACGTTTGTGACATGAAGCTGGGGAGCACATTGTACGTTTATTTCCCAAAAAGGACTAAAACTCCTGTAGTTGTTGGTTCACTGCTGTTGAAGGGATGCGAGTGTATTCAGTCATTCAGTGCACGTGAAGTAGGTTAGGCAGATCTCTCTGAGGCCTTCTTGCTCTGACCACTGCACTGCAAGAAGCAGGTTCTTCTGCTGGGAAAAGCTGCTTTTTTTCCCTAGCATGTTTGAGGTAATGTTAAATTTTCAATCTTGATTCAGACTCTAATCAAAATTTGAGGGTTTTCTTCAGTAGAAAGTCTAAGGGAACATTTGGGTTGATTCAGCAGAGACATTCCTGCTTCAGTTCAAATACTTTCAATGTTCTTTGTCTTTCAGATTGAAGCATTATATGTTTTGAACCAGATTTTTTTTTTTTTTTAATTTAGAAACTATTTACTTAAAATCAAATATGAAGTGTGGAAAAAATAAAGCAATGTTGGGACATTCATCCTCATCTCAGCGAGGGATGGCAGAGAGACAAAGGAACACACATGATCATGATCCCATGTGACAGGCAAGAATTTATCCCAGAGGCACTACCTGTCAGGATCCTTCTCACATGGAGGATATGATTTAGCAACTGCTTAGTATCATGCTCCAAGCTGAGTGCTCTGTTATATCCATTGACTTTTTTGGTAGGGAGATAAGAGCTGATTTTTCTTTCCGAACAAGGCTCTGATTGTGAGCTGTAAAGCTGGGTAGAAATCTGGCCCATTGACTTCTGCAGTGTGACCTGGTCGTTGGCAGAGTGTTAACTGCAAGGCATCTTTCTCTCTTCAGAGTTTGTATGTCGCCAACGCCAAGGCTTTTTTTTTTTTTGGTCTGTCTTTGATTGCTCTTGCACAATCACTTCACTAAAGTAGCGTATCAAAATAATCGACTGAAATTGGATGCTTCCTTTGCAGATGTAAAATTTATTGTCTGCTCGTGCCTTTGCGCTGAAGTTAGGATCTTGGGTTTTAAAAACCCTCCTTCTCCTGGCTATGTGGGAGTTTCCCCTAAAGATGTGGAATGTTTACTGCATACCAATGGCAAGACATTATGCAGACACGAGGCTCGCAACACCTACAATTTCTAAACCGCATGTGGCCTGTGTGGATTTCCTTGTGCCGAATTCACATGGAAACACAAACACATGTGGCATTTTTGTTGCTTTTCTAGGAAATCACTGAGCACAGCCCTGCAAAATAATACTTCCTACTGTTAGATCCACTGCGTGTGGGGGAAGGTAGTGCCTTTGTGTCCTGGGCTGCTGGAGCAGCATGCCAAGGCTCCTGAGTCATTCACCCCCGAGTGTCTGGCTTTCCAGGAAGGCAAATCCCAATTTTAGAACCTATCAGGGACCGAAGAGCACCGTGGGGAAATAATAAAGGAAAGGTCATCAAGTGTTATCAGAACTGGAGGTTTCCAATGGGTATCATGACAGAAAAATCCATGATTAGAAATAGGAGAACCTGTGTTGTGTCAAGACAGCTGGAAAAAAGCCAGCGGGATATGAAGTGGCTTCAGCCTGCTGTAAGGAAGGGTGAAGGCAGCTGGCAAGGCGTGAGAAGAGGGGAGGCTGGGGGGAAAAAATGTGAGAAGCTAATTGCTGGCATCTTGCTATGTGTGTTCGATACCGCTGTACAGCTATCAGCTGTTCAGTCATCGTTTGGGTGATGCAAAAGGAAGGGACATCTCTTTTAACTCGGTTGCTGTCAGATGAATATCAGCATGTGTTGATGTTCCTCAGAGCTTCCTGCTCTGCAGTCAAGATCTCTCAGGTTGGCTCCTAGAGAGGCGGTGCTGCGTGGTCCTTGAGGAAGAGGTGTGCAAGTGAAGGACAGGAGTGTCAGGAGAGATTGTTGCTGCAGGCACATGTCCCCTCTGCACTGGTACCATCTGCCTTTCTGATGAGGGAGATATCTTCTCTTTCCCACTTACAATCAATACGGCTGAAAAAAAATATCAGTTCTCAGGGAATGCAAAAGTCCTTTGATTTCCTTGGTGTGTATATCAAGAACGCTTCACCTCAACATCCTACCCAAATTGTGATGTATCCTCAGTTGTTTTGTTTGATTACTTGCGTAATTGTTTCTTTGGCTATATTGAGCGAAATACATATGCGCTACCAGCAGCTGCAGGACTCCACCCCAGGGGTGGCTCCATTTCAGTGGTGAAATCACACTGGAATGTGTTTCTCATCCAAATGTTAACCCCACTTAACCTGAAAAAAAAAAACTGAAAAAAAAACCAAAAAAAAAACCCCCACACCAAGTTTGTCCTGTTTGAGAACAATTTACTAGCCTGCTTTTCTGTAACAGAGGGACTCAAGTGTTCTGTTTATGTCCCCGCTGACCCACCTCAACTGTTTGGCAGAGAGCTAGAAGGCTTAGCTTTGTTTTGGGGGAAAAGATATCTAAGTGGAAAAGAGAGAGACAATTTACTTCCCTTTTTGAAAAGTCCACTTCTTAAAAGTTTACTGAAGACATATACTTTGTATGATTGACTTCTTGGTCATGTAAGTAGTCTAGTGTCTTTCATGGCCTTTTCTATGGCCTTTGCAACTTCAGCAGAGTTCTTCTAATTGGGTCTCATTTCCCTTGGCGTAGCCTCAGTCTCCTTTGCTTAATGTTCACTTTTATTCCTCACAAGAAATCTAGAAAGCTTGGCCTCCTATTCAAGTATCTTCCTACCATGTGTTAATGACTTGTACTGCAAGACTTTGATAAAATTTTTTTATTGTGACACCGGCTATGAGTAAGAAGTTGGCGCATGGTTTGTGATACCCCTAAAAAGCTCCTGGCAAGGAACGGAATCCCTCTGAGTTCTTCTGGGGAATGAATGCAATGTGACCAGATGCATCTCAGGGCTTGGTCGCTCCCATGTGTGGTAATGCAGGCTATTTGGACATAAGTATTTCACTGGTAGAAGTGATCTGAGTTACCAGGTGGGGTTGCTTTGTAGTTGTATTGCCAGGCAAGAAGATCATTCCCAAGAGGCTCACTATCCCAAGAGGCTACTGATTTTTTCAGTCCAAAGTGTCACTTCTCCTGCCACTTCTACACTTTGGCCCAATTGCTACTAAAAGCACTGAAAACTGTGAATTACTGGATTGGCACATTACTGGTTTTAAAAAGTAAATTAAGAGTCTTTCAGTAAGTGGATCAGTTTCTCCACCTGGTTTGACTTGAGCTGCATTTTCCATCACCTGCAATAGTGACAAAGTACTGACAGTGCTGATGGCTCTGGGACAACTTAAGTCTTTTCCATTGAATGACTGTAGAAGTCATTATTGCTTCTTTTGCTCATTGTATTTGTATTTTTTTTTTTTCTGGCACTGTTATTCTGGAAACATTAGCTGTTAGGCATGTTGATGAAGCTTTCATTCAGCATTTACATCTGATTTGAGAAAGGCCTTGAAACAAAGTTGAGGGACACCAAGCTTCTTGGTATGCCTACAAACAGTTGATAGTATCCAAAAAGACTCAGGGAATGTTGGTGAAGTGCTAAGTTTTCGCTGTTCTCAGGAGAAAGAAAAGCTAGAAGACCCTAATAAGGATATGAAGGAAGAAGCAAAAAAAAAAAAAAAAAAAAAAAAAAAAAAAAAAAAAAAAGCACCCTGAAATGGGGGCTTGAATTGGTGACATAAACTTTTCCAGTGAGCTGTTAACTCTTTTGTTAACAAACTAGACTTGAGTCCTAAACAGGGTGTGTAGTCTAACCAAAACACTGTGTAAATTAAATACTTCACTGCAAAGCCAACATCTTATTAAAACGCACCATCTGATTAGGTGACAGCTACGTTTTATTCCCGGGGAAATCCATTTAATTAGTTGGAAGGAGTCACGATTTTTTGATCTTCCAAGAAAGAGACACTTCCAAGGACTGGTAAATATGAGTTCAGGAGAGGGATTTTGTGAGGTGTTCACAATGCATCTGTTCATTCAAACTTGCAAAAAATCATTAGTGTTCAATTTTCTTGTGAGTCTTTGAATTTAATGAGTGCTCATTCCAGCAAGTGCTTCAGGTTCATATTTCATCTGCAGTCAGCCTGTTTTTCCTATCCAGCTCATTCAGTTGCCAGAGAAGTCAGAAAGATGACATGAAAGCAGTTGAGAACCTACCACAGATCAGTGGGGAACCTGCACATCAGCTCTTGACCATAGTAAGCTGGTAACACTGTGGCCACAGACTCTGTGCAGTGTGATTTTGGGGAAGAAGAGTTCCCTCTTCCTCTAACAATGCTGTTGGGTTTGGAGATCCATTTTCACAGCTGCAGCTGGTGTTTGATTTCTGTGGAGATGGACGATTTGTCACTTTTTCCAAATTCCCCTCCTTTCTGCACCCAGCTCTCCTCTCTGCTTAGTGCCAGAGCAGGCAGTGCTAGGTTTACATTGCTGGCTCTGTTCTGTATTGTATGAAAACAGGGGTTTTGATCCACAGGAGGAGACTTCCAGCCCAAAAGGTGTATGCAATTTCCACATACACATCAATGTACGGCTGTGGCACAAAACTGATTTCAAGAAGCCTGGGGCAAGGGTCATACTTAAATTTTTTGGTCATTTATAAGCTGCTGTCTTTAAGCCACCTCTTCTGCCCTCCCTCACTGTGCTTTAGTGAGCACGATGTAAGAATACCTCTACTCCTTTAACTCACGTTATTAGAACTTTGGTTAGGATTCAGTGTTTTATTAATTCAACCTTTGATATTTGAAGAGATTAAATGCTCCCACTACCTATTTCATGGGTACAGGATAATAGACTTTAGTGTCACAACAACCAAACCCCACCAGTATGGTGTGTCCACAACACTGTTAAATGCAGAAGCCGTTACATGAATGGGCAGAGGTTGAGATGATTTTGGGGTAGATAGTGCCCTCTCAGTCTGCCTGTCACCAAGTGATTTGAAATGTCCCCGCTTTCCTCTCCCATATGAAAACCAAGCCCTTCATCCACCTCTTCCCCATGTTAAATATTCCCCCTTTGATTGGGAAGTAGCTCCATGAGCATTCCTAGAGGAAGGAGGGGACAGCTAATAACAGCATTAAACTTGACCTTCTGTGTGTGTCTGAGCCTGCTTTCCCCAAAGCGGTGCATAAATTAACATTCTGGCAATAATACTGAGCCTGTTTAATTTTCTGTTTGACTAGAAACATTGAGAAAATGTCATGATATTTGATTTCATCTTTGTCTATTTTTTGCTCCTGTTGAATGAAGCTTATTGGTCTCTCGAGACCCAAGTGCACACAGTGCGTCTGGGAGCACATAAAGGGGTTCTGTCCCTCAGGCATGTACTCCTCAGCCACGCAGGAAGTATTGGGTTTTATATTTGAAGCCTGGCTGAGGTTCCCTGATGGCTATTAATCCACTGGTTTCTTTGCCTACATCCTGTGCCAGACCCAATCTCACCTCAAAAGTCTTGGGGTTTCTGCTTGCTTCATGTACGTGTTCAAAAACGTGTGGGAGCAGGAGGCTTCATATGAGACTGAGTGTGAGAGTGGGATGGGTTGAAGGAATGGCTACAATAACTAAATTTTCCTTGCTGAACAATGAGAAGTTGGATGCACTTTCAAGCATTTGAAGCAACAAGCCACTTTGAAGGAAGAGGAACTCTAGTCTGAAGGGGCTTTAGTGTAAGAGGCAGCAGAGGAAGTTAAAAGTTTAAGGGTGGGCTGAGCGGATCTGCTGCTGGCGATTGTTGTAGTGTTGCTGAAAGCTGTGGGAATTCATGTCAGATGGAGACATGGCCTTGAGTATTGTTGATTCAAGGAATGATTTCCCAGGAGAAAGGATGAAAAACCTTAACCTGGATATTTGGCCTGACACATTGCTATCATGTCATTTCCAAAGAAAAGGGCCTTGTGAAGAGAAACAAGATGGGCTGGGGAGAAGGGGAAGAATATGGGGGCAGAGGAGAAAGGAGATCTGGGAATGAGGAGCTAGCAGAGCAAGTTTCTAACAAAAACCATGTAAATGTAGGTAGCTGCCATGTAAGCACATCTTCAGAGAGGACAGCCAAGCAGGGCAGAGGAGCAGCTTACCTAAAAGTGTTTCAGAAAGGCATTCACAACTTATCTGGTCCCCGTGTCCTGTGCAATGCTTCAGAGCAGACTGGGCTGGAGAGCCTGCAGACGGGTGCTGTGGGGACAGCCATGCTCCGGAAAACACGTGTCCTGCGTTACGTTACTGTCAGCTGGGAGAGGACTTGAAATGCTCACCAGATTCATCTTGTTAGAGACCAAGAGGTAGAAATGGTCATGGCAGCACAGACTTTTCACCCCTGTAAATTTTAAGTAATTTTTGCAGAATATTTACTCCTCTTAGCTGCAGTTGTTGGACCTGAAGTTGAAATGTATGAGTTGAAATATATGCAGGGAAGACTTTGGCCTGTGTTAAATGTGATAAACACAAAATCTTTTGTTATAATAAATCAATTAATTAGGAAAGTTGTGAGCTTTTCGGGTAAATGGCAGAAGCTGTTTTCAGCTCCTGTATCTCAGTGCTATGCTGCTGAATCTGCTGGCCCATAAGTACTGGGGAAAGCCTCATTATCATCATCATCTTCAGTTAGTCTGCAGCCACCATGAAACATTTAGTAGCCAAGATCTCTGAGTCTCTGAAGAGACCCTGACTGAAAAGCTCATGTACTAGAGGCACGCTTGCCAAATGGAGACCCTAAAGCCTGTCCCCAGAGATTCTCTCCTCATCCCCCTGAGAGATACTGCAGGGTGTTATGATCCTTTTGGCGTTTTATTAATACATCTAACCCTGAACTCTTCATCACACCATTTCATTCCTGCTAAGGAAACACAGACATGTTCGGCAGGGGGGTCCCATTCTGTGTCTGTGTGCACACCTGTGTGATACTTAGCAGCCAGTGCTCATCAGCATTTGTGTTTTGAGACTCTGGCTGACAGAGGCCAGGGCAGAGCACATGGGGAAAGATAGCCCTGCTCCACGGGGCTTGCACTCTTACCAGACAAGACGACCAGCAAGAAGTGATTTTTTTTCCTTTTCTCTTCAACAGAATAGCTAATTGTGTGGCTGGCTGAGAGAACGCAGGAACAGCAGTGCTAGTGGTGGAAAGGAAACCCAGATCTCCCAACTACCCGACATGCAGCTCCTGCAAGGATTGCTGGTTTTGCTCTGACTGCTATGTGATGCTCAATTCTTCTGTTCCTGAAGTGGACCCTGTGCTGGGGCCAGTGCTTGCTACAGCTGATGGAGGAAACACTGGCATTTTGGGGGTGAGTTGCTCAGCATCCTTTTCTTCTCAATGTTTCCTTCTAGGTAACTTTGGATATTTGGGACTTTTGATCTGTGAGATTGCATTTCAGCTTTAAAAGATTATTTGAAATTGCCTGGGTTTTTTTTCGTACAAATTAACTGTGAAACTGTTTTTACAATTAGAACTGGATGGCTCTGAGGGGTTATTAAGAATTACCTACTACCACAGATAAGATCCAGAAAAATGAGTGAAATTCTGATATTTTCCATAGCTCTGTGTGCAAAGTTGGTGACAGAATCAGTGTGTTGGTTAAACCTTTTTGGCCTCAGGAAAAGAATGTGAATTCAACTCAATAATTTTATTTTTTAATGGGTTTCTATTTTATGTGAATTGAGCCTTGATGAAGTTTGCACCATTGCTGTCCCTGGTGCAGCAGAGTCAGTAGCAGGTGGCCTCTGAATGAGAACTGGTGGTGGTGTTAGGTGTAACAGCAGGAAAGATTTTGGCCTGCTTGTGCATCCAAGGCTCCCATTTTAACAGGATGCTGCTAGCCACTGTGGCGCTGCTTCTCCCCTGCGTTCTCCATTTTGTGTGGTTTTGGTAAAAGCTTTTTTCCCCACTGCTGTCTCAGACAACTTTTGCTCGTGGTGATTTTCATCGTTTTTTGAGTGGTTATTTACACACTGTGTAAATATCTGTATGTTTGGGTCAGGATTGAAGCCTCTAGGAGGAGGGGAGCGGGCAAGACACACACACCAAACTGCAGTCAACCCTGATCTGTCTGTGGTGGTGGTAGCAGTCTTTATGTGACACAGTACTGGGTAACAGTAAACAGCTTTTGTTTCATAGGAGTGTCTCTGTCCCATACTAACACCCCTCCTTGCCACAGAAAATCAATGTTTTATATTGAAAAACAGATGGAGACTCAGAATTTTTTTTTTTTTTTTTTTTTTTACCACGATGTAAAAACTCAAAAGCGTGAAGTAAAGTTTTCCCCTCCACTGTACACTACCAGCTGCTCCTAGGGCGATGAGTTTCTGAAAGGTCAGCTCTGCTCAGAGTGTTAAGCAGATGGCTCAGCTTCGTGGACTGCACATATTGGGAGTGATGGTGGCGCGGTCTTTTATGAGACTCGGTCCCTTGAGGTTGTTTTGCAACAGTGTTATTAAAAATATATTTCTAGAAGTTGTGTGTGAAACTGCTAAAAGAGATTGTAGGTGTTGGACCAACAGAGATCTGAAGCAGCAAAACTCCAGGGCTCTGATTTAACATCAAGCCTATGCTGCTACTGTCGCAAGGTGTATTTGGGACCTGTGCTGTAGACAACAGTTGTGCGTGGTGGATCATGAGCTATCTAGGGGTTAGAATTCCATTCCGTGTTTGGCAATGCAGTGTTACAGATTTTGTCCACAGTAATAGTGGCAACACAAAACATGATGGGAGGAAGGAGCCTCAGCAGATCCATATTAGTGCCGATGGCAGGGACCTCTCTCTGCTCAGGACTGATGCTGCTGAGAAGATTGTGGAGTCTGGGAGCAAGGCCACATCAACTCCCACTATCAGGATAATGTGACTGTGATGACCTGCCATGGTGTTTGGGTAGCGCCTAGCACCGTGGAGACGTGCTCCACATCCAGGCCTCCTACAGCGATGCACATAAATAACAGTGATTTAATGGGGAGTTACTGCGCTGAGTGGTCCGAGGGCCCCTTATCACTGCAGATGAATGGAGTCTTAAAGATGACAACTCATAAATTCTGAGTTATTTACTGCATGCAACCTGTCCCAAGCAGTAAATCTTATTTTCATTTACCCAAAGTTAACTTCTTTTTGGAAACAATACCGTTGCCCGTGAGCCTTTTGGAAGATGTATCAGTTTATTAACTCATGGCTAATGGATGGTTTGGATGGGTTCCAAGACATCAGGAAATCGATTGTGCCCATTCTGGCTAAGCTTGAAAAAAATGTTGGTGTTTAGTAACACTATCCAGAGGTAAGCTGAAAGATGAAGCTACAGACAAGCAGGAAGAAAATAACCTCTCCTGCTGTACATTACTTACCTCTGGTTTGGACTACTTGATCAGTACAGAGAGATGCTGTGCTGGAAGCTGGAGGGGTTATTGCACAGAGCGGGACATGTTCAGCAGAGTGTAGTGAATTGGGAAAACAAATCGGGCAAATTGGTGTAATATTTCCATGGCACAAGTCAGGAAGGGGTTAGAGAATTCAGGCTCAAGGACACAGAAGTGTGTGTTGCACCTGTAAGTTGTATCTGTAGAAAAGCATCTTCCTTGACTGCCAGATTGCTTTGCTCCCGTTAAAGGGCAGTATTCCTATGGACTGCAGTAGAAAAGGACAATAACTTCTATATCCAACTAATTTTATCTGGAAACGGGTATGTCAGGAGATATAAAAATTTAAAGGCCCAGTTCTTAGATCTTTTGTGCCAATAAATTGCTGTGAAACAAGAGCAAGGCTGCTGCCTGTACCTGTGGTGCCTACAGATTGCAGGCAAGTACTCTCTTTGAACTCTGTTCTCTGAAATAATGCACTTCGCAAGATCTGTTCCGTTCTGCATGGGAAATAAAATTTTTTGCAAGCACGACCACTTTGCTTTACGGAGCTGAATGGACTGAGCGTAGCTATCTGCCAGACACACTCCTTGGGCATAACGGAGTCTTCTGACAATGTCAAAAAGAGGTAAGAGAAGAAAGGCAAGCCAACCACTTGCATTTTGTACCCACGTCGATAAAGCAGGACATGATGAACCCATTTAATTCTCAGCATGTATGCAGACTTAAAGCACGTTGCTTGGTGTGTGTTTTTCTTTTTATCTAAAAGCCAGTAGTGTGTGTTTTCTTTCTGTGCTTTGGGAACGTGTGTCACAGATGAGCGATCCCACCAGATAATGTTGTCACTAGCACTTTTGTCAAACTGGACTTTTGCAAGTTGTCCATGCAGCAGTCCTTAGGGCTTTGCATGGTGGCTGATGAAGTGCCGAAAGAACTGGTAAGTGCCCCTTTCACAGCCAGGCTGAAAAAATGTGGCAAAAGGGTACGTTTGTGCAGAAGCATGGGTTCTGCACCCTGTGATTTCTCCAGCAGTTTGGGTAGGATTTGCTCATTTGTTCTAACTGGGAAGAAATGGGTGCACGATGGCTTGAAGGTGGAAATACCTCTTATTGAGTATTTCTGTGACCTTGTTCAGAATACAAAAGTTGTAGGTCTTTTTCCTTTTATTGCTGGAAATGGTTTAAGTAGGAATGTGGTTTTGTTTAGTATTTGTGAGTTGCAGACCCCAGGAAAGCACTTCCTTCCAGGCCTGTGGTGATCTCATCTTTCTGAATCCCTATTTTCCTTCCCACTCTTTGTGTACTGTGTCTAAACGGACTTCATATATTTCAAACTCTCAGTGGCTTGCTGCTCAGGTTTTTGTAGTCTTATATACCATAATATTTTCAGTAGTTACACTGAAACCTCTCTGTTTCAAGTATAACGAGGTGTGAATTACAACCCAGAAGCAGGTGAATAGACCCTGTATCTAGAAAGAGTCACTTTTTGATACACCACGAGCAGCAAGGTACAGTTGCATCAGTGGGTTTCCTTGTAATACAAGTGCTAATGGTCCCAGTACAGATCTAAGTAGGTCAGAGAGCAAATTAGGTAGATGTTAAGAATGTTGACAGATACTGAAGACATGGTGAGCATGAAGTATGAATGATCTTCTCCAACCGTACCTAGAAACCCTGCTGGTCTGGGCTGCAGTGTGTCATGTCCCATGCAGCGGAATTCCTTGTCTAGCTTAGAGACGTAGCTGAAAGAAAAAAAACCAAACCGACAAGAGTGTCACTGTTCAAACTTATACAGCCTCTCTTCTGTCCTGGGAAAAATAAATTAGCTTCTAAGGAAGATGTGAATGGCTGAGCCTGCCGGGTCCTACCACATCGGAGGCAGATCCTGGAGGTCTGCTCTGCCGGAGGAGAAGTGACTCTTTCTGTCTGTCAAACAGTACAAATGCATTTCCCCTTGGCTGACAATTCCTGAGAATTCATCAATGTGGTCGTTAGAGGGGGTTTCGCCCCTTTGTGTGTGGTTTTGAAGTCGTTGTTTCAAATGAGCTCATCTTTGAGGCATTTAGGATTTCTTCAGAGCATTTGTGTCCCAGTGGCCTGGCAGGCATGCGGGCGTTGCTCCTGGGCAGTGCAATGAAGCTCTCTTTCCATGCTCCTGCTGTTGTGTGTGCTAAAGTTGTATTCTGAGGCCATGAACTCAGTTGAGACTCACCTCTTTACAGGCACTGTCCTGGCAAATGGTAAATTAGTGGGTTTTTTTCCAGAAGGGATTATAATAAGGATAGGACAAAGGAATGTGTCATTTTCCATTAGCGATGGCAAAAGGAGGGGAATATCTCTGTTGTTAAACATGTGCTCAGCTGTCTTAGTGGGAATAATTCCTATACTGATGGCATGGGCTACACCAATAGAAAGTGTTTGTACTGCTTCAGCTTGGTCTCCTTCCAGTGCAAGAAAAGGTAGCAGCAGAGGCAGTCTGAATGCAGTACAAGCAGGTGAGGTTGTGCAGAATGAGGTGAACCTGTGTTGGAGGAATACACTTTTTTCATCTGAAGAGAAGACCCAAAATGCCTTTCCCAACACACACAGGAAGGTGAGGGCAGTACTATTGTCCTAACCCCCTCCTTCCTTTCCCTGATGGCTGACAAGTTTCATTGGGCTCAATTTTCACACCAAAGTAAATTAAAGCTAAAGAAAACACAACAGCAGGGAAAAGTTCCGTCACCTCACAGCATGGATCCCCTGCAGAGATATTTTCGACAATTCTGTTTCTTTATTTCCTAATTAGAAATAATGATGTGTTTTTCGGGTCAAGACGACCTCCTTTGCTGTGAAATATTAGACCAATTTTGACGATGTAACTAAAAATAGGCATGCGCACACACGTGTGTATACGTACACATGTGCTAGCGGGAATAAACATGCAATGCTCTTCGCTTAATTATGAACATACTTTCCTCTGGGGGGAGAGGGGAAAAGCTCCTTTGCCTCCAGTCAGTTATTTTTCAAGTAAATAGAGAGAAAGAGTTTTCTGAAGAACAGATGGTCTGGAATGAGGAATAGAAATATTTTCAGTCAAAGAGGGGCCAGATGATGTAATAAGCCACAGGAACAAAGTTCACTTATTTGATGCTCTCATCCAGACCTCAGAGCAAAAATGCCTCTGTTGTTAATTTCAGATTCATCTGCTTTTGAAGGCTGGCTCTGTATTTAAATGCTATTAAAATACACACAGGGCTAAACTGAGCAAGTAGCGATTGCGCAAGGAAGGAAGAATATATTTGTCAGCCCTGGAAGCATTTGGGTAGTGTTTGCAATGCAGATGATAGGCCAGATATACATTTGATTCTTCTAGAGGGAAAAGGATGTACCTTGAATAACCTTAATGGAGCCACTCACAAATATTTCTAGAAGTATTAGTAGCTCTTATGCTGAGACTAAACTCTCTCCTACTCCGCTTACCTGCATAGCTCCTACTGGTGAGGGCTTGTAGACATGCATGTCCCCACCTTGGGTTCACAGAGACCTCTTCGTGATTCCACAGGCAAACCAGGGAGAAGCAGACATGATGTCCACTCTGCAACGTCAACTATTTTGGTCATGTTGGTTGTTGTCATTGTACCCTCTGAGAGAACTGCCAGAGAAAGGCTTGTTTTCATCCTGAGTCGCAGACTCTTTGGGAAAGGTTAAGTGTCAACAGACTTGGGTTGCCTCCCACCAGGCAGAAGAGGGCTTTGTGCAAGGCCAAAACAGAAGGAAGAGGAGGAGGGAGCAGTGGGGATCCTGCGAGGAACTTGGTGCAATTTGATACCTCCAGTGATGGAGAATGACTGTGAGAGTTAAAATTACAGTAATTGGAGCTGCTGCTGATCAGTTGGCACTCATGCTGGTCAGGCAGCAGCTCCTGCAGGAGTCTGAGTGGGCTTCACTTCTTTTAGCTCAGAGCACAGAGCTGGGATGTAGCTCTGTGAAGTGCTGGTGTCTCAGAGCTGGCTCAGAGGAGTGCAGTAGCAATATTTTAGTGGAAAGATGCTGTAGGAAATGCAGAAACTCTTACAGTGGATCTAAGCATTGAGATTTTGCCAGTCACTGATGTGTGCAGAGAAAGGTGAGGGAAGTGTGTGCAGCAATCAGCTGGTGGCTCTGACAAGCTGGTGGAGAAAGTGAGGATAAGAAGTGCTGCAAAGGATGATAGGGAAGACTGTGTTTGAAATGTGGGGTTCATGAGTGGGTGCATACCTGCAGAAGCATTCTCCCTGCCACGACAAAGCTACTTTTCAGGACTTCATTAACTTATGTGTCAGTCAGGATAAAATTCATGCTGTTTATTCCTGTATTGACCAAATGGGTACCAGTCACTTGCGCAGTGCTATGCACTGGTCCTGGTTACGTTCTGGTTAACTCCCTTCAGAGACAACAGCGTTGCCCATGAATCAAGCAGAACAATTTATTCGCTTAAGAGAAGCCTAATGGATGGTTTGGACAGCCTCCAAAAGCACAACTCTCTCTATCTGAACAGCCTGAAACGTTTCAGCACTTGAGAACAAAACCCAGAGATGGGCATGGCTGGGAGCCACACAGAAAACTGACAGACCAAGATTGCTTTTTCCTTTCTCTGTTTCCTCAGTGTCTCAGGGAGACTTGACTCCTAGGAGGGAATGATTTGGGAATCCAAATCCAGCCCAAATGCCATTACCCCAAATCCACGGCTTTACCTTCTAAACTTTGAGGGTTGAGGTCTACGAAGCCTCTGATGCCTTGCAGGTACAATGTGACCTGGGTTCCTATGTGGCTTTAATTACATTTATTTAAATTAGCATGTCCTAAAGTCTGAAGTGACTGTGAAATCTGAAAAAAAAAAAAATCAAAATACAGGGAAATCAGAGAGACACAGCTGAAGGGAGTTTTTGATTGGTACAGGGTGGTATTTTGTGATTACAAAAGTCCAGTGAAGATTAGGCTGAAAATGTAATTTGGGGGGTTTTAAGGTGCAGTGAGTTCACCGCAATCAACATCCAAACACTCGCCTGGCCACTTGCTCACTCCCTCCCCCAGTAGGATGGGGGAAGAGGATTGGAAGAGCAAAAGTGAGGAAAAGCTCCCGGGTTAAGATAAAGACAATTTAATAAGTGAAGGGAAAAAGAGGAGGGTGGGGGGAAAGTGCTGCAAAGGCAGTTATTTGCAACCTTACATCAGCAGACTGGTGCTGAGCCAGTCTCTGAGCAATGGCTACCCTGGAAAGACTAACCCTCCCTTTGGTTCCACCTGTGTCCCCTCCCAGCCTCTTGCCCACCTCCAGCCTACTCACTGCAGGGGCAGAGTGAGAAACAAGGAAGGTCCTGATGCTCTGCAAGCCCTGTTCAGCAGCAGCGAGAACATCGGTGTGTTATCAGCACTGATGAAGTCACAAATCTAAAACACAGCACTGTACAGGCTGCTAGGAAGAAAATTATCTCCATCCAGCCTTATCCTGTGCGTAGGGTTTTAGAAGGGAGAAGGCTTTGTCAAATGCATGTCTCTTGAAGTCAACAGGAGCTTGGGAGCAGAATCCAGAGGCTGCATAACGCTTTCAAAAGGGCAGTAGGAAGACACTATTAGCTGCAGGCTTGGACACAAAGCCACAGTGATTTTGTTTGGTGATAGTCACCCATGATACATGGCACAAAACAGGAGATAGAAAACCAATACGTTAGTTCATGAGTTAAGAGGATGCAGTATCGCAGTACGCTTGGGCGATGGCAGTCACGTTCACTTCTGAAGGCCACAGTGGGTGCTGGCTTCCAGGATCAGTGTTTGCTCAGTTTTGCTCTTCTGCCCAGACAAAGGGGTCTTGCTGTCAGCCAGCAAGAGAATAAAGCTTTGTCAGGGAAGGAAGGCTGATGTTTCCTAAGGTCCTGCAAGTAGATTATTTCCTGTGGAGTCCAGTTTTCAGGTGGGAGGTTGACTTAGGGAATGACAATTCAAGAGGCTGTTTGTGGAGTATGCACTGTCCCTTTCTGGCAACATAGCTTGAGTTTGTCTGGACGATACACGTGTTCAGTGGCACAGTACATGAGCACTCTGAACAGCAAGGGAACATGGGGCTGTGGTTCCTTCACATGCTGTTGTTAGGAGAGGTCATGCTGTGAGTGATGAGAGAGCTTGAAAATTCACTTGGCCAAAGGGCAGAGAATTTGTTCTGTGTCCGCTCTGTGTTACAGCCTTCAATCTGTGAGTTAGTGCTGGCTGAGGGGGGGACTCTTATCTTAGAGAATGTCATAATTGGGCGCTAGTGGTCATTCAGCTTTCCACAGTTTTGTTAGAAAAATGCTAAATGGGTACAAAGTGTCTCCAAGGCAGAATACAGCAGTGATGGTTGTGTGACATGCAGTAGGACAATGCACGCAAGTGCAGAAATCTTTACCCAGACGTTGTAAGGGCTCCTTAGAAGCCAAGATGCATCTGCTGCTCCATCCTTTGGCTGCAGGTGGAAAAGACCCTCATGTGCTGAGTGCAAATTCCATGGAAGGAGACAGATAGCATCAGCAGAAGCACACATAAACAGAAAATACATACAGAAGAAAGAGCAGGTGTGTGGTATGAAGTGCTGAATAGCTGCCAAAAAGCTGATCTATGTATTTAATCACTCAGAGGAATTCCAGAGCCTGTGTGGTACAGTGAGGGTCGCTTGAGATGGAAGCCTTACTGCCTGTAAGTAATGTTCCTGTTTACTCCCCCTGATGCTTTATGTAACAATCCTGCTCTGCCCCTGACTGCCTGTCAGAACTAAAATAACTTTCCTTCTGATGGATGTCTTCATGCTGGAGGGGAAATGGGGGGATTTTCAGTATGAAATGGCCAGCAGCAGGAACAGGTATTCTCTCTGTGCTATGTCCTAGAGGACTGTGGAGGCTTGAAGGTGGATGAGCCCTGCATTTATTTTTCCTGGACATTTCTTTGCCTGAAGTAAGGATTATGAGAACAAGAGTATTTTGTTTTGGGAGAGGGAGACTGATCGGTCAGGTGCTTCCAGAAGTTTTTGCATTGAAACACAAAGTAGAAATCCTAGCATAATAATCTTGGCTGCTCTCTTTACTTTGTCTTTTCTGACTTCCTTGTCGTGTTGTATTTTCATTGAGTTGCGGTAGACAGAGCTGTTTGTGCTAGGAAGATGATGCAAAGGTCCAAACCTGTCCATAGTATTGACGAACTGATAATTATATTCCAGCCACCCCGACCTAAACCCCAAATCAACCACTCATGTAGCAGCACCAAATGGAGGGATATTTAAATTGCCTTGAATCATTTTTTAAAAGCCAACCTTTTAGTCCCTACCTGCAGATAATGCTGTGTATTTTTCCCCTTTTGTGAGAAGAAGTGGAAGGGGCAGCATTGCTGGAGAAATGGTGTGGTTCAGTGCTTCAAGGGACCCATTGTGTTATGGGCAACACATGAAAATTGTAGCAGCATCTTAAAACGATTCAAGGTGTCAGCAACCAAGTTTCCCATCAGGAAAGCTTCTTTGAAGATGCAGCAAGCTCGTCTTCTAGGACTTGTTGAGATCATGGCTCAGCTCACATGTAATGAACAGCAAAGATTCTTTTCAAGTCTTCTAACTTTCTCTGAGATTTACCAGGACAAAACTCACCCTGAATCATTTTGGGCAATCTTCCTTAGCTGTTAAGTAGAGGAAGAGAAGCAGCAGCTAAAACTTGACCTTGTTTAGAAGAACTGTAATTATTTATGTCCTTTTTATGGACTGCTGCTGCCAACAGCTTTCTCTCGCTTTGCGGTTGTGGGTCACACTGCCTGCTGCTGTGTGTTCAGCTGGGCAAATATCGGATGCCATATTCTGTGAATAGATTCCCTTGATCAGAAATCAGAATTTCTTTCAGTTGTGCTCATTTCTCTCTTCATCTGCTCTGTCCCTATCTGTCCATCCACCAGTAAGATCTACTGCTTGCTTTTTCTTGAGACCAACATGGACTGAAAATGCAGTTGCTTTTCATTTTAGGCATGTGACTAGGCCTCTGAAAGTCATATTTTCACCTCCCCCCATGTCTTCCCAGTAAGTTGTTTTGATATGTGTCAGGGGGTAAACCTAAGTTGCGTTAATCTATTCCAAAAATTCTGATGTCTTTTGCTACACTGTGAACACCTGCCCAAAATAGGACACCAATGGCTGTTACACCCACCAAATGCTTCCTCATTTGGACATAGCTGTGCTTTGTGCTGTCAGAATGTAAGGGAAAAAATACACCTTTGTTTGGACACAGACGTACAGCACAAAACAAGTTATCTTTGTTTAAAAAAAAAAAAAAAAAAAAAAAAAAAAGGCAAGGTGGAGTTTGCTGGTATAACCTTATCTACACATGGGATTGTTGCCAGCACAGCTCCATCAGTGAAGGATCACACCTCTTCATATCCCTGCCTTGCAGAGCTATGCTGGCAGAAAAGCTTGTGCGTACGTCACCAGTTGTTGCCTGATTTTTCTCTTTAAAAGGACTCTGCTGATGGGAAGCGGGGAGAGCGAGAGACCTGGCATGAATTCCTCTGCTTCACCCACAGAATAGCTCCCGTGGGAGAGGAGAGACTAATAAATGGAGTGTGAGTTTGAGATACTGGTCCCCTGACAAAAGTACGCATCAGCTGAAATGGTGTGAATCCAGGCTGCTCTTGTCTCTCTGGTATTATCTGTTACATGATTCTCATTACAGCTGGAGCAGAGCCATGCAAGTTTGGTCCTTAGTGGGAGAAGAGAGACATTGTGTGGTCCCAGCTCTCTAGGGCAATCCTGAAATTCATCATTGCTTCAAGGTTCTGTTGCTGTTTTCTAGCTTGCCAGTGGCCACCTGGCTCTACTAAATTTAGCAGAATTAAAGAAATCACCTGCAAAATCACCCAGTGACACAGTTTCCAATCAAAAAGGTGTCTAAGTTTGCTTTGGATACATGCTAGTTTTGCATAGTTTTGCATATTTTCTTTTAATATATTTATGGTCGTACTGAGGGTGGTCCTAGACCAAGTGCTGCCCAGGGCAACTCAGAATCAGAAACCCACGCTCAGTGGACTGCTGATGTAGGACTGAGAGTATCAGCAAAGTAGTCTTGTTTTCCCATTCCCTTCACCACACAGGCAAATCCAGAGTGCTGGCAAAGTCCTTCTTATCATCTTTGACATCCTACCTCTGGTGTGGTCTGTTTGCTGTAGAGTGCATGAGCTGGGAGGTCCTTGTCTATGCTGTCTTTCAAGGAGACATTTTCCTGCTGGCATGTCCCAGGTTCAGCCATGGAGCACCAGGATCCTGAAGCCATTTGTGTTGTCTTCTCATTATCCACACCAGTATGTAAACCTTTTATTTGATTCTACCCAGATCCTGGTGCCAGAGAAGCTTTGTTGCAGTTCTTTCCATGGTTAGACAATGCAACTTGTGAAAGTCATTTTACCTGGTTTCTTGGACATACCAAAGTGTCCCCCAAATCTTCCTATTTCTGTACTTAAGGCCTGGTCAAATGCTATGTAAGGTCCGTGCGTTCAACTTGTATCTCAGGTTTCATGACACAACTTTTGTATTCAGTTAACTCCAGTTTGGATGCCTGTAAAATTCCCAACATGCAAATACCCTAACTTCTGCAAAACTGGACTGGAAATCTCATTACAGCAGGCTTTTGTGTGCTATGTCCCAGACTTCCCTTCCAAATAAGCTGTCTTCAAGAAAATACTTTCCAGTGGTTCTCTTGGGATTTTTACGTTTTTATCCTTGCCTTTCCCCAGAACAGGGAGGAAAAGAAAAATTAGAAAAAAGATGGTAGAAAGTGACAAATGCAAAAATAATTTGCATATGTGATTTTTTTTTCCAATCTTCTGTACAAGCTTGCTTCAGATCAAAGTTCAGGTCATTCCCCAGTGCCTGCGGACTTTTATTTTCCATGCTCGCAGCACAGAGGGTGATGGAACTAATATGAATTGAGGCCAGTGCCTCTTTGGATGTTACTTGGATCTGTAAAAATGCACTCAGTGTTTTCCAAATATAAAAAGCAAAAAGAAACCACCTTGAGGTACCATGTAATGTTATTTGCTTTGACCCAGGATAACTAAAATGAAAGGTCTCTCTGAGCACAGGGTGTTCAAAACCATCCCAGTTTTTTACATGTGAGGAAGGACATGTGGTGCTTGTGCGGACACGCTGAGCTTCGGCTTATGTATTCACCACTGCCTGTCTGTGTCCAGACATAATTTCCCGAGTGAAATGGGTTTGGCTGCTTTAGTCCAGCTTGTAAAGGTGGGCAAATAGACAGCTTATCTTCCAAATTTCACAAATTGAATCTTTTGCTGGAAATGTCAGTAAGCAGGGCGAGGGCTGGGAGGCTCTTCGAGACAGACTCACTGGCCAAGTGAAGTCTCCTGGGTTAAATTTGAGGGGGGCTATCAGAGCCCTGTGAGGTGCTGCTACAGCTGATTGTTCAACTGCAATGTCCCGTGTACTTTGGATATAAAAATGAAATGGAGCTGCTGTTATTTCTAGCTCCTCATGGGGCTGTTCTTGTGCACGAGGCTCTTGAGTGCCTCTGCAGGCTGGGACTGAGGAAGCCAGGACAGTTTGCGGCTGGACTACAGGTACCAGTACAGATGAGCAGTGCTTAGCTGGATTGAAGCTTCAGAACTGCTCTGTGCTTCAACTTGCCTAACACAGGAATAAATCTTTTTTTTTTTTTTTTTTTTTTTTTTTTCCCCCCTACCTGTTTTCCTTGGGATGGTGCTGTGAGATCCATGGATGAACAGCCCTGCTGAAAATCCGTACTTTGTGCAAATACCGGGCTGATACACTGGGGAGTTGTTAGCTGGTGGACAAACATCTTGGAAGGCATCTGCGCAGTTCTCACCCTTGTGCTGGGGTTGTGACAGTATTTGTCTATCCTGTCTTTCCACCATACCTGTTGATTTGGGGGTAACGAGAGAAGTGGAGGGGTGAAGTGCCGGGACTAGCACTGACTGTTGAGCACAGTTTCAGTTTCAGCTGTTAGGATGTCAAAGTAGCGGCTGCTGGTACATGAAGACGTTAACTGGTGCCAAGACCCTTGCTAACCTCCACTCATTCTAACAGCACTTCAGCATGGGGATGCATCATTCAGGGTTCAGCTAGACAGAGCAGAGAGAAATAGCAATAAGAAGAGCAGGGAAGGGTGCAGAACTGTGATGTGAGAAGAGAAAGGGTCTCCATGAGCAAGATGGGCACACGTAGGACTGGTATGATTATACATGGGAGCACATTGGACACCTACGAAACAACTACATAGGTGATGTGAATTGAAACAGAGGAAAACCAGAGCGTGTAGACTGCTACATCAGGATGGGAAAGTGAGCATACTCTTAGGTTTGATGTTCTTTCCATCAGCTCCTAGCGGAATTCTAAATGATAGACACTGAAAATGAGATGTTCTTGCTCACACTCTGTGGGGTCTGGGAGCTCAGTCCTAAGTGTGAACACAGCTTCCATCTTTGTGGAAAAACAAGCTCTGTTCTTGTTGTGCTGGCTGGCTGACTTCATCAGCTGTGATCAGAGCTTCCCTTGGCTCTGTATTAGCACAGCCAGCATCTGCAAAAATACAGTATCATGCACATACCTGCAACTTTACAGGTGGACACTTGTGGAAGAGGAATATCCATGTCTGTCCAGGTATCCAAGTCCCAGTATCAACTGAAGGATTATTCTTCCAGTTTAAAAATTGCATCACTTGTTGCTTGCCCAGCCAGAGGAGGAACATGATCTCTCCTCCTCACTGTGATCCTTTACAGAATTGCTGGCCCTCTCCCACCCCGTGTGCTACCCATGACTCTGGGTTTAATCTGGCCTTGCTTGAACAGCCTGTTTTTCTCGTGCAGGTGGATTGTAAGGGACTGGGGATGAATGTCTAAACTCTTTGAGCATTTCTGAGTGTGAATGTGAAAATTATTTTGTGGTCGGGGGTGCTCACTGTATGTGTTACTGAAGCCTGAGACAATCCCAGCTCTGGCCTGATCCAAATAAAGGTGTCTGATCTAGCTGCTGCTCCCTGCTGCAGGGATTACTTGTCCTTGGTGTGCTGGCACTTGCTTCTGGTGACATGCACCCCGTTTAATCCTGGGGATGTTATCTCTGCCACGAGAGGAGCTCCCCAGGCAGCCATCTGCGCTTTGACTACCTTGGTGTTGCCTCTACCCTTGTATCCCTTGTGACTGAGTGAAATAATGAGGATTAAAAGCAGGAGGAGTACGGCTGTGGAATGGCAGGTTGCTCTTAAAGCAGCGGGGAGGTCTAGTTGGATTTATTTTCTGACTTTTAAATGAAAGAGGCACTGGGTTGCTGTTTGGTGCAGAAGCCATTAATTAGTGATTTGTGGTTTGCTGGTCCAAACTCAAGGCTTTGCCTATCTGGTTTAGCATACCTCAAATTGCTTGTGTATCTTTGTATGCACTGGAGGGATAGGTCCTTGGCTTTTTAAAACATTTTTTCTTTTTATCCCAAGCTATGGGAGCTTTTGGTTTTAGTCCTGGAGGGTCCTTATGTGCGATTGCTACTTGTGATGCAAACAGCAGTTCTCAGGCAGGTGCGTGCAGCCTGTGTGGGTTAATAGCTAAATCTGAAGTGTCCTCTGCTGTCTGAGCACGAGGGCGTACTCTCAAGTGTTCATAGCTTTATTTTACAACCACAATTTCTTCTAAACTTAGCAGAGCGTGCACTTTGTCAGGAACTGTTCTCGTGCCAAGTTTCAGGTTTTCAAGTATTGCCATTTTTGAGCTATTCCCCACTTCTTTCCGTGTGTCTCCCTTGCACTTGCACACAAAACTTTCTTTTTTAATGTAGAAAACTTTTTTTTTTTTGACACGCTTGTAACTTAAAACATCTGAAGAGGTTTCGCTCCAAGTTTATATTTAAAAGAAAGAATGAAAGCCAACACTGGCAGAGAAAGTGGTGTGAAAAGTTGCAGCTCAGAAAATTCAGGAACATGATGGGTATTTGCAGAGGAGGACTAAAATGGAGGTCCCTGCAGCCTTCCTTAGCAGGAACGTGTGTGCAATATTCAATAAAATCATAGCTGCCATAGGACAGAGTAGTACTCCTGTTTAGGCAGCCTAATGTGCTTTATAAAGCGATGAAAATTACTTGCTGGCAGTCCAGTCAGTTATTGTGATCCAGCATCTTCAAAAGCACTGAGAAGGCCGAGCATTTCTATATTTGATGATCTAACTGCAAGGGCTGTGCTGTGAGTTTCTGACCCGTGAGCAGTTACAAACATCTGGGCTTTCTTCTTACTAGCATCGTCAAGTTGGCAGCCTTTTGGACAACTCCATCTGGCCTGGCAGAATCAAAGCCACAAGTTGGCCAACCTCCTCTTTGGGGAAATCCTTGCCCGTTGCTAGATCCAAATGTTGTCTGACTTGAATCTTTGTGATCAGGTGAATTAAATTCTTAGGTCTGAACAGTGCAGGAATTTGTAAAAATGTAGAACTAGAGTAGAATCTAAACTGGCCTAGTCTAAGCTTATCTTTTTGTATAAACAGGCTTCAGCTGGGAAAGACATGGACCTTCTGGGACCAAATTGTAGGTTCACTGCCCTGAAAGGGATGATTCGACATTTCATCTTTAGGCCTGGCAGGATTCATTTGGGTGCAACCCATCTATTATGCATGAGCATGAAAGATCCCATGCGTTTTCCATAAAAATCTTCATCTTGGGACTGTTTCAGACTTTTGGCCATTGAAGGACTTGTAAATTTAAAAACAATCTGTCAATTTTCTTTAAAACACCCTTGTTTGGTGTGTTTCTCAGTTCCGTGCTGCTTTGAGTTTTGCGTGGGCTCTGTATTTAAAAGGAAAAAGGGAAAATCCAAGAGTATTATTGTTGTTACTGGAGACAAACTCCTAGAAGCAGTGCCATGGTGTAGTAAATGCTCTGTAAACCCGAAGTAACAAACTGCTCTTTCATTTACCACCTACCACAACACAAAGCTGCATTTTCGCGTGTGAATACTGTGATGTACCATACACAGCGTGCAGCTTCTGAGGCAACCCGATGAAGTGCTGCATGTTGTTATTTCTAAGCCTGTGTCTTTGGGACACGCCAGGTCAGATACAGGAGGTTTCTTTGTGGCTTAGTGTCTGTAAACAGCCTTGTTTGCTTTGGCCTCTCTGCCAGTTGACATCTGCCTCTTGCTAATTACGCACAGATTAAAAGGTGATCACCCAGCTACTTATCTTTGCAATCCAGGTGGTGATGCCGGGCAGCATGTGTTTAACCTGCCAGGAGAGCTGGGAGCCTCTCGTCCCACACCGGTCACTCTTGGTCACTGTGCCCACCACACAGCTCTATTTCTACTCATTAAATTTACTTAATAAATAAATAGCACCTTCTAAACGCGGAGGCGGGTTGTCTAGCACAGCACTGGCCCTTCCAAACACGCTCTGAAGTCAAAACTGTCTGTTCAGCTTGGCTGGGATTTATCATTAGACCCGTATGGGCTAGAAAGCGTATTTGTGGCCGGCGTGCCAGCTTGCCTGAATAGGCCGCAGTGTAATATCCCTCTTTCCTTGGTGGGAGGAGCTGCCAAAAATAGCAAGGCAAGAATTTGTCCATGTTATTTCTGGGATTGCACCAGGAATTGACATCAGGAGGAGAGGAGAGGAAAAAGCAAGCAGTGTGAGAAGTTTAGGGCCCATGGTTGATGGGTTTGCAGGCTGCGTTGGGGCTGCGAGGAGGACTCTGGTAGCCAGCGCTGTGTGTGCACGCTCCCACGTGCGAGACGCTCCCCAGGCCTGGGTGGCTTGAACGAGGTGGCTTAAGTCTCTGCGCTTTGTTAGGGCAAACCTGCTTGGCCCGGTGCATTGGGCAGAGCCAGGGAGTCCGTTCCTTGGTCACTTGGAGCAGTAACGTGCCCCACAACAGCCACCGGACTGCACAAGGAGGGGAAGCGTTAGTTTCTGCGGCTGAGAAAAGGCATGAATGAGCCCCAGCTGAATTGGCCTTCTCAAAAGCCTATGAATCGAGCTGTGACTTCTCTCTGGAAAGGAATATTTGTGCTATAGGAGACATCACTGCCGTGGACAGCTGGGTAGGATCCCAGGGACGGGGATGGAGATGCTGAGCATGCGTCTGCCACTACTTGCCACATCCAGACCCAGATGGCCCTTACAACCTGGGAGTATTTCTGAGACCAGCTTGAATGATTCTCCCAGCAGAAAATTTTGTCTTACTGCTAGTCAGCAAAAGGAAGATCAAAGGTAGTACTATGTTGGTCCTACCTGATATTTCCTGTTCTATCTGCCCCTTCTATTCTCTCCTCTTCTTTGTTTTTAGCACATATGCATTGGGAGCTGCAGCAATTAGCATCCTAGTCTGCACCCACAGCAGCTCCTGTATCAGCAGGGAAGTGGCTCTGCACCAGCCCCAGCACACTCTGCTGCTTGCTCAGGAAAAGGGTAGGGGATGTTTAGAAAGCTGAGGTTACCCTAGGGTGAATGATGAGACATGGGGGAAAAACAGAGTATTCTTGTTGGAGAGAGATGTAAAAGATGGTGACAGCGAGGAGGGAGGAACTTGGGCTGCTGCATTGACAGTGTAGGGACATGGGCTGCAAATTAGTGGTAAATCGGATTTCGTTAGTGTTGTTGATGAAATAACCACATTGTTAGCCCAAATGCATTCATACGAGTATGTCATGTGCATCGAGAAGAGATCAGAGCTGCCTCTGTGTGCTAACGAAAGATCTTTCTCCCTCCAACACAGGCTGTGGGCCAGCTCTCTGGCTCGCGATGGAGCTAATTGGGCATCCGGGTCCTGGGTTTGGTGGCGCTGGCCTCGTAAGGCCCTATTTAGCTGCCTGACATATCTCCAAATAGCCGTTTGTTCAGTGCCTGCGGTTACATTCACCATTATCTTTACTTAATAGCAGATCATACTGCAATGAAGAGGCTACTGAGCATAAGTCTTAGGGAATGAATAAATTGCTGTGTTGTCTGTTATGGAGCAGGAGTTCAGTTGCAGCACTGGTCCACCCTTGCTTCTCCAAAACTTGTCACGCTCTCAGAGTTGGTTTGTGTGCTATGTCAGGTGACAGCTTGAACATCCTGAGGGGGCCACCAAGATTTACCAAGAGACAGAAAATAGGTAATGCATATTTGTGTTTGACTCTGGTGATTAATAACGTTATACTGACATCCATTTTAGAAAAGGCTGGGTATGGATCATGACACCGCTGTTGCTGTGGTGGGAGATCCATCTGCTTTGCAGAGCTTAGAGTCTCACCAGAGAAGCCAGGCAAAGGATGGCGGTGATGGAGAAAGGGGAAAAGATAGATGTAAAGTCTCCAAGAGGTACAGCCACCTTTTCCAAGTCCTGCCTCCGCCAGCAAGCAGGTCTGGGAGTACAAACTAGGTGTCCTTCTTCAGAGCCCTATGTGAAAATATTCTAGGCAATAACTGTCCTGTAGGTTGAGGTTCTGGATAATGCTAGCTCTCTCAGTGTAATTAAGATCAGCATCCAGCAGTAATCCAGCAAAAATTTGTCCTGGCTGCAGCGGGTAACAGGAGCTGGGCAACAATGCTTTTGCCTGTACCTTCTCCCTGGAAAAGTGGCCTGCACCCATCATCCCCTTTTTCTTTCCTCAATGATTCAGAAACCAGCAAAGCATCTTGATTTAGCACATGCAAATAAAAATATTGAGTATTTTTTAGTTTGAGTAACATTACATTTCAGAATGTACTTTATTTCTAATTGTTTAGAATAGCTCGAGCAAAATATTTAATCCAAAAGGGATTTTTTTTTTTTTTTAAAGAGAACAGTCCTGGGTATCACCCTACTGATTATCTGATCATTTCTAAGGTCTCCTGGAAAAAACATCCTGCCTTTTCCGGACAAAAAAGGGATGTCTTAAAGGCACCAATCAGCATATTCAAGGGGATTACTGTTGCTTGTTTTTAACTCCTCCTCTGGTCTGGTATTTAAAGGATCATGTAGAGATGTGTGGGTCATTTCAACAACTTGAAAACAATGCAGTAGGTTTTAAAATATCACAGAATTAATTACTGCACTGAAAAAAATCATAATCACAAACGTATAAATGGGTCATCCACCAATTATAGGAATAAAAGAGTTGCAAGGCAGAACACCCTTCACGTATTAAACTCAGCAGGATTATTGGATTAACGTATTGCTGTCATTCCCGTTAGTGGCACACAACTGAAGCTGTTGTAGGTTACCCAGCAAAATGTTTTCATAGTTTTTAGATTCATGGGAACTTTTTGTCTAAGCTACACAATGGAGCAGCTGCACCATACAAAATATGGCATCTCATCTGGGCACAGCCTTGAATTCCACACTGTTTTTATTTGGTGCAGTGAATGCTAGCCAGTCATTCCATAATCTGGGAGCTATGGATGGCCTATGAGTATACAGGATCCCAAACTGTAAAGCCAGGTGGAGAGGAGAGAACAGGGGAAGCTGAGGGCAAGGAGGGAATTTGGCTGTACAGCTTTCAGGGATGCTTAAACTGATGTGAGTGAAGAGGACCCATTAGCAAACAGAGATGCACTTCCAAACCACTTTTATTAACAAGACTTTTAATGCCTAGATTCAGTGACATGACAGAGTGCTGAAAATGCTGATCAGGAAGGTTTAATCTAGCGCAAAAAGGGATTGACAAGTAGTTAAATCAAAGGAATACTTCAAGCTATGAGGTGGCTGGTTTGAACCATTGTGTTCTTCATGATGACTCTCTTTATCCCTTTAGTTTGGTTTCGTTATTACACCTTCACGTGAAATCCCCTACAAATTAAATAGAGACAACTCGTGAAAGTCCTGATCTACCTGTCATAAAGAATTTCAGCCATGACCTGGAAAGGTAAATATTATTGCAGTTCTATTTTTTCCTCCAGTTCCAGATCCTTTTCCTAAAGGATGTCGGGGTGGTGTCCAGCTGTTGCGCTTTAATGTAGCAGACATAGGGAGATCTCTATACAGAGCATCACCAGAGCTGGGAGTCAAACTTCCTTTTTCCACTTGGTGCTGTTGAGATGTGAGCTTGTCATGTCCTTCAGTTAAAATCCCATTGAACCCCTGCGAGATTCACAAGTGCAAGTTGCTGTATGCCGTTAGCCACCTGCAACGCAAGCGCTGCAGTTTTGATTAAAGGCAGCTCAGCAGTCCTTTGGGCCTTCAGGAAAGTATCTTGCAACGGAAATTTTGTACAAAGTGAATAAAAGCAGTTGGTAATAATCAAATAAATACTCTCAATAGCTACATTTGGACTTGAAAGTGATGCTTGGAGTGGTTTTACTCATCAGAGCTCTGTTTTCCAGCACGAACCAGGCAGCTTGGCTTGTAGGAAGATGGGAGCATCCTTATTTTCCTGTAATTTTAAGTCTAGATAGTGTACAGGTAACTGTTATGTTTGAAACCCAAGGTGGGTGGTTCAATCCGTAAGTATAGAAGAGAAACCTATATGTCTAAGACATCCATGTAGAAGTGTGTATTCTGTTCCTGCAGGGCTAGTGAAGGCCCTTGTTTTAGGAGATGGCATGGTTAGCTGGTCAGGAGAGCTCTTATGCGAACATGCCAGCACTGGTTTTATTCTCCAAAGCTGAAACAGGGCCTCTGGAGAGGAAGATAAAACTCTGTATGTTTAGGCAGGGAGCTGCCAGAGGATTTTCTGGCTGGGGGCTCTCATCTTTCAACACATCCTCATGCAGACGAAGTAACTGGGAGATCAAGGACCACACAAGCTGATGTTATCTCCGCAACTGATCCGTTTCAGTTGTGGATAAGGGTGGCCAGTTTGCTGCATTGTGACTGCTTTAATAGGTTCTTTGTAAGGTCTCCAGATTTTGTCCCTTCCCTGTGGAGCCAAGCTGGTTCAGCTAAAAAACCCACACAAAACAAAATGAAACCCTTTTCATCACTTCCCTGGACTTTTCCCCCTTCACGTACCACCAAATTACGCTGGTGGTTTAAACCCTTCCTCTTAGCCCAAAGCCCTCACTCAAGACAAACTTTCTCTGACTCAGTGGGAGTTTCCCACGATAAGAACTGATTCAGGACAGGATGATGCAGTGACGATATAAGCCATAACCTGTTTATTTTAGCCAGTATTTAGATTACGACTGAAGTGGGAAGCAGCGTGAGATGCTGCAAGCCAACCCTCACATTTCTCACGAAGCATTGGAGATGGCATCAGTTCAAGGTGGGGCTGGCACTGGTGGAAGCCTTCAGAGTTGATGTTAGAGGAGAACAGACATGTAGAGCATCACGTCAACCCCTCGTTGTATATGAAGAAGTAATAAGGGATGTTATGGATTAACCACAATGACGTACGCTCATCGGAAGCAATGGGTCTGGCACTCTTTCCTCTGTACAGATAAAGGATCCGATAAAGGCATTGTGCCAGACACAGCCTCTGCTAGAGGAAGAGCTCTTAGGCTGGTAAAGTCATTGAAATATATCAGATTGAAACAATTGTCCTCTTTTGTATCCCATGGTCATTCAGAGCAACCTTACTTTGAGTTCCATTACTGGAGTTACTGGAGGGAGTTCATGTGTGCATTGTTCGTGCCATTTTCCTGTTTACTTCCAGGGAAAGAGGATTGGAAGTCAGGAACCTTCCACGCTCCCATTCCTGTGGAAGAGAGCTTCTTAGTGTAAAGCAGCATTTGTTTCAATGAGATAAGTAACAAAAAACCTAAGTTTTCCCTAATTACATTTTTTTTGTCTAAATTTAGCCTCATTTTTTAAATTCTGGGTTTTTTTAACTTTCCTTTAAAAAAAAAAATGCAACAAATTAGAACCTAGAAGGGAAACATAGTTTTTATTATTATTATTATTATTATTATTATTTTTCTCCCCCACTGCTTTTTTTCATTCTAATCTTTGACACTGAGACTCTTCACCAGCACCTCTCACCGTGGACCAGCGCTCAGGTGTGAGTGTTGTCCTGCCAAGGGAGGCTGAGGTCTGCTGCCCTTGTCCGTCATTAAGCAGTTATGACATTGCGTACTACTCGACTCCCGTTAATCTGAGACCAAACTCACTGAATATCGAAGCAGAAGCAACAATTGCTAGAGAAGAGAGATAAGGGGACAAAAAAAATGTATTTGGTATCAGTACAGAGCATGCAGGAAGATGCAAGTCACGCATGTCTCTTGCCATACAAGTGCTGCGTGCTCTCGGGTTAGCTTCAGCATGAGAAGTGGTTCTGGACGTATAGTGTGTAGCTTCAGATGTAAAGCATGTGAATGGCAGCAATGAAACCTTTGCGTCGTTGTCCCTTTGGGTAGCAGTCCTTCGGGTGGGGGCCTCTGTGGGAGCAGTCATTTTAGGACCCCCCTCTCCAGCCTTCCTCACAGTTATGTTTATCTCCTTTCTAAACATTCTCCCTGTTACCAAGCGTATCTTTGATGAGTGTCCAAAGTTCATATCCGCTCTTGTGTTTAACCTTCGTGTTCGGCAGCTGAGGTTGGTGAGCTAATTACGTGTGTACCAGGCTCCGAGCACGTAGACCAGCTCCTTTTCTTTTTACTGAGTGACTGATCAGCAGCAGCGGACCAGCCCATAAAGGAAGGAGCAGCCATTAACACCAAGGAGTCAACAGGGCTTGTGCTTGCACCTTGCAAAACACACGGGAGGGTTGGTGCGCAAGAGTGAGTGCTGAGCCCAGCCCACTGTGGTTTCCTTAGGTTGATGTACAGAAAACATACTCTGAGGCTGATAGAAAACATTTCAAGGTGTTCTTAAGAGACGTGGTCCTGTATTTGATCTTGTGATCTGGCCCAGCTTTGCTATTCTTGTGGAAGTGAAATATTGGGAAGCTGCGGCCAGTTTCCCCCAGCACAGGGAAGTGGGTCCCAGCCTCGAGGAATAGGACCTTGAGGAAATATTACAGCGGTTGGTGGGGTAGGACCGTCAGTGCTGTAATGACTATGTGTGTGAAGGAGACGTCACAGCTTTTCTGCCTCTTGAGGTGTTTCAGTGGAAAGATGAAGTGAGCTATTGTGATGTGCAGGTAGTTGTGATGTTTGTGGTTTATTTGATCTGTATCTGCCAACAGTTTTCTTTTAAGGCACAAGAGACCTCAGCTTTGCATGCTTAACTGGAAGGATCTGGAGTCTTGGGTGGAAGCGGTAACCCTGAAACTGTTTATCATTGCCCATAGCACATAGCACATGACTAGGATATACAGTGGTCAACACAAGGGGACATCTAAGTGGGCCATTGATGCAGTCTTTGAAAAAGGGTATGTCCTAAGTTCTCTTCTCATTGTGCTAAAGCATCTAATGTTCATAGCACAGGTCAGTTTGTACATATCTAACACAAAATATGGAGAGGGTATGGCCTTCTCATTTTAAAACATGCTGTGGTGGGACTGACCCGTCTGTGGTTACAGCACATGCCCGAGAGGTGCACAGTGCCAGGTAGTGGAACAGAGGGGCTTGAGAGCCCCATTTCCCTCTCTGCAGAGACTGCCCCATCCCATGGCAGAGTGCTTTTCCCTCCACTGTCATGCAGCATCGTGAGGCTTTTGTTTTGCCTGGGATTTGGTGATTTTTCCTTCTTAAATGCCTAAATAAAAGCATCTGTTTGGATTGCTTGAGTAGGCTGTTATGGACACCAAGACCAGAAGCATTTTTCCCAGAGTTTCCAAACCTCGGTGGCTTTAGGGCCCATTGAAACTTTGGGAAATTGAGCTTTACACATAGATTTTAAACTCTTTATCTCCATGTTTTACGTGGATATTTTGCTTTGCATTAATACTTCTTAGACACTATATTTTGTGCTAATGAGCTCTGATACTTATAATAAGGAGCACAACGGAACTGAATAAAGTGCCAAAGGAATAATTATTTTCACACTTGAGCAGCAGACTGACAAGGACAAGTCCTGCTCAACCTAACAAGCTCCCGGAGCAGGACGTGTTTAGTGTGTTACCGTGAGAAGTTTAGCTCCAAGAGGTTAAGAGTGTATTTCTGAGCTTCCTGGAGACTGACACCTACTTGAACTGCAAACCGGAGGGAAGCAGGAGAGCATTAGCAAATCAAAGTGTATTCTTCCCTTGGGATAGCTTCTGTCTTTAGGGACAGCTGGATTATGGGCGTCTGTTTGGTGCAATATCTTTTTTTTTTTTTTTTTTTTTTTTTCTTTTTTTCTCCACAATTGGAAAAGAAAATAAAGTTTATGCTGCAGCTGAGTAGAGAAGTCTTGCCTGGTCCAAACAAAAATACACCTTTTGCTGTTGGCACGTCACACTGAATATTTGCTTTGGCTAATAAACACAGAGAGATTGTTAAATGATTTACCTGCTCTGTGTGCCTAGCATTTGTTGCTAAGCTCTTCAATATTTAAACACCCATCTCTCCAGCACACAGCTCTTTGCTGTGCTGGAGTGCGGAGGCTCCGTACAGTGTCTCCCAACAACCTTTTTGGTCAAAGGTGGAACTGGGTGTGTAAAACATCCCAGCAGCAAGGATGGGTCCATGGACCATCAGCTCTACTCTGTAGGTAGCCATTGAGTGCCCTTGCTGGGAACTTCATGCAGGCCATCGCTAGGTTTGGCTAAGCAGCCTTGGCGAGGGACTGCTGGTGGCTCTGGATTGTGCTGGCTGCAGGATGCACAGGGTGCCTTTAGGAAGGCAATTTATTATGTTTGTAATCTAATTTTGACTTTTTTTTTTCTTTGCAAGTAGTGTTAGACTACCAATAAATTGCAGGGTTTTGCCCATGGATCTTAGTAGCAACTTGTTGGCAAGAGAGAACGGTTTTTAAATGTGTTTCTCCTAAGGATGAACAAACAAGTGAACAAAAATCCAGCCAGTCGTCATTTGTGGTTTTAAAGAGGATTCAAGGTGTGAGTGCTGTCCTAGGATTTTGGCGGTTTCTTAAGCAAAGCTCTTGGGCTTTGATGAGCTTGGAGTTTTTATGTTGACTTGACTCCAGTTTCTGCAGCCGTATCCCGGCAGTGTGGCCCAAGGGCTGGATATGCAAGACAAGCTGCTCTGAATCGCTGTCTCCAGTACAGGGTATTGTACAAGTATGATAGGGATTGTTGCTGGGTTCTGACCATCCTGGGATCTAAAGTTACCTCTTAATGCTCCGTAGAGGTGAGATTTTCCAAAATAATCACTTAATGGAGCAGTGTATAGCCAAGAGGACGTTTCCCCCTACCCCAGGCGATGCTTGTACGTGATTTTGTTGTAAGGCTGTACATCTCTGTGGCACACTGGAAAGTGCTCTGTGTCTGCTAAATTTTTTTTTGCTCTAAGAGTGGAAATAAGAAGCAGCACACAGATGGTGGTTTGCAGCATGGTTTTCCTGGTCCTAAAACCCCAGGGCTTACCTTGAATATGCTCCAGTGCTGTTTACTGACACTGTCTGTTAGCTGTTGGTTGGTGTGGTTGCCCCCAGCCCCAGAGCGCTGTTGTGGTGCTGCTGGAAAACCAGCAGCAGGACAGAGGTGATGTCTTCACCACCGGTTGAATTCATCCCTGCAGTGCTAAAGGCCATGTGATGTCTGGTATGTCCGCACAGATGGATGCACTTTTGCCCTGAGCTTCTGCCGATACCCCAGTGCCAGCCTGGAAACCAGTCTGGCCTCATTGGCATAGACTCCTCTTCTAGGGCAAAATTCTCACTATTGACGTGTCCATGAAAATCTGTAATCTGCAGTTCTTATGTTTATTACAGAAGGAAAAGTGGGGTCCCTAGATAGCTGGCTGGACCTTAAAAAAATTATTTTATCTTTGTCCACCATTTTTAGCTATGCAGTGGCCCAGTAACAGCTGTTCCAGCCAAATACCTGATGTTTGTGTAACACATGGGCAGGTGCAATGACAGACTGTGTGTATGGGAATCCACTGCGTGGTGTGCTTCAGGGGATGGATTTACTGAGTAAAAGGTAGAAGGATTTAAATAACATTTACTCTTCATATTTAAGAGTGGGAAGGGTTCAATTTGGTTTTTAAGTTCTGCACACCTGCAGGATGATCTTTTTTGCCCCAGTAAGGACTCGCTAGTGAGTTGAATTTTGTACTCTGATTCCAAATCAAACTATTTGTTGATGTCATGAAAATTATTATTTAAGCTGTGTCAAACCCTCAAAAATGTAACTAATTTCCTTTGTTCACTCAGCACCCTTCACTCAGTAAACTGGGGCTGGAAACCAAATGGCAAAACAGCTTGTGACTATTTTTGCTTTTTGTATGAATGTTCTGTTTGAATGTTTTTTGTGTTGAGGTTTGTTTTTTGGTTTTTTACCTTTTCTGTAGCTTTTTTTATCTTTCTGTGATTATTCCAACAGTGGTGTTTCTGATGCATGATTTTTCTCTAAGCAAATGATATGTGTTTCCTCAAATTATCTCTGAAGATGAACTCTGCATCGCATGTTTCCTGTGATGCATTGCAAACTGTTAGTACATAGCCATCAAAATGGGGAACACATGCAGTACCAGAGCTTCTATAATTATTCAATATGGAGCAAATTTCTAAATTTGACTGTGAGCTATGTGAAATTGACTGTTTGCAAAATATTCATTGAAATAGACTCGTACAATGCAGCAAAATTTCAAGCAACAAATTCATTCAAAGATTTGGTGAGACACATTTGAGCGTTCAGTGGGAGAAATACAATAACCGGTAGTTTCCAGGTAGAAAGTAATTAATGTTTTAGTTATTGTGGTGACTGACTACTTTGTATGGGAACATTTAATACCAGTTTTAGTCCTCCAGTAGTGTAAATATAGTATAATTTTAGGGCACTTTGAGATAAATAGGTCTGTGTGCCTTTTTTACAAGGATTTCTAGGAAATTTACAAATACTGGTTATGTTTGCCTTTCCACCTGGAAAGTGTGTGTAGGCAGCTGGGTTCACATTTACAATGAAAGCTTTGTGATCATAGAGGGCATCTGATCTGTCTGACATCGCATGGGTCTCTCAACTACACCCATGACCTCAGGCTTTTTCACGTGTGCCATCAAAAGGAAATATGTCTGTGTATCCCATACGTCCCCAGTAAGAAAGATTTCTAATGTCTGTGGAATTGATTGAATAGGAATTGGTTTGAGAGAGTTTTCAGTGTGAGCTGGGACTCTGATCTTACTGATGTGTCAACACTTGTGAAAATGGAAAGCTTAGAACGGAGGAGTTCACAAACATGTAATTATCCGTTTCAGCCCCAAATCTAGCCATGAGATCTGAACTTGAACATACCAGGACAAGTCAAAATATAAGATCAATAGGACAAAAATGCAGATGGAAGAAATTGGTGTTGGGCTTTAAGTCTTAGAGCTTGAATTGATTTGAAGTTTGGAGGAAGGTTCAAGCTAGTGGCTGTCCTGTCTAAGCTGGACTGTGCGCCCATGGCTGGTCTGGACACCACTTGTCCATATACTGCCTGGCTTGGAGCACTGGAAACGTTTTCCCCAGCTAATGGTCATTGCCTGCAGGAACTGAGCACTGAGCCCAGCTGAGGTGCGATGGCATCAAAGGGGACTCAAGTTTGGCATTCAGGCAAGGTCAGAACATCCGTGGGGGCTAAGCCCCCCTTAGGGACTGCCTCTAGCCTCAACCATGTTGGCTGGGCACTCAGAGCAGGCTGGCTGCCCCGTATGCATTACAGAGGGCTCTCATCTCCAGTGCTGTCAAAGCCAACAACTGTGTCATCGGTACTGCGTTAACATTTCACAAGTAAACAGAATTGGCAGAGGTGGCTTTGCAAGCCATGTTGACTCCTTAGAGGACAATTTTTCAGGTTCCCTGCTTGCTATAAGCTTTGCCTAATGTAGTAACTCTCAGAAGAACTCAAGAGGAATTTTAATGTGCAAAAGCTGGAGAAGTGACCTTCTCGTGGCAGGATTTGCCTTTCCCCTTTGGCCTCTGGATCGCTCTCTGCTTCCCTTTGGGTTTTGAATGTGTTCCCAGACCAACACACTTTGACCCCTATGGGAGCATCACACTTCAGTGTTGCTTTCTGTGCATTATTAAGCTGCAAAAAGAGCTTTGCAGCTTTGAAATACATTCTCATTAGCTGTAATTAAATCTTTAAATTCTCCTTCAGGCTTGGATAAGGCACAAGCTCCGCTCATACCGAGAGTTTTTCTTCTCTTTACTTTTTTTTTTTTTTTTTGTAAATTTTATTAGTCTCATGCTTTGCTAATTACTAAATGCAATGATGTTTCCAAAGCAGCCACAAATAAAAGTATTTACTATTCAGCGAGGCATGTGTTAATCTGGCAAACTATTATATTGGCTACACGGTCTCTTATTTAATATGAATCACTCTTAAAGCGCTTCAACAGCACAGCTTCTTATTCATTATTGCTTAATTTCATGATATCCAAGATGTGGGATTTCAGTTAACGGATAATTGAAATCATAAATCAAAATATTTTCAATGAGATTACGTGAAACACAAGATGTTCAGATTTGGAGCCTGAAATACCATTATCCTTCTCAGCAGCTCTCAGCAAGGATAGGTGACATCTGCAAGACCTTCCTCTGCAGAAGAACATCTGTCTTTCTGTTTTTACTCCAACACTGACTCAGCTGGGAGGGGGCTAGTTTTTGGTGTGTTGTCTACTTTTTCTCTGTCTGATACACTTGCATCGCCTCTGTTGGTGTAGGATTCACAAGTGATGTCTCTCTGCTCCTGACACTTCTGTTGGATGGGAAGCTTTCCTATCCCCAGTTTACCAGTAGGAAGATGAGGCCAGTCGGAGCACCTGCACCCAATTTCTGGCAGCACCCAGGCATCCAGCAGTGTACGTGGGGCATGCTTGGGTTTTCGGGTTCTTGTACTAATTTGCCAAAAAAAAACGTCCTCCAAGTGTCCTCAGGGTTGTACGGGAAATCCAGGAAGGAGCAGATATGTCCTAGACAGGTGCTCTCAACCACTGACCCATCTTTCTAACTCTTTTCCCTGCAGTTGCTGAAAGTCAGTTTACCGGAGATGACTAATTCCTTCTAAAAATCCTAATTATTGCTTTTGTTACTGAAAAGACACTCAGATATCATACCAGCCGCTGCTTGAACAAGCATTTCAGAAGAGACGGATTATTACATGTACTAAGAAGCACCTTCATCCTCTCTTTCTCATTTATCCCTGCTGACCTCTGTGAGCCTTGGATCGATCATGTTACCATTTTTTTGTAACAATAAATTAGCTTTTTGATTCCTCTCTTTGAGGAAGCGGGTGAGCAAGCTTGTCTTAAAGATCACAAGGAGGACAGGAGTCCTCTTCATGTGAAACAGTCATTGTAAAACAAGAATATCCAGTTCTAAATTTTTCTATTGGAGACCAAAACCTGCAGCATAGCCTATACATTTTTAAAGAAAAAGTATTTTTGGGTCCAGATTTCTTTTGGTTGTTTTTTTTTTTTTTCTTTCTTGGCTCTTTTGTAGTAGCCTTGAAAACAGTAGTTTCTTATGGAAACGCTGATGCAGCACTTGACGGCACAGCAGCAACCCATCTCTGCTCTGGTGTATTTTAGGCTGCCAGCAAGGCCTGGGTTACTGCTGGCCACATCTTGCCAGGCAAAATTATTGCTTTTTATAAGGTCAAATGTGTAGCTTCTTCCTACTGGAAAGCCTGAGGACAGACAATGAATGATTCATTGTAGGCACTCCAGAGGCACACAGACCCCTCGTGTGTGCGGCTGTGGGAATACATTAGTGCACAGATTTCCTGTTCGTACAGTCCAAGTTATGTAGAAAATGCCTTTGCTCCGTCGTTGGAGGACAGAATGGGCTGTTTGTGACCAGCTTTCTCTTGTTTCCTATTCTTCTTGCTCTGCCTCTTCCAGTGCATTGTTCAACTTTGCTCCTCACCCGAGTGGTTGATCTGGGAGGTTCACCCAAATCGTGGACCATGTGGATTTAGAGCAGCTGAACCATTTAACCCAAGGGTGCAACTCACTGTGGCTATTACTGAACCTCCTGAGGCTTTGTCCAAAAGTCTCCAAATTACCCCATCTCTCCAGATACGCAGACTAGGCAAATACACTCTCACTGCTAATCCCATTTACCGACCTCATACACTGTGCTCCCAGGCATCTGCACAAAAAGCAGGGGAAGGAGGGAAAGGCCATGGGATGGGAGAAGAGAAGCCCTCAAGGATCAGGGGTGGAGGGTGTTCAGAGAAGAATGTTGTGGGCAAATATTTGCTTGTGCTGTTAGACCCTTCAGATCCACAGATGCTCGTGCCTCTCTGATGGGATGGGGTCACTATTTTATTTTAGGGAACACAGTCATTTTTCTGAGAGCTGAAAAAGTTACTTGAAGCCTTCAAAGCAGTAGTGGTGTGGTGCCGAAATAGTTTTGTGGATCCTGGATGTGAGTGGCTATGGCTAACTGGAGACATAGCTTGTAATTTGGTGCAGGGCTCATTGGTCCTTGGCTGCATGTGGTTCTGCCCCATTGTCCAAACCATCTTCATTTTCTGCCTGTATTCAAAGATTAGAAAGTGGTGTTTGTCGTTCCTGAAAGCTTCCAAGGCTGCCTCGTAGCTGCTTTACTTTTGGTAGGTGTTAGCTAAAGGCCTAAAGTAAGGGTGGGTAAAGGATTTAGGCAACATAGGGTAAGCCCTCCCTCATCACCTGGAATGGATCGTGAGATCCAGGGAGCTTCACTCACATCTTAAACTCTCGGTACCTGTCTGTGTTGCCCTTTTAGGAGGATTTTTCTCTCTTTCTTTCTTTTAATGGTTAAAATAGCCCTTAATACCATCATTTGCTCGAAGTGTAGAAATCAACTGAAAACACCTTCTCCAACTGAACCAAAAACTGTTCAGGTCTGGTGTCATTATTTTTTAACCAGGTTTGCATTCAAAGTTTTATGAGCTGCTCCAGTTTCGAAAGGTTTCCTGTAAATGAACTTTCCACCACTCTGTGACAGCAGTGCATTGCCAACATATGGATAATATGGAAAAATGAAAGAAAGAGAGAGAAAAAAGCCCTCCCTCCCCCCTTTCCTCCATCTGTTACAATACGAGACTGTGGCAGGAAACGAGGTTTTGCAGTTTTATATGAGCAGAAGTGTGTTGTGTGTGGGGTTGGGTTCTTTTTTTTTTTTTTTTTTTTTTTTTTTTTTTTTTTTTTAAAGCCATGCAGTGTGTCATTTCAGCGCTCTCTCCAGCAATCTGGAAGCAACCAACTTGAGGCATGGAAAAGACATTATGTAATTGCAAAAGACAAAAAACCTTCCCAACGCTGAGGCCTTGTGGCAGAAGCCAGTCTCTGACCTCACCCTTCTCGGGATCTCTGGAGAACACTGTGTTCCTCTGGCCCCTCGCAAAAAATAGCCTCTGCCAGATTTCAGCAAACAATTCCGGCATTTCCTTCCCCTGCCTCTGGTCTGTGGGTGTTTTGGAGTCTCTCGCATGTGTGGGCAGGAATTCATTAGCTAAAATAAAAACCGTACTACAGAGCTGCATTAGAGAAAAAGGAAAAAAAAAAAGTTAGGGAAAAAAAAGTGCAGGCAAGTGTAATAAGCCTGCGGCATCGGCTAGTTTGGACTCAATTCCAGTTTTGGAATTAATAAAGACAAAGCTAGAAATAAAGGGAATCTCGTGGGTCCTCTAGTCTCCCCTCCCGTCGTCGGTCATGGTCCCTGGTGCCCTGTCTTGCCTGGCAGCAGCCGAACTGCTGGGGTCTGAAGCGCTGCCTTCACCACTCCTGCCGGCAAAGCCGAGCATGGGCCGAGTGTTTGAAAGATCAAGGTCTTTGTTCTTTTTTAGCTTTTCCCAGTATAATCCCTACAGAGATGTAATCGTTTGGTGGTGTTTTTCCTCTGAATTCTCTTTAATTTCCTGCCTGTGGTTTGGGGGGTTTTGTGAGGTTTTATGGTTATGGAGAAATTTTGCTGTTTACAGTGGCTGTCCTACATGCTCTAAAAACAGCATCCCATTTCTTCTAAGAAAAGTCCTTGTATGTCCTAATTTAAATTGCTGGGTCATCACTGTTGCCACTGTGATACTCTTGAGGGAACTCAAAAACCCTCCCCATAGGCATCCTGCCTTCACTTTGATCCCGGGTCTCTGGGGGCAGGAGGGCCCTGTTCATCTTCAGGCGGCAGGTTGAAGACCCCAAATTTTACTGCTGGTGTATCCAAATGCAAGGGGAAGCTCCTCTGTTTCCTAACCGCAGAAGCCAACTGTGTTGCCCTCAACTTTCCCCGCAAACGTGCTTGAGTTTGGTTTGTCTGCCAGCTGGAGCTCAGTACCTTCTTTAAAAGCTTCTGCTTTCTGCAGGCAGGCTGCCAGGGGAGCTGGCGATAGGTTTTCAATGGCTACGCTGTTCGTTTAAGATCATTGAACCTCAGGAAGCACCCAGAAGCAAACAGAAGTTTTGGTTGGCCTAGCAAGGAACCCTACATCTGCCTGCTTGGGGTCTGCAGCCATTGTTTTAGCATTAAGAAACATTTGCATTGCATTTTCTTTAGCTTAACAATTTGGCTGTTGCGGTGCAGGAGAGTTTTGTCCCGTTCCTGTCGGCAGCGATGCTTTCCTCACTTGTAAAGCTCTGCGTTGAGGAACAGGTTGGGGCTGGGAACTCAGAGGAGTCTGAAAGTTGGCTGTGGTCAGGATGACACATTTTATGTGTGTTAAGGTTCCTCTGCTAGGTTGGAGGGTATGAAAGTTGCATCTGTTACATAAAAATGTGCAAAATCAGCAATGTGAGGAGTGGGAAGATTGGGGAATAAGGTGTGGCAAGTCCCCATGCCAGAAATGGAAGAGCCTGCCTGAATCAGTCTTCACACAGCGTATTCCCCATTCTCCCGCTCCTCACATGCAACAACTTCTTTTAAAATGTCCTCTCTGTGACACTGATGGTCTCCACTGGAACCTTCTACTCTAAGTCAACCTGTTCTTGCTGCTACAAGTAGGTTGAGTTGTTGGCAATGTTTGTCTTGCTTTGTTTCCCTTTCCACATTTTTTTTTGGTTCCGAGGGAAATACAAGCAGAGGAATGTTTTGTGGAGGGTTGCGGCTTGGGTCGGTGTGTGTTTGCTTCATCTGGGCTCCTTCCTGCAGTCACTTCCATGCTCCCTGGGAGGGCAGAAGGGCAATGAAGGGAGCGGAGAGGACTTTTTGCCTTGTGGCCATGCCTCTGAGTGCCAGTGTATTGATCAGTACTCCCTGGCACTAGCCTGCTGCCTGCAAAGTGATCTGAGCGCCGGCTCTGCCGCTCGCCTCGCTACACGGAGGAGCTGCTGCTTGTCGGCAGCTTTTTCTTTTTCCTCTGTGGGAGAAACCATAAATCATTGATGAGTCTTTCACCTAAATGACTCTGCAGCTCCTCCACCAAGAGAGCCGAGTCATTGCGGGGGAGATTCCCGTTCCCTTGTCCCTTGCCAGCGGCAGCAGAGTGTGCAGAAGCTCCGTGGTCTGGTGGGTTGAACATGAAACCCTGGGAGCCTGTTTTCTAAGGTGCTGCTGCGTTATTGCCTTGTTTCTGGAGAGCTATCTAACATCTCGATGCTGTGGGTTTGTCCCTCTGTTGCGCCAGAATAAAGATAAATAAATATATATTTAGTGATTAATATATTTTTCTGTATTAATTTTATTATCAGTTATTAATTATATATTATACAAATATATAATTAAGAATATAATATATTGAGTAAGTATAAATAACTAAAGGTATGCTACCTATGCAAACAGCTCTAAAATGTGGCAGGTCCATGTAGTGCTGTGGAAAACACAGTGGAAAAGGACAGTAAACTAATGGTGTCAAAACTGTTGATGGTTGCCAGGATCCTTCAGGCCACTGTGCAAAATGTCTGCTGAAATTTGGTAGAAACTGAGTAATGTGAAGGAGGAAGGATGAGATGCCTCGGAGGGTCAGCACTGGCTGCCCAGCCCAAACTGACTCCTTGTGATATTTTGTCTTAATTAGAGGGATCCAGCTCACTTTGTTGATAAGAGCTTTTGAGTTTGTTGAGAAATCTTCATCACATTAGCTGGGATGAGCAGCTCAAGAAGGTGTCAAGCATCTCCAAAGCTTGTGGAAAGTGGTGGCTGAGGAGGCAGTGGAGATGCAGCTGGGTGAGGGAGCAGCAACAGCTGGAAGTGGTTGTTAGGCACCAAAGGGAAGGGTGCGAATAATTCCTGCTGCCAGCAAAGCTGCAGATGTCCTGGAGACCTGCTTCTATAACTGCTGAGGCTGGCAAGTCTAGAAGGATCACAGAGACATTAGAGAGCATTTATGAACCTGATCTCAACCTGGCCATGCCTTGCTGGGGTTTCCACTAGGAAGACGTTGACTCTATGTGCTTAATTCCTCCTCTGAGGATTCCGATCCCTTGTTAAACGCCTACCTGATTTCTCAGATAATTTTCCATTTGCGCAAAGTAATTTGATTTTGGAGCGAGGGCACAGAGAGCAAGCTGTTACCCCTGAGAAATAACACTCTGTGAAGAGAGCCTTGAAATCCCAGCCCTGAGCCCTTGCTCTAAACACAGCCGGCAGTGGGGTTTAAGCCATCTCCCCGAGGAGACCCCAGGCAAGCATCACATCTTCCTCTCCAGCATGGGTTTTGCCTTGCTGCCTGGTAATGTTCCTCATGATAATTTGCCAGCAATTACTTCAGAGATTGATCTCCTCTTGTAAATAGTTTATCAACTTCAGATTTGTCAGTCAGTTTCTGGGCTGAAATAGCATGTGTGTGTCTTCCTAATCCTTGGTTTAGGTAGACTGAAGCCTGTGTCTGGGGTGTGTTTTCTGCTGGATCAATTTACCTGTGCAGCTCAAACATGCAATCGTCCATGAACACTGTAGATTTGTGCCAATTGCTGCAGGAGTTGCGTCCCTGTCTGATGGCTAATGAAGGCTTTGCCCTGTCCCTGGGATGGTTTTGGGTGGCAGCTGATGCCATTTCTTTCCAATGCAGCTGATTCAGTAGCTCTTCTGCCTGTTCTGTCTTCATTTCCCATGCATGTAGTCAGTAATTTAGCTTTTACCCCAGAAAGTGAAATTTTCACTACTGAGGAGCGAGGTGTACAGAAATTGTAAAATTTAATTGTTCCTGCTGCGCAACACTTTTCTTCCCAGTGTTTTTTTTTCTCTTGCTCTCCCAGCAGTAAACTAGCTGTAGCTCTCTCCATACTCTCCATCATTCTTGATATACATCCAGTTTTGCACAAAGTTCTTTTGCTTTGGTGTGGTTGAGCACTTGTTCCTCATTTGTGCATTTTTGAAATTTGGGGATGCAGCTACAACACCATTGAAGGTGTTAGCATCTCCTAGGGTTGCTCTGCCAGACTGTAAGTCAGCTCCTGGACCAGCAGGTAGACTCAAAGTGGCAGAGCTGCAGCTCCCTGGGATTATTTTTTTACTGTCTTTTACCAGTGAAATCTGGTTCATGTGTCTGAACCTTGTTCTTCTACTAACCCTCTTCCCCATCCGGATCAGGATAAAAGCTTTTTAAAAAAGGAAAGTAAGAGTTGTCCTGACTCTTCTTTTACATCTGCATCAACTCAAAACAGGCATGTGATGCTTGGAGAAAATAGAAAGGGATATCTAGCTGGAACTGGATTGGATGCCGTTGATTTTTAGAGGAAACCATTAAAGAAATAAATTCCATATTTCATTTATTGTTCTACTGAGAGTGGAACACAATGTAAGATGTCCCCTCAGTGCTGGATAACCTCTCACCAAGGAGGAATAGCTCACATTTGCCACTCAGGTCTCTCAATATTGCTGTGTAGGTACACCAAAATGTTCTCTGTTCTCTCAAACATTTTTGGAGCTAGAAAAAGCTTTTGCCAAAAAAATAAAATTGCTGAGAACTGATTTTTGTTTTGATAAAAAGGGCAAAAACCATCTCAGACAGGTCTGAGGAATGTAAAATATTCAGTGGAAAGTAAAATTCTTTTGATTTTTCTCTCCTTCCTTCTCACTTCACCCATCCCAGCCCCTCAATATCTCCCATGTGTAGCCGTGGCACGGCCACTCCTGAGTTTAAGGGAATTTCTTGCTTGTGCATTGCCAGTGGCGCTGAACTGAAGAGGGTCTGACTCGAAATGAACAAGCCTAATGCATTTTAGCTTAGCTTTAAAAACGGACTGTTGTTCTAAGTTGGATTATTTGAAAAGGGTTAAAGCTACTCAAAAAAACTTGCTTCTTTCAATGGTGGAAAGATCATAATTTATGTGTCTTATCTTTTTATCACCAGTAGTTTTTTTATATATTACCATTTATCTCTGGATTAGTTGAAAAGTTCATCGCTATGCCTTTTCTCTACAAATTAACATAAATTAATTGCTCTTCCCAGAACTGACTGTAGAGAGAATAGAAATGCCTTTTGGTAACTGCTCAGACTTGGACAAAAACCCCAAAGTGAGTGTAGCTTTAAATGCAGAGAGAAGAGACAAAGCAGCCCCCAGTACTAGATGCCAAACAATAAAGCCTTTAACATGTCTTCGTGATTTCGAGGGGACTGTACTGCTGACCTCTCATTCCTGCATATTTTCTGCCAGCAGCGTGGCAGCCTTTTCCCTCTATCTGCTCTTGCAAACCCATCCTGTGAAATGGCAACATGAGGGCCAAAGTAAAAGCAGGCACCGGACTGATGGCTCTGCTTGGGAGGGTGGGAGAAGCTTGGAGCTGGTGGCACCTGGGGGTAAAAATGGTCCAAGGCACTTATGGCCATGGACAGATGTCCTGCTCCTGATCTGGCTGGTCTGGCTGGAAACATTGCTGCCACTCGCCGGGAGTGATTTCTACAGCTCTCTCGGCAGAGGGGTTGTCAAGCCCCCAGCATGGCTGTTTCCTTCCACATAGACTGGTTTGACTGGTAGCTGATGGAACATCTCTGGCATAGCCATGGTAGTAAATGTGTAGGAAGTAGGAATGGCTCCATCTGGCCACCGTTTGTAAAGGAAACACTTGTTCACAGCCTAAATCCAACTGTAGGTCACCAGTTTGCTGCTGCAAGTAGCTCCTGAACGTGCTTAGGTTTGTGAGGAAGTTTTGGTGATGTGGTTCCCGAGTCTTGGTCTTGATGGGACCTCATGATGAGGATGGAGGCACAGTGACTCCTGCTCACTCCAGCATGGATGGTGGTTATCACACATGCACAGAGCTGCCACTGCTGTATCTGTGTCACCTTGAAGGCATCACCTGTGGTATGAAGTGCTCATTGCGGGCAGCCTGCGTCCCTGGTGGATGTCCCTGCTCCAGAGCCAGAAGGCTTGGGCAGGGGAGAGGAGCCACCATCTCCTGACAGTGACATTGGTTTCATATGAGCCCTGACCATGGCTTTGGATACACAAGCCTTATCCCTATGGGAGGAGGAGGCATTTAGAAGTGACTGTTGGGGGGACGAGCGCCCTCGTTGTGTGGTGGCATGAGAGCAGAGGACCCGCTCGCTGCTAGCATGGGGGGGGCTACCAATAGGTAATGGTGGGGTGGCTGACTTCATGTATTTACAAAAGGGACACCTGACTAGTAAAACGGTACTTACCTTTGGATCTAATAAGTGTAATTATTGAGTAATCCACCAGAGTATATAACAAGGTGGGAATATTTTTATCCTGCGAGCGAGTTCTTCGCCATCCCCTGGTGCTGTACTCTGAGTAAAGAGTACTTAGGCAGCACTGATGGCCTGTAGCTTTTAAGAAATTACTGTGATGCATCTTTAAAACTGGCAGCTTTATTAAAAAGGGAGGTAGGAGAATGCTATTATCTTAACATAGCTGGGTTAAGAGCAAGTATACATTTCAGAAGAGCCCCATGGCGCTGCGAGGCTTGCAGGCTTGATAGCCTGAGGTACAGCTAATGGCCAGATGCTGAGAAATTTGGGCCATTTTGAGCTGAATGCACGGCTGTTCTCTGATCCCGGTGGTGGGGCTGGGCTGGGCTCATCCAATGCTGACGTGGGCACTGCTCAGCTATCCCATCTGTGGTAAGAACAGGACAAGGAGCCTTTGTTGAACGCCTGAAGGATGCTACAGTATGGAAAACGGTTGAGCTAGACCCACATACTCAGCTAATGAATGAGAAATGGGAGAGGAAATTCTAATTTTCTGGTGGAATAGATTTATTATTTTTTTAAAAAACAAAGGTCCAGGAAATCCCACTCATGTTTGCCACGCGGCCAGGGCATGTTTTCAAAGAGCCATTGCAGCAAGTAACTCAGCATCATGTTCAAGTGCAATTTCAGAGCCCCTGACCCAGCTATACTCCCATTGTCAAGCGCTCAGTGCAGTGCCCAACAGAGATTGAGCCCTGGGAGAGCAGAGCCTTTGGGCTTCTGTCAGCACAAGCACCCTCTCATCAGCCTTTCCTTTTATACCTCTGCATAACAAATACCAATTAATACCATTTAGGAGGGCAAAGTGGAGGTCATGCTGGCACCCTGACCTGTGCTTGGATGATTTCAAGCTGCATTTTGTTGCTTACGTGACAAACATTATCTTCCGCTCCTGCTAAAATCTCCTTTGCAAAGTTGTTTGGGGTTTTTTTGCCTACCCAAGAGTTTGCACTTTGCAGACTGTTTTTCTACATTCAAGTGAGGATTTTCGGAGCCAAGTGGCTGTAATTCACCCGAACTGGCCAAGCGCTCCCAGTCTTACTGGTGCTTTTAGGGATGGAGTGGGATGCTGATGAGATGGGTGCTTGGGTGCTTCCCATTGTCATTGCAGGGCACTGGAGCTGGCTGTTTCCATTGCAAATGCCTCTTTACCAGCAAACCAAGTACATAAACGTTCACAGTGAAAAATGTGCACTCCTCAACTGCTAGCAGAAAGCCCATTAAA
>WHYT01016695.1:365662-468526 GCA_009806455.1 Tetrax tetrax
AAAAAAAAAAAAAAAAAAGGTGTAAAAACCACTCAGCTAGATTCATTTCCATTTTTGCAGAATTTTCCATGGGAATGCCTTTCGCAGCACTCAGACAGCTCATGCGATGAATTAGCTGAGCCCTTTGCCTGCCCCCAGCCTGCAAAGCGATGGTGTGCTGCCTCTTTCTTTCTTCTTTAGTGGACCTTTCAAAAGGCGGTATCTTGTTCCAGCCTCTTCAGACTGGAGTGGGAACGCAGACCTCGAAACACCTGCTTCCCACACCGGCAGTGCTGAATGGCCGAGGAGCGCGTGGCCGCTGAGCCTTTGTTTTGGGCCTTTCTTTTAACTACAAGGAGCAAGCGGAGTTAGCTGTTGAATGAATGAGTTTGGTTGGAAGATAAGCCTGGACACCTGAGGTCTTGCATTCCTGGCAGCGTTGGCGAGCACCAAAGGGCTTTTTCAACAGGCATCGCTGGAAAGCCGCTATTATGTGTGAGCTTTACACTCAAACACCTTTGGACAATGAAGGCACCAGAGGACACTGCTGCTCCCGATTGTCGACAGCAGAATAAATCCATGCTTCCTGCAGTGTTTCCCTCCGCTGGCCGTGGGGCCAGTGCACAGCGGAGAGCTTTGCAGAAGCACAAAAGGTCTCTCAATAGAGCAGGGGTCAAACTGTGGGTTCCTCCTTTCAAAACAGCTCCTGATCTCTGATGCAGAGAGCCCTGTAAGACCCCTTTTCGGAAATGGAGAAAGAAGGACATTGTGTTGCTGAAGCAAAGGAGAGAAGGAGGAGGAGGGAATCCCAGGCCCCACTCCTGAAACAAACCTGGGCTGATGATTTTAAAGCTCCCAGCAGGACTGGTGGGAGCCTCTTGCCTTAAATATCTTTGCTGGTCCTGGCTGTGCAGCATCTCTCAGAAGGGGGCCCAAATATCTCCAGCTGGCGGTGGGTCCTGCAGGGACCCCATTTGGTGCCCCACGTGTGTCAAGGGTTTTTGCTGGCCCTGGAGCCATGGGGAGGTGATGACATGGGATCTGGTACTGAAGGGTGCTTGGGACTGCAGTAATTCAGGTGGATCAGTGATGTGTGTGACAGCACAAAGGGGCTGGCTGTGGGGTACATGTGTGCTCTTTGTTGGAGTTCTGGCGTCCACAGCCTTTCCCAGGAGGCTGGTGAGGACCAGCAAAGATCTTTTGGCCAAGAGCCACTGTTGGCCAATGTATAAATGGATACATCATCTGCATTTTGAGTCTCTTGCCACCTTTTTTAAGACAAACATTTCCCCAGAGGTTTCTGAATTCTTTGAATAGCATAGAAATATGGCTACGTACATGGTACCCTTCCTCTCCAAGCCCTGCAAAATCTCTGGTGCAGGTAAGGTCTTCAATGGCCCTAGACTCCAGCTACCATCACTTCTCCGTGTGAGTGAGGAGGCTTTTACAAATCATCTGCTTCCTATGTTTCTACCCATAGAAAGGACAGAGCAACCCGGTTCTGAGAAACTAACCTGGGGGAGCCTGCATTTGGCCATCGCCTTCCCCATCTGTTAAGTACATCCACACAATGATATTTCAGTACGTGTCTTAAAACAATGATTTCCTTTTCTGTTATTGTTTCAAGTCACTTGGATTCCTCATGCAGATTAAAGAGTGTCCCTGTAGAGCTGAAACACAGCGGCAGAGCTTCTGGGGTAAATTGGATCCCACCTCCCTGCAGAGCACCGGCAGCAAAAGAATAGCGCTGTACTGGCATTGCATATTTGCTTTGCAGCTGGGAGCCTGGGGGAAGAAAGCATCCAGCTTGTCCATGTTGCATTGGTGCAGCCTCCACATTTTAAGGGGTGGAAGAAGAGAAGGGGAGATCCAACTGAAACTCATTGAAAACTGCCGTCCATCTACAGCTTTTCCTTCTGTACCATAAACTCCTCTGCTTTCCACTGTGCAGCAAACAGCATGTGGGGAATTCTGGTGCCAGCAATGCTTTTAACTGGAAACTAGAATGTTTCTGTAATGAGGAAAGAAATGTTCTTGAGTATGAAGTTATCAAACAACTTGACAAATTCAGATGCGTCAAATCACCCCGTGTAAACATCTGTCTGGCCTGCTTTTATGTGCCTACAGCGAGGGCAGCTTATCTGCCTTTTGGAGAGATGCAATCTCTGGCCTCTGGTGCTATTTTTAGCTTGTATTTATTTAGAGGAGGCTGTTACAATAATCTAATCAGAGCTCACTTGCCTTTAATTCCTCTTAAGGCTGTTTTGGGGAGAGGGACAGTTAAAACATCGCTGTGGAAAAAGCTTTTGTAGCACGCTGTGATGTGAAAGCCCCAGGTGTGGTTCCTTTTGAACCCTGGAGCCACTGGACCTCAGATCGTTGGCACTCATCGTGGCTGCGTTAGTGACTTGCTTTCCGACGTTGGGGCAGATTGATTTGCTGCTCTGTCTCCCGTTCACGTTTATCCTCGTGGACAAAGCTCTTCTGGGGTAAAATTGGTTGTTACTGAGTTTTTCTGGCCCTCGTTTTGGGGTGCAGGGGAGGAGAGGCGTTGACTGGGGGCTGTTAGAAAGCAGCTCTATCCAAGTGTAATCCCATTGACCTCACTGAGCCTGCTCACATGTTTTAAATTAAGGGCGTCCTTAAATATTTTCAGGAATCGGAGCTGGGTTAGTTTAGGCTGAATACATTAAGAAATGCATATGCATTTGGGACCAGAAAGGAACCTGACTGTTTTAAATCCATTAAATGTAAAATAACAAGATTATGTGTTGGCTTAAGAGCTGGGAAAGCAATTTTGAAGTCGGTATTCCCTGTTGCTGAAAGGAACCCAGTGCGGCAGCAGCACGGTAGCATGGGAGGGGAGCAGAGCTCCTAGGGGAAAGGCAGCCACCTCCCTTTGTCCGGCCAAACCTGGGCACAAAGAAACACTTCCTGCAAACATCTGCTTGCTTTGTGTTTCACCTCAATGATGTAGTGCTTAGGAAGGGAGTCCCACCTGTGGGAACTGCCCCTTCATGGCTTCTGTGCTCCCCACCATGGGATAACATCATGGAAATGGATTTGTAGTTTATGCTAAAGGAAAACCTAAAGACAGCTTTTCAGAAAGTGGCTCACACCAGGGTTTTTACCTACATCTTTTCCCATTGAGGAATTTCTGTTTCATGAAAGGATACTTTATTTGGGGAAAAACCTTTAGCTGTTTCTTTTGTTTGGCATCAAAGCTTAGAGACGACTGGGGTTTTTTTTGTTTTTTTTTGTTTTTTTTTTTATTAATAGCCGCCAGCTGCATTAGCAGTCTTGAGCCATGTTCTTCATTCTGCTTTGAATATAAAGCCTATAGCAAGGGAATGTTAGTTTTTCATCTTGGCAATAAACAGTGTCTTAAGCTGCCAGTGGTGGAACTCACCCTTTTACTTGGGAGAGAAAGTCAAAATAAGCACTAATGAGGAAAGAAGCAAATCCAGCATTTCAAGTCCATGTTCCCTGTGCATAGGCATATACTGCTTGGAGCGGTTATGGTGGTGGACTGGAAATCCACTGGGTGTTGCTTGTGCAGGTCGAAATCCTGCTGGCTGTGAGCCACTGCTCTCTTATCAGTTTCTCTGCTGCAGTGAAACGGCTCAAAATTCACCTCTGGGTCCTGAGCCAGTGCTCATGTCCTTGCTTTGGCTTTTGTGTGTAGCAGCAGAGCATGCGTTGGGTGTTTTTATTGGATTTTGGGGGGGGTTGTTTTTGTTTTGGGGATTTTGGTTGTTTGGGTTTTTTTGTTGTGTGTGTTTTGTTTTGTTTTTGTTTTTTTAATAAAGGGAAGGGGGGAAGAAGAAGAAAAGAAGGTGTTTAATTTACTCCAGGAAGGATCTCCTACAAACCTGAATGTAGTAAAATAAATGGTGTTTGGGTCTCTGGCCATGAGAGAGAGCTTGTCCAGTTGGCAAAGCTAATGCCCAACTCATCAGCTAATTCTGCGTGAGCTCTTTGGTGCCCATGGTCAACGTCCCAGAAGCCAGGGAGCCTTTTCCTGAGCCAGCCAGCGCTGGGAAATGGGTGGCTCCCCTGGGATTTGCTCTCTTGCATGAGCTCTTCATGGCCCTTAGCCACACATCACAGCACTTTTGGGTTTTGGCTGGTTCTTAAAGGATGTCCTGGTCAGGCTGAGCAGACACAGAGTCTGTGGTTTTCCCTCTTCCTGAGTTCAAGTCCTGTAAAGTGGGAGTGCGGGAAAGAAATGAGCCTTTGTAAACTTTTAGTTCACAACTGTCGCTGGGTCTTGTATCTGTCGACTCATCCCAGTGCCTGTCATCACACAGCTGACACAACCCACTATTTATTATCTTTTTTTTCTTTCTTCCTCAGTCTGTTTGGTGGGGTTTTTTTTCTTCCCCCCCTCCCATAGCCTGCCTTGCTGCTGTGTTCTGCTCCTTTTTTTTTTTTTCCTCCCCCTTGCTCTCTCCTTGTCTCTGTACTTCTTTATTCTCGCTTGTGCATTTGTTCACCACCTGTGTTTAGCTGGGCTTGTGGCAAGAGCAGCTTGCTCGCTTCAAACCTCCCAGGGGCATTCTTCTTGTCCGCAGGAGGGAAGCGAGTCGTGGCCATGGGACAAAAATGAACTTCACTCCTGTGATTAGAGCACAGTGAAATTACTCAAAGGTCTATTTAGAAGAAGAATCTAGGCTTATTTTTCCTTTGAGTTTTAATTCACTAAGGTGGAGATCCAGCAGAGCTGGACACCGTGGGAGTCCCCACGGAGCTGGTCTTGGTGCATCAGAGCCCCGGGTGCTGGGCACAGTGACACTGGTTTAGCAAAGCTACAGAGCCCTAAGGCTGTTGTGGCTTCAGGGGGAATTTTGGCACCCAGTCCTGCCTTCTCCATGTGTAGAGTTGGAGTAGATGATCTCCTGAGCTGCCTCCCTGCCCTTCATTTCGGATGAGCTGCTTTGCCGGACTGTGATACACCTGCAAAGTGCCCTGCCCGACAGTCTGGCAAACCCAAGGTGAATTGGGAGCATCCATTTCTGCCTGAGGTCTGTGTCTGCCCAGTTGGGACTTGCTCAAGAGGAATCCCACGTGTGTGCATGAAGGAATGAACATAAAACCACCTTCTCACCCACTTTCCTGCATTCTCACCTCCCTACTTAGTGTTTCCAAAGATATCTTTGCATCTGCTTCCAGACAATCTCAGGAGTGATTTTTGAAGATGAACAGGCTTTGCTTCTTCTACATCAGCTTAAGTTTTCCCTGTGGCACCCTGAATTTGTTTAAACCTGAAGTTCTAGAAGCACAAAACCGTGGCAGAAGGCTGTTGAAACATGTACAAACTGGCAAGCAAAATACGCTGCATCTTACGGAGAGGGCCAAAGGTTTCTTGCACCCTGGAATTAATTATCCTGCACTTAAAGGGTTTGAGTGCAAAATCAGAAACCTGACTTTAGTAACTAATTTCTCTTAGCTGTTTTGTTTATAAACAGCAAAAGATCATCTGTGTCCTGCTAAATAACTTCTTAACTGGAAAGATACAAGGTGAGGTGTGTAACTGCTTCATAGTTACAGTATGCACTTGGGATTGAACTTTGAATTTTCGTAGACATTCAGATATCAGAGCTTTTGCCCTGAGTATGCTCTATTTGTAGGAAGATTTGCAAACAAGGCAAAATAAAATTCTAATAGGATATTTGGTCAGAAAACAACCCTATGATTTTCCTTCAAGTGTGGATAAGTCATGGCTTATGTAGAGTTATGGAAAATTAGTTCTGACTGTAAAATGAAATTTTTATCTAAGAAATGAGAATTTTTTTAGAAGATGCACTCTGGAATCTCAGGTTGTGATTTGCCATATTGTCAAAAGCCAAATACTGTATACAGCATACCATTCCTCTCTCTCTCACATCAATTTTGTCCAACAGCTAGTCAAGGATGAGAAACCATGGAGAAGAACTGCTTGAAGGCAAAGCGGTTGTCTTCCTTGTCCTGCTGCCTCCCGTCTTTGCAGAACAGTGTGCAGAGCTTCTACGCTCTCTGACAGGCAGCAAAGATTTATATTTCAGGAGAAAAGTCTAGATAGCCAATAGCTTCTAAGGTTTTCATAGTACCTATGCCAAATCCTAATTGGTTGTCTTAATCAAATGCCTCTTCTTTTTTGGCTTCGTGCACTTGCTTGTTAAAGTTAAGAATCCAGTGGTAATCTGACTTGGTCTTTGGAGATAAGGATACTTCTTTAATATGTATATATATAATGTATATATAAAACCACACAAATATACATGCTTCCTAGTGTTGGGTCTTTTTCTCTGTCTCAGAAGTCTTGTGTTGAGATGCATAGTGTGAAGAGGCAGTAAAAACACCCATAGACATCTCTGTTTATTTTTTTTTAGCAACATATCCCATTACATTGAGCCTCCTCCAAAAGGACTAATGCAAAATGTCAATAATAGAAACCACTAAAGCGCCTCTGCTTTTGCAGGGACTTGATGAGGTAAAGGACCATATGTGTTCCCAACATATGGGTGTTAAAAAATAAGGAATTACCCCCAAAGTTGCCTTATGAACAACATTATCATTCTTGTGACTTTTGGACGGTTGGTCTCTGGAGGGAGAGAAGGTGTGGGGTTGGGCATTGAAACCCTTTCTAGCCCTGTCCTGCTGTCCAAACTCTTCTCTCTAAAAGCCAACCTGCTCCTAACCAGGAGGCCAAAAGTGGGATAGGACTATGCGATGGTTACAAGGCAGAAAGTATAATTGTGTTTGCATATTAAAACCTTTGCCAAATACCTCAAAATACTGCCTAAAGCAGTACTCTGGCTGCTCCCCTGCACTTTGCTGGGCACATGGCTTGTCAGCTGGATTCAAGAGCAGGCAAAGAAATGTCGTGAGGTTGTGTGACGGCTGTAATTGTCGTAGAGGGAGGAAACCCTTGAGAAAGCTGGAACAGTGTGTGTGTGGTCTCAAAGTGCCTTTCTCTGTGTGTATGGATGTGCAAAGCTCCATCTATGAAGCGGTTTGAACTCCAGGGGTCAGCGTAAAGATCTCGTGATGAGCCAGGTTGTGTTGAGCAGCAGGAAGAATTGATTCAGAATACGTCAGTGCAGGTAAAAGTAATCCCAAAGCATTTTTAATGATAGTCGCTTGGAGTTTTACACCTTGTTTACCTTTGGAAGGAGAAATCTTGTTTCTGTAAAAAAAAAAACATTTTCACTCCAAATATTTAATTCTTAGTGAAAATTGGAGAGGGGACTCTTGAGGCTGGGTCAAATGCTAATCTCTGCATCTTCCTGATTTCATGACTGCCTCTCTGGAGTTGTACCATAAATTTTGTGGTTTTGTCCCTGATCTGGACGTTCCCCTTCCTTCTCTCCGGAAGTCGCCTTCCCGTGATGCACTGCACTTTCTGCCACAGGGCTTAGGTCCGTACAACCCTCCACTTAATTGATAATTGCCATGATTTTCAAGCTGGATGAGTTCTTGATTACATTAAAAGGGATGCCTGTGCTCAACTGGATGTTAGCTATTTTGCTTCCAAGAGTAATTAGTCATGGATTTAAACAGAAGGAAATAATTGATGTACACATAGAGTGGAAGCACTTCTCTGCCATTATAGTCTGAAAACTCATATTTATTTGTTCATTCTGTCTGATCTTGAAGTAGCTCTTCTGTTAGCACAGTAAAGGGAGTAGGCTTTTTCACGTAAGATTGTTCTGTGTCTTTTTAGAAGCTGTTTTCTCATTTCTGGAAGAGCGAGTAAGAGGAAATTACTTGACTTTGTCATACTCAGAAAAGGAAAACAAAGATTCCTAAAGAGTTAAAACGTATTGCTGACATGGTGGTTTTGACATTGATATAAGATGGCAAATGTATACTGAGATACACCTGCATATGTATTCTCTAATAAAAACCTGTAGTTCGGAAAGGTTCTGATTCAGGATTTCAATCTGGGCGGTGCAAGACTCTGGTATCATCCACCAAAAGCACAAGAGTGATCTTTGCTTTGTCTTCCCAAGTCCTTTTCCTCCACTGACCTTGCAGTTCAGCTTCCCTGACTTCCCTTCTCTTTTTCCAAGTGAAGTGGTGTGGTTGGTTGTGTGATGACATGAAAACGAGGAGGAGCATCACCTGGCTATCACGCCTCATTCATCTCTTGGGCTCATCTCTATTTTATGCTTCCTTGGGTCATCCCTCGAGTTCCCCCATTCCCATATGGCTCATGTTGTTGCTATCTTGATTACCATTCCAGTTCTGTGTCCACCTCTTCACCTGGCTTTCTATGGTGAGTTCTTACAGGAAAGAAACACCCCACACAGAGTATAGACTGGTTGTTGGAGGATGTGGTGTCTTAGCTAAAGAAAAAACTATCTGGAAAACTGGGCTGGGATACAGGAGCCAGGAGAGCTCAGCTAGAGGTCCATCAAGGAAAGTCAGGACCCAGTCCAGGGCTCCCACGTTCTTTGCAAAAACATGAGCCACTGGCCAGTAAAGAATAGAAAACCCTTTTGTTTGCTGCTTCAGCTCATCGGATTTTGACTCAGATCCACAGATTTCTGGCTGACCTACACTGTATTTCTGCATTAGTTTTATGAGTAAGCTGTTGGGTGAAAAATATTATCTATGTGTAGATAGAACTCATAGCATCAATTCCTACCATGCTCTCAATCTGACAAGAGTTACATCTCGCTACTGTACGTAGGAATTCCCATTGCTGCGTGTACAAATGTTACTATGGTACTTAAAAGCTCTCTTTCATGTCTCTTACTGGGTTAGAGAAATGCCTTCTCGGAAACCTGTGCTGTCAGCTAAGCTGACAAAAGTTTTATTTAACATGAAGCAGAACTAATATCCTTAAAAAAAAAAAAAAGCTGCCATGCCATTAATTGTCACTCTGGTTTGTGTCAGATGCTTGCAAGAAGCGTGCTTGGTTCCTCCACAAACACAACGGCATGTTTCACTCTTAATGAGTAATGTGCTCCAGATGTTTCCCCCTGTGAGAATTTCTTGCGCACGCTGCAATGCCAAGAGAAAAATAAAGCAGTTTAACTTATTTAACCCAGATCTCAGACTGTCTGTCTGCATCATCTAACTCTATCAAGCTGATGGAGCACATGGAATGGATGGAAAACATGTGGTTCTTATAGACTGCTGCATTTCATGTTGGTTAACAAATGTAGCGTTAGTTTACCCAAGGCTGTAATGGATATGAGCTTAAACCCAGTGCATTCATGGCAGGTTCTCTATATGTTCCCCACACTGTACCATCAATACTAATGCTTCGCTACTGAGGCCCTGAGCCCTCAGAGAACTTCACTAGTCTTCCTGTTTGTGCTCATGATATCAGCCTGAGGACTCTTTTGCTTGCCTTCTTTATAGGTCAGACACAGAAATAACACCTAAGCTGCTCTTAAAGATTTAAATGAACTACAATGCTTTTCTGCCTAAATATTCCTAAATATTTTGTGAATGGCATTGGGACTTCCTTGTGTCCTTGGCTGGAGCTCAGGTCCTTATCCTAGCAATTCCAGGCAAATGAAGACTGGGGACTTATAGGAGGGATTTAAAGCAGCCCGCTCAGGATGGGCTCCAAGCTGTCCTGAACAGACTGTCTTGCTAAGTGAAATGCCAGCACCCCTGAGAGAGCCACTGAAGTAGGCCGTTGCGGGGAAGGGCAGGAAAACCACGTATGACTTGATGAGCTGTAGAGCCTTGGTTCTTACAGCTGAGTTCAGTGCATTAAGTCCGTATCTTGCCCTGAAGTGAGAAGCGGTGGAGCTGGTGGGAGCGCTGGTGTGCAGGTGTTATGTGTGGGGGGCTGCATTCTTCACCGACGGCAGGTCTTCATCAAGACAGGGTTTCAGTGCTGGAGAGTTGCACTGTCTTTACAAATGCAGATAGGAAAAAAAATACATATATATATATATATATATTTTTTTTTAGAGGCTACACAGTTGAGAGAAATTCTATTTCTTACTGAAAGCTGGAGCTCCCGATATAATTTGAAAATAGCAAGTGTACAACTGACCTATTTTCCATTGGCTTCCCCCAAGGTCCTGGCATTTCCCCGTTCTTCCTGGACAGTGCTATAGGATACAGGATCCTGATTTCATGGAAGTGCTGAGATTCTGCTTTTACAATGGCAGGTACCTCACGGGTGACGGAGACACGTGTTGCTAGCACACTGACTGCTGCGCTCCCGTGCTAACCTTCCAAAAGGTTCTTTAAACAGAGCAACACAAGCTTCCGAGCAGAGCAGGTCTGCTCTGTCCACTTGTTGCGAGAGAGAGAGAGAGGAGAGGCCAACAAAGTAACTTCACCTTCCAACCTGAGAAAGAAACTCTGCAGATGATGCTGTCTGTTTACCAATGCCCCATATGTGCCTCTGTCAGCACCATATCCATACAGGATTGCATGTGGGTCTTTTGGCATATCCACCTCTGCACCAGGGCTTTCTGAGGTTCATTGAGGCTGGAGGACACTGATGTTCTTTAAGCCCTTTCAGAAAGGTCTTGCATCCTTTGAGCTGTGCGAAAGGTGCAGAACCAAAGCAGCATGCAAGAACAATTATTAAATGTTGTTAATTAGGATGTGTGAAGATGGTCCCTCTCCCCTTTTCCTTTGAAGCATGAAAGCCCAGAGGGAGCCTTTATTAAAGTCAACAAAGAAATCTCAAAGGAAAAAATTCCCTTCTTTAATGTGGTCACACACATCATCTCCTGCCTGGTGTGACCTGACATGTGAATGTGATTACGGGCTGTGTCACATTGGGGCACAGGCACACTGCACCCTGAGCTGCAGTGGGGAGAGGAGAGGAGCAGAGTCCATGCAGCCAAAAATGCAGCATCTGGAGATTGCTTATGATGTATCACTTTTTTTTTTTTTTGTTAACTACCTTTGATTTAACATGTTCTTTCTCCAAAGCAACCTCTGATAATATAAAGCAAGGTTCAGTGCCTGGGGCAGCAGCTCAATTTCCATTCTGGATTTTCCTGCTGGAGGGGTAGACATCACAACTTCTTTACTTACCAGATAAATTTTGTTTGTGTGTTTAAAAACAAACTGGTCTGTCACAGTAACCTGATTATGGTGGTGCTGATGGGCTCAGGAAAACCCATCAGAAATACTGAAGATCCCACCACACTTCTGTCAGGAGTTGGGGTAGCAATCCTTGAGATTCAGCTTGGGTACATGGCAAGCAGTCACAGTATTACCTCCCACTCAAATCCTGAAATTATGTCCGTTTGTAGGCATAGATACTTTGTCCTCTTTAATCACAAATGACAGTTTGAGAAGTGATGCTTCAGGAATTTTTGCTTTCTTCCTAAACTTTCCCTTATTTCCCTTATAGGGGAAAGGTGGGCTGTAGTGAGCTCTGATCCATAGGATCGAAGACATCGGGGTCTTGCACTGAAGCTGTATTTTCTGTTGGATGAAGGTGGTGAAGACAGGGCACAATATGTTGCACTGTACTTTTATTGTATGAAAATATGAGAGGGTGATGCCCTTTCCCCTTCTCTGAACTGCTCTGTGGACTGGTGAGAACAAATGCTTGATGTGCTGTAGCTTCTCAGGAATGCTGTGGTAATCATGGAGATAAAACAGGGCAAGTCCGTTAAAAAATTTGCAGAACGAAGACTCTGTACCTGCATGAACTCTTCAGGAACATCGCTGGTTGTTGCTGTCAGAAATGTTTTGTCCAAACAGCAACACTGCAAAATGTACTGTTCTTGTCCTGCTCTGTGCTGGTCCTTTGTTTTGGTCTGTGTTTTTTCTGCAGAACTTCAAAAAGTTCTTGCACAACCCTTCCCCTGGTTTTTAGTTTAGAAATGGGGCAGCATCCTCACTGGGCTCTTGTATAGCTGATACTACCAACCACATCCCTCTCCATGTCCCAGAGCTAGGCTGTGAGCTTCGATTTTTCCAACCAAAATTCTCCCTCCCTTTATTTTCTAAAAAAAAAAAAAAAAAAAGCCGTATGAAAACAAAACAATTTCCAAAGAAAAGCATCCAGCAGCATTCTTATGACACCCAGATAGCTTGGCACATTCATCTGGGCTGGCTGGCCACGTCTGAAAGGAGGGGGATAAACCAGCAGTCAGAGCCTATATCTGTGAGCGATGTTGGTGGCAAGGAGACTCTGGCAGTGGGTTCCTCTCTCACAGCCACTTTTTTCCCCAGCTGGAGGCTCCAATTGTTGGGTGACAGTACATGAGCCTCCCCCCAGCCCGGCAGAGCCCCGCAGGAGCCAGCTCCGCACTGTGCGCAGACAATGCAATTAGCTGGGTTTCACAACGTGCTGCTTTGGGTGACCTTTCCAGGGAACGTAATTAGAGGGAGACCATGTCTGCCGTTGATAATGGCTTCATTAGCTCTGAGGTTAATTTCAGGGATGTGCCCAGGAAGCAACAGAAGAGGCTCAGGGGAGGTTGCCCAGTTAATTACTTGTAAAATAAAAATGTCTATCACCTTTGTCCTTGCCAATGCATTGAGGGGGATTTCATGGGACAGCCTGGACTGATGGGCTGGTCGAACCCTTCTCCTGCCATCACAGTGATGGTGGGGTCAAACAGACTCTGAGTGGGAAGTTTCCAACCCCTTGCTCCTCTCCTACCACCTACAAGGCAACCGTAGCCAGGAATGGCAGCTCAAAGGGCGTTCCAGAGGTACATACAGTATCTGAAGAGCACTTGAGGTACATTACATGTGTGTGGCACGGCTTTGTGCTATGAATTAAAGAGATGAGAGAGTCAGGCATGGGTGTTTCTCTCCGTCTCTTGTTGAGAGCAACATCGGAGGTGAGTGAGAGGTCTTGGGTTTTTCAGGCAGGAGAGTCAAGCGTGAAGAAAGTGGGAGAGGAGCACTTGGGAATACGTTCCCACAGCAAGCAGTTGTGCAGGAAAGAGGTGACCAGGTCAAAGGAAAAGCATATAAACAACCCAGAAAGAGAATCTTCTTGGCTGCGAGTTTGTTTATATCTTGCAGGAAAGAGCTTAGCAAGCCGCATGCATCTGTAGCTAGCTACAACACAAAGTTCCCATCCTTTCAAATGATAACATAGGGAGAGGACTCACAAAAGTCACGTCTGTATTTCCTGTCCCGATTCCAGCATAAGGAAATACTGTAGGTTGTACCCTAATAAAATGATCAAAGTTTTGGGTTTTTGTTTGCTTGGTTTCCCTTTCCTTGAGTGCACAACTCCCTGGGAAAGCTCTGTGCAGTGTGGTATAGATGGCAGGAAAGTGGGAAGTGTCTGGGATGCGTAAAAGAGAAAGACCCTTCCAATGCTCAAGCATGGCTGAACTCGGAGAGGCTTTGTGGATTAAGATTCAAAAATACATCATCTGATAAAGACTAGGACTTCTGGGGGAGCCAACAGGACCTGGCCAGAGCTGTGCCAGACCGTCCCAGTGGGTACTGAGCATTTTAATGCTCTCAAGATTTTAGGAAAATCCAACTCAGAATTTCCTGGTTTAGGAGCTGCTGTTTGGTCCCTGAATCCTGAGGGTTCAAATCGACTCTCCACACTCTTCTCCTCCCTAGCCTGTCCTCTTCCAGCAGCAAATGCATCCACTGAGTGAACAAGAATACATTGTACCCTGATGGCAGAAACATACTTTAAGAATATATTGGATCATCTCCAGTCTTCAGATTTCTCATTTGTGTTTGGGGTCTAATTCTGCAGCCTTTATTAGTGATTGCAACTAAGCTAGTGTATGTGATGTACTTCTCTAGACCCTTTGATGTACACATTTTACGTGAGGATATTAGTTCAGTTTAGTCCTCACTAGGATCTTCTTCCTGTTGTGAAAAGCATTACTGAAATTCAGCATGCTTGAGAGCAGTGAAGTCCTGCAAGATTTATTTTAAAAGCCTATGCGCAATATTCTGTTAGTGTAAATCCATCTAGCTCCATGGAAGCTGAAGCGGCTACGCTGATTTCCATGAGCAGAGTGTCCCGCAGTAATTTGGTTGCAGCTCATATCTCCATGATGGATATTCATAAAGGGTAAGCCATAAAAAAGTTGTTGCTTACTATTCCATGCTATAAGATCTTTTTTTCCCCCCGCAAAGGTCTTATAGTGAGACACGCTCATTTGTTCACAAACTGGTCCCAATTTTTGCAAATGTGTTCCTGGTAAACATTTTCTCAGCAGTTGAGACAATTTGTACCCAAAAGTTTGTTTAATTATGGTTAATTTCTGCATTTTGGAGAGTGGGTGGCTGGTGAGATCCCGTGGTGTTGTTTCTGCTCCATGAATTAAAAACTTAAAGCCAGATTTGAAGGACCAACAAAAAGGTTAATAAGTAACAGGCTTCTAGGAAAGATCTTTGGAGAAATGAGTGTTTGGTCAAAATTAAGGAGGTCTTGTGAAAGTTCTGGACATTTTCACAAGTACCTGAATGCTTTTTAAGGTCATCTTGGATTGTGAAGATGCGGAAAGCTACCCCAGCACTTTTATTTGTGATACTCTTTGTGAAGTTTTTCTGCTAGCATTACTGCAAGTATTGGTTCATTTGCAATTAGTACTCCGAACACAGTCTTTTGTTCTAAATCATCCATTCTGAATCACCCTAGAATCACATCTTTAGCTTTATAACCTCTCCTCACAGACGCAGCCTTAAATCAATGCTTGGCTTCAGGCTAGTGATATTTCTTTACCAGGAAAATATCTAGCAGCTCCTCCCCAGTGTATTTGAGAATTAGGCTGCTTTGGAAATAAGGTTATCTTTGGCCATTTCTCCCTATACTGTCTTTAGAGCAAGCATAAAGCTCACTGCTCCTTTATCCGTGTCATTTACAAATTTCCGTAGTGCCAAAGGAGGCACATTGCATATTGCAAAGGCAGATTATCCAGAATAAATCGTATGGTAAGTGTTCCAAGTTTGCAGGCAACTGGCTTTGGGAAGATTTGAACTGGAAATGAGGCTTGATGGTGAAGGTGAAATGATCACTCGTAAATGGATGGGAATGCCCTCCTTTTATCTGGAGAACTGAGACACTCACCTAGCATACCAGAGCTCTTTATTCAACCTTCCCTGGTCCTGCCCAACACTTCCCTCACTTTCTCGCCTTCCTCCTTCCCTTCCACCCTTTTCCTGGTAATGAAATTTGTGAAACCAGTGACACAGTCTTTCATTTCTGAGCAGAAGCAGGAAACCAGCCAATGTGTGAAAACAAGAAATAATTACAAGACCTGTCTGAGTCCTGAACCAAGGTTTGATTTGCACTGCAGTTTTGGGTCAGCTCTTTGGGGGTTGGTTGTTTTTTTTTTTTTTTTCCTAATTAACTCAGCAAACAGGTGTTGGGTAAAGCACAACCTGTGTTTGCTGGGTAAAGACGAGTGAATTGAGAGCTGTTGAGCAGAGCAGAGTTGGGATTCATTGAAGGTGAGCTCACCTTCGCGATGGGATTTTACTGTGCTTGGCTGCAGCCTCAGAGAACCACCACAGTGCAAACATTCACTAGGAATAAACATCTGGAGGCCAGAGCTGTTGCTCAGTCTGTCTGCAGAGCATCTTGCACAGAGTGGTCCTAATCCAGGCAAGAAGTGTGTAGCAAATAATAACAAAAAGAAGCAAAGTGATTTTTGGCAAACACAGCTAATTAGCCCATCATTCTTCTGTTCCCTGGAGATGATCTAACAGAGTTGTCTTCAAAATCCAGTGATTAAAACCTTTATGTAAATATTATTTTAGTCATCTTTAAAATTACTTGCTCAAATGTCAAGAATTACATTAGTGTGAGAAGGGCTCTTCTTTCAATTACATTTCCTCTTTTCTTTTTCTGTCTCATAATTTTTTAGAGACACCTGTGTAGATTATTTTTTAGCACCTTTTTACTTTGCCATCAGGTAATCTTGTTGCTAGTGCTGGGAGGAGTTCTCTTCTCTTTTTTTAATCATCTTTAATGTCACTTTCTTTTTCCAAGCTCTGAGCTTGAAGGTTGTGAAACCTTGTCATAACTCCAGAGCTCTGTACTTTCCTTGCCCAATCTGACAGGCATGGTTGAGTAGTTAGCACCTGGCCCTGAGGGTCAGGGCAGCTCGACCTATTTCTAGGTCTGTCTTGTATTTACTGTGTGACCCTGAATGACTCACGCTCTGAAAAATGTGACCGCAAACAGCGGTAATGAGTACTTCTTAGTCCTCAGCTTGACTTTGCAGAAAGCTGATTTCCCCGCACTGTTGCTCTCAGTGAGACCTTCTGAGTTTTGTACATTGGACCCATGCTGATGTCTGCTGTCCTGGGGTTAGCATAGGGAATGGATGCTGACATGCAGAGCACAGCTGCTTGCTAGGGGGCATGTGGCACCAGGGCTGTCCCATCTCCGCTGCCTGTTGGTGGGTGTCCTGCCAGCATGTGTTTAGGGGAGGCTTTTGAAGGACTCGGTGCTGGCTTTCATCCCTTCCTGTTGAAAACAGTAGGAAATGCGCAGGGGTTGACCTCAGATTCCCCAAGCCAATCCTCGTCATTGACCCAAAGCCATCCCTTTTTCTGTGCAGAAGTGGAAAGTTTCCCATGTTCAGCAGCGTTGAAGTTCTCCATCGTGTCAGTGGGTGGCTGTCAGGTTTGTCTAACTGGTGTCTGCAAGCCCTTTCTTCCAAATCAGCACTTACCCCCCAAGGATCCCGTACCAGCTGACACATCATTTCTGCATCACCTACATATGAGCTAAATACAAGCCTCACAAATTCCAGCAGAACTGGAGATACTTTTAATTTCTTCTGATTGTGTTCCTCACCCTCCTTGCCTCACCGAAACAATGCTATTCCTTGTAATGTTGTTACTTCCCAAAGGAAAATAAGTAATTCACAGTCACACAAAGACAGTCTCAGCTCCTTAGAGCTCTCCATGCAAGAATAATTTCTGTCCCAGAACATCTTTTCAAAAAGTAGTAGATGGGTCCTTGCAGTTGGTTGGATTTTCTTGAGGAAAGTGATAACCTCCTTCAGCTTTCTGGGAAGGTGATCTTGCTTGACAGACCAAAGCCCATGACTGCCCAGCAGTCGTGTTTGGTTGGTGCTGCTAGCAAGGGAGAAGTTGCAAGAGAAGGAACATTAATCTTCTGCCTGCAGCTTTGGGTGGCATTAAGAAAGCCTAAATATAAAAAAAAAAAAACCATAGTGAAACTTGCACAGGATTTTATACGAGCCTCAGCTGCTCCGCAATGGTTGTGAGAGCCTCAGCTGGTGGCATGGGCTTTCCCCAACAGCTCTTCTCATCAGGCAAATGGATGTCGATGGCCTTCCCCATAGACAATTTAATTTTCCACCGTAGTCACATGATAAAATGCTTGTTGGGCCAGGTTGTACGCAGTGACCATAAACAGTAAAAGGCGGTCAATTGAAACAGTACCTGAAACTGTAAAGTATATTACAGGACAAGCAAATGAAGTGGAGGATGTAGAAGGCCGGCAGGGTCAGTCCTCTTGTAAAAACACCTGGAAAAGTTGTCTTCGTTTAATGAAATGTCTGCTTTCACAATATGGCCCATGGTTATTGCAAGTCAGCAGAGGCAGAATTTCCCACTCTCGTCTCCTTTGTGTGCACTAAACACGTGGACAATCTATACAAGTGGTTTGCTTCCATCCTCCCGTTGTTGTTCATTGCCATATACTGGTGCAGAGGCATTCGGACAAAGCACCTGAAGTTTATCTAATTTCTATTTTAAGCAAAAGCTTTATAAAAGGCTCAGCTTTTTGGAGGCGTTGAAGGCCAAGTTGTTTTCCCACTCCACTGCAAAGCAGCAGTGCTTTCTACAGCCCTGCCTTGTCTCAGGGGTCTCCTTCGGCTTAGGCTGGAATTAAGGCTGTGACAGGGTGAGGGAGAGCAATTCCTCCATCCTCTTCCATAAGCTGTGGGCTTATAGATTCATTGGGTTTCCTAGGTGCTAACCAGGCAGCCTTCCTCACCTCTGTGATGTGCCTGCCCAAAGTGAGGAGGGAGCCTGTGGTCGGGGAGAGGAGAGAAGGTGAAGCTGGAGGAGCGCTTCCTGCTCATTGCATTTCTCATTAGCAGGAACGAGGGGTCTGCCAGCCCCGATCTTGGGTGAATTCACAAGATACACCTGAAGAGGGCTTGTTTGTACTTAACAAAGTCCTGGAACCAAAACAAACAAACAGTTTCCATGAGATGGACAGATGAAAATAAACCAGTAAAGCATGGGCTGGACACAAGCAGCACAAAGTAACCACATTGGGGAGCTTCAACAGTGCTGGTGACTTTTCCCCCACATTGCAATGATAACGAGTGAGTTGAAAAGAAATACAAGAGGCAGAGCAGAGGATGGGGAGGAGATAACTGTGTTACTTCTGGTGGGACAGTCTGAAATTCAGAGATAAAATGCAAGGACTATTTTGTCTGTGACTTTGTGGTCTTTCCTTATTGTGTCTCCCAATGCCTCTTGCCTTGGCTCCATTCTCTTCAGCTCACTTTTGTTACTGCATTTTGGAAAAGGAGGAGTGGGGAACTGCTCTCTGGCTCTGGTGCAAGTAGGACAAGGGAGCTGCCGGGCCAGAAGCACCTCTCCTGAAGAGAGGTCCCAATACTAAAGGTGAGGCCTCAAGACAGAGTGGGTCTCCCTAGGTACAAGCCAACTTTTAGGGCATATTATGAACAAATGGCTGTTAAATGGGTGGAGTGAGCTGGGGAAACAAAGCCAGTGCAATTAGTTGGTGTATGGCTGGAGGGAATTAGTTAATTTAGGCTTTGATTCTGTCCTTTGAGAAGACATGTCATTAGAGGAGATGAGTCCTCTTAACTGTTGGCTTAACATTCCTGTTCTTTCTCTTGGACACCTTTTATCAGCAGAGATTTAGGTACGACTGAGGGTACCAGACAGGAACTGCATTAGTCCTGAAGAAAAAGTCATGGCATCTTAGGTCACGCCTCAGAAATTCCCCAGTAAAACTACACTGGTGTAAGGAAATGTAGGTATTTGGAGTAGCCCCAGCCATGTGGATGCATTGCTTACTCTGGGGTAGGAGTGATGCTACACTATTATACTGCTCTAACCGAGTGGTATCATTATATTGGGACACTTGTGATGGTAAACTTACAGAGGTGGACATGCCAGTAGGCGCATTGTGACTTAAATCACAATATCTGCTGAGGGCAGTGTGTATTTTTTCCCCTCTGTGTGTGTATATATATATACGCAAGTAGGCGGCAATTCTGCGACATTGCTCACATCAGCCCACTGGTCCTACCTACCTCATCAATAAAGGACTGACAAGTTCAGCTTCTTTCCCCCTTTCAGGGGGAAAAACCAGTCAGTGCCTCTGCCCATTGTTCACCCAGAGTGCTGGAGATGGTCATGGGGAGCCCATCTCTGAGATGGGTGTCAGACATGAGAGGTTTTCAGCAATCCCTTTGGATCTGTGGTCAGCAGGGCGGCTCAGCAGCAAAGGGCTGCTCTTCTCGGAAATATAAAGCAAGTTCTTGCTCTGGCTAATCCTGCAACTCAATATGCATTTTAGCTAAGCTCATGGTGGCACAGGTTTCTACCTGAGGATAAATGTTCCATGTAAAAGTCATAAATACAGAAGCCGCGTCCAGCTGGATGGGGGCCAACCACAGAGCACTTTTAATCGACTTGTACAGGGGACAATCCCAGTGCAGGGATTTTCTTGGTCCCTTTCCACAGCACACCACCTCAAAATAGAGGTGAGGAGCCCCGCTCCCACTTTTATTAGGAAAGGTGGTATTTGGAGGAGCTGGGAAGCAAGGTGTGAGAGGCAATTACACACCCCGAGCTTGGAGGCCAGTCGTGACTTTTATGATCTCATTTCCTCATCCGCACACAAATCCTTGGCCAAAGCCCAATCTCTGCAAATGAGCTTTGGTCACCACTGGTTTTAATTAGCAGGAACAGTCCTGTGCAGTGTTCCCAATCAGTGAATGACAAAGTATCGGCCTCAGTCTCTGGCAGTTTTCTCTTCTTCATCCTGCCAGAGGGCTTTTTCTGAGCCCCAAACCAGCCCCTTGATCTCCACTTCCAGGAAACCTTTATAAAATTCAGACCAGATTCTTGAGCAAGAACCAAATGTTTCATCCAGAAAGACTTCTTTTTTGCTTTTTTTTTTTTTTCCCATTTTATTTTTGGAAAGGGTGAATAGAGGATGATTAAACCTGAACAGATGATGTTTTCAATGGCACGTTTAGCATTTATGTGAGAAGGCTCCGATGGGCACGGCGTTGCTGTTGTTTTCTTAAAAATATCAATCAGGCCAATGTGTTTAAACGGCTTTGGCTGTTACCTCCTTTCCTCATGTTTCACAAGTAGAACCAGTGAGTCATGTGTGATATTATTTATTTGTATTACGGCACAGCAGTGACGGCCCGTTGTAGGAAGCGCTGCAGAAAGCCCAGCAAGCGAAGAGCTTCGCTTTTAAAGAGCATCTCCAGTGAAACAGGGGGGCACATGGGGGCTCCCATCCTGCCCTACAATTGGATGAGTGAAGGAAGCCTCACAGGTCTCTACCCTCACTAAAAAAGGTTTCCCAGTGTATGGCACTGAGCAAGGGGAGTGTTTTAGCGTCTGTTCATCTGTGCTGACTGATGTGGCATGGGTGTAGATCATCATGCATCTCCCTGACCCAGCGCCTGGCGTGACTGCCCAAAGATGCTTTTCTGCATTGAAGATGCTCTGTCTCTCTCCGGGCCTTAGTTAACTTCCCCATTAATGTAGCAGCATTAATTATTCATCAAACTACCAGTGAGGTCATTAAGTTTCTCTTCCTTTGAAGATACCGGTACCCATTTCTGTAAGGAGAGCAAAGGAGGAGGCTGCAGACCTAAGTGCAGGCGAGTGAAGTGAAGAAGACTCCTCCTCCACTGCTTTAGCACTGTGTCTGAAAAGCCTCTCTTTTATGGAGGTGTCAATAGCAATTTCATTCTCTTTTCAGAGGAACAAGTGCCTTTAACCATTTAAACCCACTTAAACGAACGCCTTTTGTGCTTTGATTAAAGACACAATGCAGAGAAAAACAGGCCTGGCTGGCTGCGGAGCCTCCCGTTGGGGAAGGTCCAGGCTGTGGTCGGTGGGGTCGTGGGTGCTGCTCTGCCCTCCTGACCCACTGACCTCTCCCAGTTGGGACAAGCCTGTCCCTGCTGCGCTGAGGCTGGGCGCAGAGCTGCATGGGTAAGATTTGCCATTGAAGGCTGCATTTTGGGACACAGCTATGGAGTGGTGCCTCCCACCTACAGGTGACACCCTGCCCTGTCCCACTGGCCGTGTTCAAAAACCCCCACGTTGCTCCAGGAGGCCTGGGCAGCCAGCGCCTGACTCAGCGTCTCGGGAGACCCTCTACTTTGCTCCACTGGCTTTGTCCTGTGCAAAACTGCTCATGAAAATGGCCTTCTGCAGCCCACGGGGGTCACCTTGCTGCGGAGCTCAAGCCCCTGGTCAGGTGTAGTGGTTTTCTTTGTTGTTCAAAATGCTCCAAGAGCTCCGAGCTAAGTGCACGACAGCAGCATTAATAAATAATAAAAGACATCAATAGTTCTGGGGGATTTTATAGCCGCTCCTATCTCGAGATCTCAAAACGTTTCACAAATGTTAATTTATGGAGCCTTGCAGGTGCTCTTGCCAGACTGTTTGAGAGTGGAAAATGGAGTCAGGACACGCAGAACAGCAGGAACCAGGTCGTGGCTGCTCTGCCCCTGTGGGCTTCCCAGGTAATGAACCTTTTGGGTCACAGCTCTGAGCAGCCTGCATTTGTACAAGCATTCAGGGATGTTACTTTCGCTCCTTGATTTTGAGCACCCTTTTGGTTGGATAGAAAAGAAAACAAGGAGGTTGCTCCCACAAATTTAAAGTATTTCCAGTGACCCTTGGTGTAAATAGCCCAGAAGAGTGGTGGTGATACCCACCTATTAAGTACTGGCCATGCTGTGAGCCGTGTCTGTAAGGGAACAAGGTATCAATGTCATAGAAGAGTATTATTTTGACATTAAAATGCTGTAGGATTGAGTGATAAGAGGAGGAGACTGTCTGGTCCAAACAATCTCATCCTCCAAGTAGAGCTAAGCAAGCTTAGTGGTTAAATGAGGACTTTTAATGAGATATGAGGCTCATTTGCTTTCACAGCCCTTTGTTAGGGTCTGTATTAAACTTGGTCTCAATTAGCTCATGGTCGGAGTGAACTTAATGAGGCTTTGCTGGGCAGGCTGAAGCACCACAACAGAGCTGTAGGAAAGTCCAGAGGAAGACACATTGTCTTCCTTTCTACGTGCTTTCAAGGTGTTTGCTTACTCACCAGGTTGAAATGTGTTTCTTGTGCCATTGCAGTGGCCTTAGCTGGCTTGGTGCTCAGCTTGGTCTGAGAGGGAAGCAACTGACAGTAACAAAAAACTAGAGCAAGAAGAAGAAAGTTGCCCTGCCTCAGTCTTTCAAGGCAGAGAATAAAGTTCTGCTGAACAATGATATTAGCAGAATAGGACTGAGATCTGAGCAGAGAAACCTTAGAGAATCTGATACAGGTGGGAACACACAGGAGCTGTCTACCTAGGAGCACACCCAAATACCCAAAACCCAGAGCAGCTTTGGGTCACTGGATGGCCAGCACTTACGGGGAATGAAGCAAATTACTTTGCATTTCCTAAATATACTCAGTTCAAGCACACCTGATCTCCAGGGAATCTGTTCAACTGTGCTGTGCCTGGTGTGGCTGGTCAGCGCCAGGGCTGAGCTCAGGGGAAAGAAAGGATTGTGGCAGGAAAAAAGGGATCGATGATGTTTATTTCTATTTATCCCATCTGAAGCAACTGTCTAGTCTTGGCACAAGGCAGCAGGGAAGAGAAGGGATAAAGCAAGGCTCAAAATGCATCTTTCTTGCTGGCCTGTGCTCAGTTAGCCCCGCTGTGGTAGCTCACCAGGACAAATTGCGCTGGCAGTCTCTAGTGAGGAAGATCACATCACCTAGGTGAAGCCCTTTTCACTTACTGAAGATTTAGTTGTTCCTGGACCAAAGGCCAAAAAAAACCCCATGGAAACCTAGATCATCTTTCTGTTTCCAGTAGCGAGAAGGGGAGGGAGCAGTTTCCACTGCAGCAGTTGAGTACGTGACAGCCCATGGCCCTTCCAAGGGCTGTGTGGCTGCCACACCAGGAAGATGAACCAGGAGATGAGCTAGCACCAAATTGTGCCTATTAATGATCACAAAAAAAGTAAGGGGATTAAAAGTTATGTAAACCAAGCGGTATTATGGTTAGTACTGTATCAGAAGATGAAATAATTTCCCTAAGAAATACAGAAATGCAATATCTGCACTTTTCTACCAGGTCGCAAAATAGCAAATCTGGTTCAGGAGCGATGTCGGAAGCAGTTTCTGAACTGTGTCAGGATGTTCTCTATCTAATACTAGCCCAAAGCAACTACAGCTAACGCTAAAGGATTGTGTTCCTCTCTGGAAAGGCTTCCCAAGTCTGTGTGTAACAGGAGCAAAGGAGAATCCAGTTGGTTCGGGGCTTTTTTTTTTTCTTATTATCAGCATCAATTTTGTTTTAAGCCACCTTGGTTGGAGGTGGATTCGTTTGGCAAAGGTGCTGCTGTTGGCTAAAGTGTGTAGAGCAGCAAGTTTCCTCTGGTGATGCTGAAGGCTGCAACATCCCAAGATCTTGCACCACTGTGAGCTGCAGATGGGGTGCTGCTTCTGGGTTTTTAACATGTTGTTTGAAAACCTGGAGAGAGGGTACAGCACAGCACCACAACAAGAGAGATGAGAGCTACAGAAAATAGACGTCGAGGGTGAGACCCCTGTTTAGTGAGGCAAAGAGAAGTGAGAAGAGATTTGTCTTCTGTGCCCAAGTACTTTTGCAGAGAGAAAACGCCAGATATGAAAGGACTTCTTAATCTCAGGAGGTGATTTACCAGCATGCCTGGCTGGTAAAACAAAGCAAAGAAAGTTCAATAGGACTGGTGGTTTTGGCAGCAGGGACAGCAAGCCCTGGGGACAAATTGCCCCCAGCAGAGGCTGCTTTGTCTCAGATGCTGTAATAGTCTCTCTTTTGAGATAGGCCATAATCAACACAAGCCATTAATCTTAATACTGGGGTAATTAAGCTTAATACAGGGTAACTGAGTGAAAATGAATAGGCTAGGATGTACGGGAAATCAGACGGGATAATTCTTCCTGGTCTTCCAGTATACAAACAAGCTTTGTAGTCTTAATGCGAGCCCCAGAGGCTCGCTGTGTTTTGCTGTGAAAACACACTGGTTTTATTAACAACCAGATAGCCTTCCCGGCTGTTTTCACAGAACCTAGAGGATGTCGCGGGGGTAGAAATGGCGCTGGGTTTTTTTTCAAGTGTTGGCAAATCTGCTCCTGCTTTCCTTTCTGCAGAAGTCTGCAGGGTGCGAAGCGGTGAAAGCTGTGGAAAAGGGGTGCCTCTCCCCAACAGTATCCATGTGATGCACCTTTCAGGGAATAGTTACAGAGGGTGCCTGTGTGAGGAGGGATGGGCAGTGCCGTACATGTGCTCAGCAGTTGCTGATCGATGAAAGGTCAGCCAGGCCGCTGCCTTTTCCAGCGGGAGCGAACTGGAGCCACGCAGAGAGATGTCTTTGGCAGAGGTGTCCCATGAGCACGGAGGGGGCAGCGTGGGGGGCAGAAGATGGGAGCGGCTGTGTAAATGTCACTGCCCATTGCTGCTCTCCTCTGCCCAGCACGCCCAGCCCTCCACGGCACCATGACTGAAAACTCTTGGCATTATCAAGAGAAATGCATTTCTTTCTGTTTACTTTCTCTTTTGCAACTGTGCTGTTTCTGATTTTATAGCCATGTGCATACTTTATTAAATTGTTTTGCACCACCGTTAATTTCAGCCATGTTAAGTCTTGTTGGGCGACAGAAGGGAGAAAATGTGAATATACTGTTCTCCCCAAATCTGGAGCAAATACAGCCGGGCAGCAGTTCAGACTTGGCTTCTCATCTGAAAGCTGGAGCTGCGTTTCTAACAACACAGCACCCACCCAGCATGAAATTGTAATGGATCACGCGTTGCCCTAGGTCCTTGGCTTATCCTTGGTTGACACTGAATTAAAGGATGTGATGTGTGGGACTCAGTAAATCCCTAACCTGCTGTCCCAGAGACAAGTATTACCAACCGTACCGCGCTGACACACGAGATTAGTGGAAGAGGTGCCCTCAGTGCCACAGGCAGAAATGGGTCAGCTCAGGTTTGGAAAGCCAAAAGGCCAAAAATGCTGTTTTCTGCCTCAGAGCCCGCTGAGATCCACAGGCAGCAAGTCCTAAGTGGCTGATCAGGACCATTCGTGTGATGGGTGTTAGCTTTGTGAATGGCATTTTGTTAGAAATTAGGTAAAGAAATTAGGAAACAGTCCAGTTTAGGAGCTGCACCCTTAGCAAGTATGAATCTCCTTTCTACCCCCGAAGTCCCCACATTTATATTAGTGTATATCAGCCAGGAATTCCATGATTAAGGGCTTTATTGTGAACTTTTGAAATGCAATCCAAGTGTCCCCACTGCCTCTAATAACTGTGTGCAGCAGCAACACAAATCTCAGATCTCTTCCCCTTTCCCTCTTCCCTTTGCCCTAATCAAATCCTTTATTCATGCTTTTTCTGACATGCTAGGATTTCTGGCTTGGTTCAGCAATGACTAAGTAGCTGTACAGTAACAAAACAGTGCTGTCTTTGTTCTGGAAAAGTGGAGAAATGAAGATGTATAATCTTGAAATAAGGAAGCTCACAAGTGAGAGGGAAGCTGAGCACGCACATTGCTGTACTCTGGCATGAGCTGGGTTGAATTTACCAATGCTGCTTAGAAAGAGAGAAAACACACTTGTGTTGTTTTGTTTTACCACCTTTTAAATGACCCAAAGCCCATCAGAGCTTACAGTGTTTCTGTGGTGAAGCTGATGATGCTCATCTGCCTGTTACACATTTGCCTTATTTTCTCCATTTCACTCTCCCACTGCCTGTTCGCTCTCCCACACCGCACGTGCCCGTCCTGCCAGTCAGGGTCACAAGGAGCCCTGATCGAGAACTTCCTCCTGCATAGCATCACCTCTTCAATTGGTATTTTGGACAGCAAATCATCCCCAAAGCCGTACTTCACTTAGGACAACCTACTATGCTTCTTCCATCATGTGGGCCCCCCAAAGACAGCCTGGTTGAGCAGTGTGTGTGTGCTGTAAGGAGACCTGAACTGTATCTCCTCCTGGGTGTTTTTCAGTAAACCATGCTGGTAGAAAGCAAAATTGAAATATAATGTATTATGCTTCCTGCATGAATCCTTGGGGCAGGATGGTGTAGCCTATGCACTTTCCATGGGAATTTGGGTGCCCCCAATCTGCCTGTACATTCCTGGGCTGGCTATTGTATCTCTGGGAGCATTCGAGGAAGGAGAGGTCACCTGCCATGAAGATGTCACTGCTGCAAGGTTCAGATGGGATGGGGGACAAACCTTCCTTGAGTTGATGGAGCCAAGTGTTGAGCTGGGGAGAGGAGGGAGAAAAACTCTGTTTTACTTGCTGGAAGCCTTGCAGACTCTACGCAGACATTCAAGGCGTGCAGTGGGCAGGGAAGAGGAATGCAGAGCAGGTGGAAACCAGATGTGAGTGTGGTTCATTTGAAAGTTTGTGCACAGACCTGTGGAGTATTTCTTTCTCTGTTGTTTCAAGTTCGCTTCATGAACTACACTGCAGCATGTGCACTGGTGGTATAATTAATTCCCTTGGGAAATTTGACTTCTCCAATCGTCTGGTGGTATGCATAGTCTGCTCCATGTCCAGCTGTGATTCAGTCCTGGCGGGTGTGCTCTACCATGGCTGTGTGCTCTAGGTCTGGATCTGAAAGGGGGAAAGGTCTGCCTTCCTAGAGAGCCCTGGAAGCCTGCTCTTGGGGAGAAACATCTGAGTTGCCTATAGCGCCGTGAGCCTAATGTGGAGGAGAGGTAGGGTGAGCCTAAAGAGGGACCTAACTGCCTAAGAAACCAGCTGGAGGCTTCTCAGGGGAGCAGAAAGTGGGTGCAGAGCCATGGCACAGAACTGGTGGGAAGGAAGAGGCACCTGGAGGAGTCTATATTGAGTTCATAGCAGTCTGGAAGGCTCAGTGAAACTAAGCCTAAAAGAAAGGCTTAGTCTTTCAAGGCAAAAGTGGAAGAGAGTTTGTTTTCATCCTTTTTTTTTTTTTTTTTGGTAGTTTTAACCTTTTTACTGTAGTTCTTTATTCCAAGAGGTCATTGCTTAGGTAGGTGCTGGAGTAGGAAGTATTCATGGAGGCTGCTGCTCCATTGCACTGAGGGAGGGCATGGGTAGATCCACCTCAAAGCTCTTCAGCTTTTGAAAACCCGTTGCCAGGTTTATCCCTTCAGCCAGTTCCTGTGTCCTTCTCTGGCCAGCCAGGTCTGGTTGCATCAGCACAAAGCCAGCACAACTTCTTGGCCCAACCAATGACGCTAGTGGAAAGCTGGCTCTGGTGGACTGCAGGTGTACATTGTCCCAGCAGCACTTTGCAGAGTGGTTTCCCAGGTTCTCATCCTGGGGGGATGTGTTGCAATAGCAAATCCCGTTTCCCAGATTTTCCTTCATTGATGGGAGCCTCATGAAACATGGGGCCACCTTCTGCTCTTTCCCATGTCTTTGGGGTCCTTTGGGTACTGTGGGCCTGCTTTCTCGACCAGGGTGGTTTCCCTGCTCGTTCCCCCTAGGAAGAGCTCTCGGTGCGGTTGTGACGGTGGAATTCATTAGTGCTGGAGACAACTGTGACGGCTGCAGGAAATAAACAGTGGGAGCAGATGGGCTTCCAGAGACCAGAAATTTTGTTTCTCTATGAATGTCCTCAATAATTAGACACATGCAAAAACAAAGGAAGGAAGAAAAAGATGCTGAAGGCTTGGGACAGCCTGTAGGCAGAATTGCCTTAACACACGAGTGAGCCTTTTCCGGTGACTGCGGTGTGGTGTGGACCTGCAGTAGCTGTACATGAATCACCTGATACGCTCTTTGCTTTGTTTTGCTGTTACTCATTGAGCTGTTGCATGAAGATTTCCACACCGCCACCCCAAAGCATGGATATTCTTCAGGGCTTTGCGTTTCATCAGCTCAATACTGTGACCCAGTCACCCGATTTAACAGGGACATTTTGTTCTCTTTTAAGGGCACTGTTGTGAAAATATTCTCTTTGCTTCTTTGATATTGAGGCAGTGACTAAATTCCATTCCCCTTCCCCTGGCCCATCCCACCCTGCCAGTCTGTAAATCCTGTTGTTCTGCACTGAAATGCCCTGGCCACAGAAAAAATTACATCCTTAAGTATGGTACCTGGCAATACATAGAAGACAGAACTGGAGAAGATTGTGGAGAAGGAATGGTTATGAAAGGCATTATGTGTTGCTCGCAGGAAAGCCTCTTAGCTCCAAACCTTGTAGAATCATAGAATGGTTTGGGTTGGAAGGGACCTTTAAAGGCCATTCAGTCCAGCCCCCCTGCAAGGAGCAGGGACACCTTCAACCAGATCAGGTTGCTCAGAGCCTCATCCAGCCTGGCCTTGTATGTTTCCAGGGATGGGGCATCTACCACCTCTCTGGGCAACCTGTGCCAGTGCTTCACCACTCTCATCATAATTTTTTTTTCCTTATATCTAGTCTCAATCTACCCTCTTTTAGTTTAAAACCATTACCCCTTGTCCTATCACTACAGGCCCTACTAAAAAGTTTGTCCCCATCTTTCTTATAGGCCCCCTTTAAGTACTGGAAGACCGTAATAAGCTGTACCTGGAGCCTTCTCTTCTCCAGGCTGAACAACCCCAACTGTCTCAGCCTGTCCTCATAGGAGAGGTGCTCTGGACCCACTCTGACACGTCTATGCCCTTCTTATGTTGGGGGCTCCAGAGCTGGACGCAGTACTGCAGGTGGGGTCTCACCAGAGTGGAGTAGAGGGGTAGAATCACCTCCCTCGACCTGCTAGCCATGCTTCATTTGATGCAGCCCAGGATACGATTGTCTTTCTGGGCGGTGAGTGAAAATTGATGGCTCACGTCCAGCTTTTCATCCACCAGTACCCCCAAGTCTTTCTCAGCAGTGCTGCGCTCAATCTCTTCATCGCCCAGCCTGTATTGATACCAGAGGTTGCCCTGACCCGGGTACAGGACCTTGAGGTCTTATTGAACCTCATGTGAACCTCATGAGCCTGCTTCTTGAACTTGTTCAGGTCCCTCTGGATGGCATCCCATCCCTCAGGTGTGTAAACCACACCACTCAGCTTGGTGTCATCAATCTGGCTGTCTTGTGCCAAAGGGGCTGTGGGTTTGTTGCTTGTTCTCCAGCTATGGTCCTTACTCAGTCCAGAATAGCTGCTGCTCTTCCTCAGAGTTAATACATCATGGTTATGCTGAGGGAGAAGCACAGCATGGGTTGCTCTTGAAGAACAGCAGCTTTGGGTCATCAGCACGATTAGGCCTAGAGTTGGGAGGAGAGCCACAAAAGCTGGAGTGGTTTGTACTCCACTAGACTGAGCTGGTGTTGTCTTTAGGAGAAGAGAGATCTCAGGTGGTCCTGAGAGACATCAAATGGGATGTGAGGGCTCATAGTGGTAGGAGGAGGAAGATGCTAGATCTAGGTGTGGGATACAGACTGGACAAGTGCCTGTAAATAACGAGATCCAGCTGCTCAGACTAAACTATTTAGCAGGCAGGTACTTACGGCTGGTCAGGAAGTTTTTCCAGCCAGTTTTCATTTTTTTTCTTAGAAGGAATATTAGAATTTGATACATAAACAATTTCCACGGTAAGTTTTATATTTTCCACAGAAATTTGAGTTGTGCAGGAAAATGAAAACCTAAAACCTATTTCACTTTTATTATTTTGTATGAGAGGTCTGAACGTTTCCAGAATGGGAAGTCAGTTTTCCAACCACTTCTACTGAAACTGGTGGTAGCTTGCTGATTTCCTGGAGGTGAGATTTGAGTTCTCCCAGGAGGGCTAAGACCTACAGTGACACCTTGTCTTGATTTGAGAGTGTCTTCTCCCAAGTTTACTCCCTGAAAAGTGGCAGATTGCCTTAAAACCCCTTGAAATGTGCTTTAGCCACCATTTGGCCACTAACTCACACATGGTGCTTTAAACTGCCAGTGCAAATGAAGTTTGTTTAAACAGTTCCTTGTCTGTAGCAATAAATGGAAATGTAGAGCTCCAAAATATGCGAAGATGCAAAATAATCCTGGCAAGGGGTAGTTAATCAGGCGTTAAAACCCAGAACTGAGTCCAGGCAGAGATTAGACAGTTGCTTTTTAATCAAAGCAATTGAGATCATGTGTGACTGCTAATAACACTGCTTTTCAAGCTGGAATTGGAGTTTGAAAAGCCAGGTTTTCCTGTAATTCTGTGAATGTTATTGTTTGTGCAATGACCTGGAAGCATTCTCTGTAACTGTGTTCTGGGATCAGGTGCCGTCAACTGCCTCTTCCTACCAGGGCAGCAGTAAAACAGAAAGATGTCCTGCCTGGCTTGATCCATCGCATTACAGAAACCATGGAGAACCGTTGCTTCTGAAGGTTAATGGCTTGCCAGGGCTTGCTGCTGCTGAACCCCTGCCGTGTGGGTCAGGGTGAGGACGATGCTCACCCTTAGCTGACTGGCTCTGGCAGCAGCCAGGTGCCTGAGCCTGAAAACCACAACACTTGAGCGATCTGGTTGTGCACAATGCCCAGACTTCGCTGCGCGCACAGCCAGTCAGTGATTTCATGGTTTGGTGTGTAAGCTCAGTCCCGGAAAGGCTGTCCCTCATCCCCCAGGCTGTGGATCATGCTTCGTGTGGAGTCTGAGGCTCCACCACAAAATATGGGTGTTGCTGTTGCGTGGCTTTAGCCTTCGGGCGCAACAAAGCGATGGGCAGACTAAAAGGACCAAAACCACCTTGAAAGTGTCAGTACCGAACACACAGCAGTGACAGCAGCTGCTTCCTGCTGCGTAATGGAGCTGTGCAGATTTGAGAGTGTGGGATTAGCAGGGCCCTGAGCTCCTCACTGTCAGGATTTAAAGATGGATTTGAGCTGCCCATCGGCCAGGAGCAGCTCGAGCACAGGGCAGCTGCCCTTGCGACTGGTGCTCGGTTTCTCCTTGCTCTCCTGCGCTGGATGCCAACTACTTTGGCTCCTCACTGGGCTGCCTTTCTTTCAGCTCTGGCAAGGTCTCTCTTGCCAAGCAGAGCTGATGCTTACTGGAGCTTGCTAGACCCTCATGGGCACTCGCTCGAGCAAAACTGTTCATGCTAGTGGGAAGGTTCCCAGGTCTGCAAGAAGTGTCACCGGGTTTGCACCTCCAGCTCCATACGGTCACCGAGATAAATTGCAGCCCGGACTATTTGGTCTTTCCTAGCAAATGGACGGGGTGGGTTGTTACCAGCCAAGCAGAGGTGGTGGTAGATAACAGAGCTCATTTTTGGCAGTTCTCAAAGGTTGTGTAGCTTGGTTTTTGTTCTGGGTGTGATAGCAGATCGGTCAGTCACAGATTGGCTTTGTTTCTCTCTGGTCTTGGAAGCCTTCCTGTCAAAACCTGGTTGCAATCTCTGCCTTTTGACTTCAAACCACTATATTTCCATGACAATCTATTTGAGCAATGGTGTTTGAATGAGCTTTGCCTATCAGTTGCTCCGTGATGCTACAAGGAATGGAGAAATACAGCAGCTCCGTTCGTTTCCTCCAAGGGCAGTGATGGCTCGCTGGAGAGAACAGGTACAAGTCCATCTGCTTCCCAGCTTTGTAACTAAACTCAAAATATTTCCCTGCTCATTGAGCATTCCCTGTCATCTCTGTAGTGAAGGAGGTAAATTGGGGACATTTCTCATTTTTCAGGATGAGAAGCTTTTCTCCATCCTAGCATTATGCAGCAGGAAGGAGTGCTTGTTGGAGGCACTGTCTGCAAGTGGGTAGAGAGCAGCTCGCTGGCTGTCCTGGCGCTCCTCACCACTTTCCAGCTAGAACATTGCTGTACAGTGTGGGCCATACGGAGTGCTAAAATGAAATAAAGCACTTGGGAATTGGCCCAGGCACCAAACTCAATTGGTCTTCATCTTAAAATTCACCGATAAATAAAAAGAGGCAAAGATATTTGCAAGGAAGCCACTTTGGTGCTTTTCCGTGATAAAAAGCTGTTAAATTAAGGAATGGAGATGTGTGTGCAGACAGATGAAGGAGAGGCTACTGGGCAAAACCAGGGGGACAGAGAGAACTTCGGGTCGTGCTCTGAGACCCTGCCCGTGGTGATGGGCTGCAGTATCCACTCCGTGTTAATTGATGCTGCTTATTGCCATCAGGACTGCTGCCCAATCAGAAAGCGTCCTGAACACAGGCCAGTCACGAAAATGGCCACTCTGGATTGATTTCTGCAATGTTAGGAGGAAAACAAACAGGCTATAAAGGAAATGTGAGAGGGAGCTGGGGCAGTCGAAGGCGGCACCGGGGAGAGACTGCTAAATGAAAGCAGATTGGGGGTGATATCTGCACCCAGCAGTCCCTTCCAGTGTGCCTCCCTGCACCCAGCGAGAAACCACTGCCTTCTCCGCTAAGAGTTAACACCAGATCAGCACGATCCCTATTTTTAACAGCCTCCAACGTTTCCTAGCAGCCTGCTTTGAGTGGGTTATGCTGAAGGCCTGCTGTAATGTTTCTGCCATTGGGGAAAAGAGGAATTCCTGTGCTGGCTCAGGAGCTGCAGGACATTCCCAGCGTGTCCTGCTTCGCTCGCTGCCTTTTCCAGCGCTTCTGTCTGGTTGAAATAAGAGCCCTTCCAAAATTTCTGAAAAATTAAAACTCCTTGGAAGGCAGGCCTGGATTATTTTTCAAGAAAGGAGGCTGATTGCAAGCAAAGTTAGGAATGCCGATGTTGTACCGCAATGCTTGGAGCAGTTTGCCCTCCAATGGCCAGTTGGAGCTTGCAGCTCCTGCTCTCCACCTCCACCGCAGAGGTTTTCCTTATGCTCAGATGGCTCCTGACCCTGAATTAGTGTGTTGTGCTCCTTCCTTGCGTCTTCGTTCTGTCCTGAGGATAATCTGTCGGTAAGAGGGAGCAGGGGGCTCTTTTGCTGAAGCAAAAGGCTGTCATGGGGATTGCCCAGGGCCTTCTCCTTCTCCAGCAGCATACTTCCTTGAAGGCAGTTTTGGCTTCTTGGGAATACCGTGGGCCTGCTCTGCATCTCATGGTTTGGTCAGTTGTTTGTGGCTTGTTGACACTCTTGTTCACGCCACAAAATGCCTGGAGCTGCTATGCTTTGGTGAGAGCATCTGACAAGCATTTGCAGGCTGAAGCACCATTAGATACAAGCTCACTGGATATGTCTTCTGCATGTCTCCTATTGTGACATCACTCCTCCACTCTGGGGCTGGATCCCTTATGGATCCCATACCACTGGTTTGAGCAACCACGTGTCAGGGTGTGCTGGTAGCTGGGATGAAGAGAGCAGATTGGCCTGGCACGGACTGGGGGTGTCAGCCACCCCTGGGCTATCTCCCATGGTAAAACAACAGAGTAAATACAAACTCCTGATTTCTGCAATCTTTTTCTTTTGAAGTAAATTTATTTCCTGAGGCTTAGAGTTTCAGGCGTTTAGGTAGAAAACAGAAAAAGGTATATAAGCTGATTTCCCCTCACTCCCATCTTTCGTGACATCCTGTTAGCAACCAGGTGTGAAGCTTTGACTGCTCCTCTCCTTCATCCACCTATCAGAAAAATATTCTTCTACTTTGCCCTTTGAATTTGTTGGATTTTTTTTTTTCCCCCAGCATCTTCAGTAGATTTTCAACCCTCAGCTATCCCTAGGCAGTATGTGCAAGACAGCAATTCCTGGTGATGTGTGGTATCCCCAGCCTTGCTCTCCGGAAGACAAACCTCAAAATCTGATCTCTGTTAACTGGCCGTTGGCACCAGCAATATCCAGACTGTAATTTCTTGGTTTTTGAATGGCTGGTAGTTACCGTGCTGTGTCCATTGCAGCGAGTGTGGAAAGCCAGATGATTTTAATGACAGTGTGTCCATTGAAGTCTCTGGTTTGTGGGACGTTGTGATCATTTCCTCTTTCTCTCAGATGAAAGAAATACATAGTAAAAGAAGCTCCTTGGCCATTGCTTGAACACTTTGAATATCTCATTTAATTTACTAGATAATGATCACATTTATGGAACAGCTTATTTCAATTTTCTCATTATCACTAACTGAGATGATAGCTTATTTAATCCACTTCTGCACCACTTCACAGACAATGAGAAATGTGGGAAAGTCATTCAGAGGAGCACGTGGAGCCCTCGTGTAAGCAGGCTATACAGATGAACCCGCTTCACGTTTCTGCTGAAGGTTACTAATAGGAAGCCATGTGAAAATGAGTAATTTTGCAGGACCTGCACCGTCGTCCATTCAGGGACAGCCATCACAGGTCGTTGCAATCAGATTGCTAGCATCCAAGAACGGTATCAGGACTTTCCTCAATACACTGTGCTCCCATGCTGCTGGAGCTGCGTTGGCTAAACCAGATGCCAAAGCTTTTTCCTTCAGGACTCTAAGAAGTCTGTGCTGACTGTCAAAACACTGATGTATTGTCTACCAAGAGGACTGAAGCAAATGATGAATGAGATCAGAGATGAATTTGCCCTAATACTAATACATTATTTGTAAGAGCATAGAGTGTTTCCGCTGATTCTGAAAGAAATTTAATCCTCTGCCACTGAGAAGGAAATGAATTTGTAAGTCTGAGGAAGGAATGCATCATAATCCCAGAAGAAGTAGGCAGCAATTTCTGGCACTGGAGATTTGGCAGTATTTGGGGGCTGAAGTGGAACAGGGGGAGCTTTAGCTAGTAGATTTCAGCAATGGCAAATGGGGTGAAGGACACCTTGGCTGTCTCCGGGCTGTTGTGTCTGTTTTTATATCCATACCCCTGTGATGGTAGCAAGATTAATTATCTAGTGTTTTCACACAGAACACAGTGAATTCCCATGCTGCTGAGCCACCTCCTTCTCTACATCAAAGTACATGTAAAGCCCTACCATGGGAGAAGATAGGATCCCAACTTCAGGATCAGCCACGGAAGACAATCACCTAATGGCCCAAAGGGGAATCCCAGGGAGCTCTGGCATCTTCTTATTTACCCGATGTGACAGATGACAAATGACAAACAAACCCACCAGCTTTTCCAAATCAAAACAGAAAGAATGTGACTGAAGGACACACGCCTTCAAGAAATATCACCTTTCTGAAGTTTTATGCAGACTCCTAGAGTGAAGTAAAATTATTCCTCTTATTTCTGTTGTTTTCTAAAGAAAGAGGTGAACAGAAGGGGCCTGAAGTATTTAGGTGCTTGGCTGTCTCTGATGGTCTCTTCTGGGATGTTCTGGAGAGCTCAAATGAAAAGCCAGGTGTGCATTGCAGGGGATTTGCTTTTCCAAATTGAAATTATAAGCAAGGAGAAAGACTATTTTCAAAAGCAAGGAACTCTTTGGATTCCAATTGTAAATCAGACTGTCAGCCCTTCTTGCATCCATTCTATAAAATATCTGCTTGAACCTGTAGCTGTTTAGGAATCATTCTTAAAATACTCTATTGTACCAGCATCAGAGCTGTGTCTAAAAAGCCCTTTGTGATGGACTGTCCTACCTTCAAATCCTGTTCATTTTATACAAATTGCTGACAAGTTGTAATTTTACAGTAAACAACTTAGAATAAACTTCATGTGGATATTAGTGATGCAATAACTGTTTGAGAAGTCACCAAGAATGAATTATGAAAAGCAAAGGCATTTGCCTTTGGTGTTTGACCACTTCATGTACTACTTGGCTTCTAGACAACGGGTACAAACAGGTACAACGGCTGTAGATGGTTGATTTTTAATCCCCAAATCACAGTGATGAGTCAAGCAGTTCCAAATGGGATTGGCTTGGTTAGGATGGGAATGCCTGTGTTGCAATTTCTGTCCCAGCTTAGGGCAATGAGGTGCCCAATTCCCACCAGCTCTGGTAGCAGTCGGGTGCCATATTTGCTTTGATGAGTCCAAGCTGTTACCACTCGTACTACTCATAGCATTTCTACTCTCAACCTTATGGGAGGATTGACTGCAAGTTTTGTGACATGGAGGGGTGGCTCAGGTGCACTGATAATAGAAGCTATGGTCAGACATGCTTGGGGGTACCGTTGCTGCCTTTGGACCAACTGCACACAGGCCCATGTCTGCACCGGCAGGAATTGCTGGCCAGACCACCTAGCTAATGAATAAATCCTCAAATGCATTAGCCCTGCAGTCACACATCTGCTGTCCAATGGTGAGTTGGGGAAATTCTACAGATTGAGCTTGTTCCAGGCAGCTTTAGTCTTATTAGTTTTTGGAGGAAACCCAGGAAAAGTTATATTGGAAAGCTGAAAGCTATTACAGCAGGATAGCTGCTAAGTGACTTGGTATGTGCCCTTGGGGACCAGCTCTCCCACCTTTATGAAAAATGATAGAATCTGATTCTCCGGTTTTGTGTCACTGCAGGCACAGTGTCACGTTTTCTACAAAAGGATCATGATGCTCAGCTGCTACTGTAGTATTTCTGTTCTTTTTTGTGGGTAGGACAAAAAGGGAAACGAGCAAGAAGATGGTGAAAATGTAAAGTACATTATTGACTTGCTTCTCCTTAGAGTCCAGTTCTTCAGTCCTTTCAGTTACTCGTATTAGATAACTCCTGGTGTCACTCATGGATGTTTGAAGAGAGGAAAATGGGAATTTTTCTGTCTGCCAATTAATTGGTTGTGATTAGCACACAGTCTTCAGGGCAGCTAGTGGGCATCACCGACACCCGTGGGCCTCTCCTCCTACCACAGCTGTCTGCTGCATCTGTTGAGCTGTTAACTCAGGGCGGGTGCTCCTACTAGAGAGGACATTTGCCGACGTCTTGTTTCAAGTCTGGCACAAGCTGAAGGTACATTTGGGAGAAGACATTGAAGCATGAGGGAGCAGCCGAGCTGGGACTTGAGCTGTGCTTCAAGGGAAAGTGGCAGGTAATCAATCCTTACAAATAGCTCAATCCACAGCAGGTTTGAACTGGTTAGGAGTCATGTATATCTTCCTCGTCCTTCCTCTTGTTTTGAAGGAGCAGGCCATGCTGCTTTTGACCAGCTATTATCACCTCTAACCTTCAGGGAAGGCTTAGTTGTCTATTTGGGACCAGGGCTGGCACTGGTTGAGTGGCACCGTGTAGCTGGAAGAGGATGGGAGGATCCGAGCCACTGGTTTCTGTTAGTCAAGGTGACCGTGCAGCATTCTCCCTCCACTCACCTGCAGGGCAAGTGCTCCACATCCCACCTAGTGAAGTCAGTAGGAGGGACCTGCCAAAGCTTCCACATAGCTCTTATGTCCACTCTGTCCCCATAAGCTTGGACTGAATTATTTCCCACTGCAAGTCCCCACAAAAGAGATCCCAGGAACAAGGCAGCTGGGCTTGCTGGCTGAAGAGAGACAACAAACAAGGGAGGCTTTCTTGCCACCATGCTGCTGATACTGGTCTGCTGGTAAGCAGGTGTGCTCTAGAGCAAACAGGACATCTCAGACATGCTCTTAGGCTTAGGAAGGGGAAAGGAATTAATAGAAACAGAGAGAAAAGGATGAAAATAGGGATGTAGGGAGGAAAGTCATTTTTGCCAGACAAGCTATACAGCCACCTATGCAAAAGCCTCCCCCCATCATCCCTGTTACACAAAAGAGACTCTAGTGCTCACCAGAAACCTGGTGAAAGGTGCACAGAGCAGCAAGTAGAGGGTGGAAAGCTTTGTTCACATACTGAGGGGAATGCGCAACACAAATGTTGGTTTTTTCTGCTTCAGAAGATAACGTGCGGTGTTGGGAGAGTAGTGCTACATCTCAGCCCTGTGCCATGGTGGAACATCCTGGGGAAGAGAGTGGCTGGGTTTGTTGAAATAAGGAAGTAACGGAGCGTGGTAGGCACCATGGGCATTTTAGAGGGCCATGGTCATCACCCGGAGGTATCTAGCGTTGCATCTGGTCAAAGTATGAGCCAACATGGAAACATTCCAGGCCAGGTTGGATGAGGCTCTGAGCAACTTGATCTAGTCGAGGATGTCCCTGCTCCTTGCTGGGGTCTTGGACTGGATGACCTTTGAGGGTCCCTTCCAGCCCTAACCATTCTATGATTCTATAAGATGAAAATGTGGCAGCCTGAAGTGCATGGCAGTTGCTTTGTCTCCCCTGTGACTTGAGTGGATAAAGGGGAAAAGGAGGCTGTTAGCCAGCCTGCGTCTCCTAAACATTATTATTTCATTGCATCTTCAGCAAACTAGGCAGCAAGACTAATGGTTATTTCTTTGAAAGTTCCTATCCCTCTCCCTACACGTGCCTTATGCTTGTGGCTGTTTGAGGCTGAATGTTGCCTCTGCGTGTGCAAGGAGCTGTCATGAGCTAGTTAGAACTGGCAGCTAATTTTATATTATAACCCATTTTTTTTCCCCTCACACCAACTGTACACGTCTCTTCATGCCCAGGCTGTGTCATTTCCGTTTGTTTCCACTTATAACATCTCTTTTTGGCTGGACTCACTTCCTCGCTGCCTGCTGAGCACACGTGAAATTTCGGTTGTGCCCAGAGCTGTGCAGACTTGTAGCGTTGGGTTTCTGAGCATTCGCTGCTCTCTGCACCAGCCGGGCTGGTCCCAGACGAAGAGACAGCACAGGCTGAGTGAGCGTTGAGTGGCACCACGCCAACAGGGTGGTGAAGCCTACAGCTTGCCACTGCTCTCATAGTAGGTGTGGTGCGATTAACAACAAAGATCTAAGAACAAATGAGTAATCTCCCTTTCAGTCCCAGCTCTTTTGCCTTTCATTATTAAAAAAAAAAAAAAAAAATCAGTTTGCCTTTCATTGTTGAGCTCCTGAAGGTCACTAAATGGCCCTTTGCACTTGATTGCCACCATATATTTCTGTCAGCAGCGTGGCTCCAACTGAACCTAGAAGCCTCCCTGTGCTCAGGAGCATTGTGCCTAAGACAGCAAGGATGTCCTGAAGTGTCACCAGACATATGCACAAAAAATGGGAGACCTTTCCCCATCTTCCAGAGAGTGGATATGGCTTGTCCAGAGATGGACAATAAGTCTGAGGTAGGGATTGGTGCTTAATTTTAATCCCTTGAGCCCTAGTTTAGGGCTTTCAAACTTCTGGCTGTCCTTTCTCACCTAATCTGGAAAAGCAGTGAAGCACATGTCCAATGTTAAGCATGTGAGTAGGTTTTATGTTGATTTGCAAAGCCTGCTGACCATTAGATACCTGAAAATCACTCCTTTTAAAGTGTCCCAATTTAAGAATACAAAAATAAAAGAACTTAGTCCATTTAAATTGTTTGACAAGTCATTTAAATCTTCTGGGAGCAAAGGCCAAGCTGTACAGCTCTTGTTAAAAGAAAGTGCTGTAGAAGTGCAATGGTATGCATCCTTCATGAAAAAAAAAAAACCTTACAGTTTTCAGATTGTCATGTTTGACAACGTTTTATCTATTTTTCTTTCCCTTCCCCATTGATGTGTTGGAGATAACTAATAAGCTGGTAAGGCTGATTATAACAGATCCAAAAATAAGACTCAGATTTCCTACAGCCCATATCCGACAGGGCTTGTCACTTGGATGCATTTGTAAAAAGCTGGTTTGTCTCTCCCTTTGACAGATGCTTTGATGAGCTAATCATCTCATTTCCGTGAGCTGCACATCTGTAAAAACAACAGGGGATGAGACTCGAACAAGTGACTAAGCCCTGTTCTTGTTTGCGTTGTTTTCATTGCTGTTACTCCAGTGGAGCTGGTATTCCTCGCTGGCTGACAGGTGATACACACACGTGCTGTTTCGAGTAGATGACTTCTCTCTGAAGTTCTGCTCACCAAAAAGGCTACAAGAGGCTTTTTACCTGTGTTTTATGGTCTCTGATACCCCAGGGGCAACCCGCCTTGGCTCAGCCAGCCACTCCCGTCGTGAGCGTGTTGCTCTGGCTGAGGAGGCAGATGGAAGGGCAAAGCCAGGGGGTTGACAGTGATGCGGAGGTTCCTGGGAGGGACAGATGCTCTTCTCCATTTTCTGCACCAGTGATTGTCTCCACTGTTGGATCTCCACACAGGCCACGAGCAGCAAGGTGTCCTCCTTGTGTTCACCATGTGTGGAGCAGGTGCTAGCCAACAGACAAGGGAGCCTGCCAAAACTTTTCTGCCAGAGTCATCAGTTTTGTGGGGTCACCTGCTCCAGGAGGTGGTAGCTCTCGTGTATTAGGTGGGCAGTAGCTGGATGCTAAGTAAGTGGTCTCTTGCCTTTGTTATTGCCAAGCCATAGTTTCCCATTATGTTTCCAGTGTTGTACTCAGCAACCAGTGAAGTACAAAGATGAGCAACCTCTTTGTGCTTTTCTATACATTTTCTGTACTTTATGTTGTGGAAGCCAAAGTGCCTGGGATTTCCAGTTCCTGTGGACTACAAAGGAATTAAGGGCAGTTCAGTGGCTCGATCCCGATGCTGAAAGTCCCAACATCCATCAAGACTTCCAGCCCACGTATTCATTTTGGGGAAGGGTCCTAACAAAGAAATTTAGTGTGATTTAAGTAATCTGCCTTTGCTTTCCACCAGTTTAGATGGCATTTGCTGCATGTCTCTTACTAGGCAGTTACCTTTTAGTGTATTTTTTTCCTTGCTTTCCTGGTTTTCGTCTTTAACTTTGTGGTCTTGGTTTTCATTCCTGTGTTGTAGTGTTTTCTGGATTATCTTTGTAGCAGACTAAATTGCAACTGTATCAACTAGGGGAAGAAAAACACTCATATGATTGTTTGCATCAGGAAGTTAGTATTTGTTTTCTTTAGGTTTTTGTGGAGTAGAGCTGTGATGGAGGAAGAGTGGATAACATGATCCTTGCGGACAGGGAGGAATGTGCCCAGCTACTGAGATAGGCAGGAGCGTTAAATACCGGTTGGGTTGTAAATCCTGCAAAGTTTGTTTCCTTTTTTTTTTTTTTTTTGTTAAAACTTGAATTAAGGAGAGTGACACGCTGTGTGTCCCCTGCCTCTGCCTGTCCAGAGCCATTTATTTCAAAGCAAGAAGTTTTTTGCTCTGAAGTGGAAGTTTAAAGGGAAATTATTGGATACTTTCTTAAACGAGTTTTGCATCTTTGTTACTGCTTTACTTCTGATAACTTGAAATTCTGGAGGTGGACTGGTTTTTGGTACAATGCCAGCAAAAAAAAAAAAGTAGAGCCCATCTTTAACCCTTGGGCTCCTTTAGCTGTGGCTTTGTACCTTAGAATCATGTTCTGTGCCCAGTAAAACTTCTTTACACTTCTCTGGCAAATGCGAAGGGAACTCAAAAGCATACGTGTGTTTGCCTGATGGTGGGCACAGGGCTCTGTGGATGTTTGTTTTTGCAGGGCTGGGGTCTGTGTGAAGGGGGAGCGCGCTGGCAGAAGTCAGTGGGGTGCAGTGTGCAGGGTTGTGACCGTCTTCTCTCTGCTCTCTCTTCGCAGGCCCGCTTTGGGCCATGTTTCCCTTTGGTGAGAGCGTGGTAGGCAGAGGAGCTCCCTCTGCCCTTACCGAGATGTTTCCTGAGTTGGAGTTGCAGGCTGGGAATTTGACGTTTATGCATTAGCCAGAATTCTTGGAAGGGGGGTGCTGGTTTGGGGCTGTCTCAGTCCAGAAAAGAGTGCAAAAAAAATGAGTCACGTTATGAGCAACCAACATCGGTGAGGCTCCTGCCTCCATGTTCATGGATTAGCATTGGAACATGGGTTAGTGATTGCTTTTTCTGTGCAAGTAATCCCTGGTTTTGGGGTTTGTTTTTTTTCCTTTTCTTCTTCCTTTTTTTTTCAGTTAAGTTTATCAACACCAGTGCATGGAAACTGTGCTATGGGCTAACATTGCTGGCAAGCAAGGGTTAAATCGTAGCCATTTCCCTCTTCCATTTCCTTCCTAACAGCTTTCAGATCTTGGCATGTATCAAAATAGATGCTGGAGCAAAAAACTAACAGAGGTGGAAATGATCGCTGTGGGGCAGGCCGCTGTTGCCTGTAATCAGATCTCAGGCCGAGCAGATACATCTCCAGCTGCAGCCCCTGCTTGTGCCGGAGATGTTTACGAGGAGCTGCCACGGTACCCAAGGCTGGAGCAGCCCAGGGAAATGTCTGTGGAACCTGAAAAGAAAACCAAAATGGGCAAAGACAGATGGCACACCTAAAAGTGTGGGTTTGGAGAGAATACGCATGAAAAGATGTTATGGGTAGGGGTTAAAAGGGTGACCTGCACCTTGGGAGCCAACTTTAGCTTACAGAGGAGTATGGTGGGGAAAGGCAACTGGTTTAGGTAAAACAACTTGGCCACCCCATGTGATGGATAATGAAGGAAAAGGCCGCTTTGTGTTCCTGGGGCTCCAGTCAAATGCAGTCACATCCTTCCTTTTTCCTGACCCAAAACCCACCAACAGTCACAACTGCCAGTGGTTCAGTAGGGGTTGAACAGAGACCTTGGTTGTGCTCTAGTTCTTCTGTTGGTTTTATGGTCATGTGAAAAGATGTTGGATTTAACTGCCAGTCCAGTGGAGCCCCTTGCTAGCATTGTGGTGTGGCAGTGGGAGGAAATGGCGGCACTACCAGGATTTTGCTGCTCACCAGCAGCTCCAGCATGGCTGAGCATTGGTGTAGACTGACAACAGCTTCTTCTGGACGTGGTTGGGTGTTGGAGTAGCATCACGGGTGCCTCCTGCCTGCTTGTTCTCTACCCTGTGCCACTTTTCTGTTGAGAGACAAAGCACTGGGGGAACAGGAGATTAGTGGAGCTGTATCCGAGTTGTGGAAGTGCCAGGGAAGGCAGTTACTTCTGATCCTTGAGGCGTGTGATGGGGGACTGCTGGACTCTGGAAGCCCATTTGAGGACAATGGAAGCTACACTGGAAGCCCAGCGTGTTGGCAAACAGGTCGTAAATGAAAAGGGTGTGTGATTTCATAAGGCACATTGAGGCTTGTGGAGGAAGCTTACCTAAGTCATTAGCAGTATGCATCTGCCTTGGTATGCATGAATCCACCCAGCAGCGCTGAGGCTTTTGAAGCCAAATCTGATACGGTTTTGAGCGCTCCTGGAAATAGGAAGGTATGCTGCTCTGCTTTGAAAGTTCTTCGTGCTGGAATATTTACTCTGTTTTAAAAGGGGTGCCTCCACCAGTGGAAATGGAGGTGAGGCTACACCAGTTATGTTGGTGAAGAATGGTGTATAGACATCCATTAAATTTTAAATCAGGCTTGTTTTGACTTATTTAAAGTTGATTAAGGAAAGGTTGGCGTTGAACCACAGTAAACCACTCTCAAATAAAGGAAGCAATACCAACTAATCAAGTGAGTAATAAGCTGGATCTCGAACACCCAAGTTGCATCTCTGCCTGTCCAGTTTTATGTTCAGTTTCCTTTTGCATTTCAGACTTTCTCTTCTATTATTTTCTCTCTGTCTGTGAAGTAATTTTAGATAATTGTTCTCTAATGGTTTTTTTTCCTACAGATATTTACTGGAAATGGCATTTAACCTCTTAGCCACGGCAGTTTGTGTTCAAATCCTTCCCTATGCAGAGAAGGAAACAAGTGCATTTCTTCTTCATTTGTATCACGGATCTGTACCATGACGTTCTCTCTGCTTGGGATTCATTGGGAAGTACTGGAGGTTAGAAATCCAAGCTCTGTGCATACAGGTTTTTGTATTATGAGAAGAAAAGCAGAGTGCTCCAATGTTCAGAGCACCTGAAGGACAGATTTAAGACACTGTCGTCCTTGCCTCTGTGGTGGGTTTGGTCTGTGGCCTAAGCTTGCTTACTGTTCTCACCCTAAAGCAGTTAAGAATTCCCTCTCTTTATAGAATCATAGAATGGTTAGAGTTGGAAGGGACCTTCAAAGGTCATCTAGTCCCACCCCCCTGCAAGGAGCAGGGACATAGAATCATAGACATCCCCGACTAGATCAGGTTGCTGATCATTGAATGTTTCCAGGGATGGGGCATCTACCACCTCTCTGGGCAACCTGTTCCAGTGTTCTACAACTCTCATTGTAAAATTTTTTTTCCTAATACCAATCTAAATCTACCTCCCTCTATTTTAAAACCATTACCCCTCATCCTATCACCACAGGCCCTACTGAACAGCCTCTCCCCATCTTTCCTGTAGGCCCCCTTGAGGTATTGGAAGACTGCTATCAGGTCTCCCGGGAGCCTCCTCTTCTCCAGGCTGAACAGCCCCAACTCTCTCAGCCTGTCCTCATAGGAAAGGTGCTCCAGCCCTCTGATCATCTTCATGGCCCTCCTCTGGACCTTCTCCAGCTGGTCCATGTCCTCCTTATGTTGGGGGCTCCAGAACTGGACGCAGTACTGCAGGTGGGGTCTCACCAGGGCAGAGTAGAGGGGGAAAATCACCTCCCTCGACCTCGAGTTTGAAAAGTACTTTGAGATCTTGAGGTGGTCCAGTCTTTCTAGAAAGACAAGGCTGTTTCCTTCCTTTTTCTGTTAAACCTTTTATTATAACTGCCTTCTGTGAGCACTAAATTCACACAAAAATATAGAAAGCGTTAAAAAGTCATTGCAATCTGTCTCCTTTCCCCCAATGACTGCTGAAGTTTCTCTATTTTGTACTCAGTTTCCATCACTTGGGAGACACATACATCATGCCAATAGGATCCATAAATATTCTTAATCCCACTTTGCTGGCAATTTTCTCTTGCTTTAATCTGAATGCAAATAGGATCTCAATTCATATGAGAAGGTACTGTTCTGCCTGGCTGCATTGATAGTAATACCCCCTCCTGTACCCCCCACCCCCCCCATAATGAAGCACCCTACAGTCGTATTTTGAATATAAACCCACATTTATTTTATGTTTACTCGATCTCTAGAATTTTAAGTCCTTCAAGGGCACCCCAAAACATGCCCTCAATTTCTACCAGTTACCAGGCACTGGAGGAAATACTGGAGGGTGTCCAGAGCAACACACGCGAGGCAGAGATTGGGATGTACTGGAGACTCATCTGGCAATGCCAGAAAAAGAGAGCACGGCGTTTTAGGAGAGTTTCTCAAGCGCTCACCAGCACAGTAGGTGTGGGGTGGTGGGCTGTCATCGTTGTGGTGGTTGAAGGAAGTGAGATCAGCCAGAATAAAGCCACAGCTCCCAATTCTGAGAAGGGCTGTTGCCTCACCGCGTTATCCGAAGGTATGTTTGGTGCGTGGTGGTACATGTCACCCTCATTAAGCTTTGTAACGTCATGCAGATCTGAAGCTGATGATTTGCTTCTGGGATCACTGCCATGCCTCGGGGTGCCTGACGGGAGGATTATTTTTGTTCTTTTCAGAAGACAGTGTTTTCCAAATGGATCATAAAAAGAAAAATGTGCTCGTAGGTGTTGAAAGAGCAACTGGTTTTGCATTTGACTGTGCTGTACCTTTTCTATTTTCTCTGCTCTTTGGAAACAAATGGGGGTTTTCATCCCAATTTTAAATTCTAGGTCCTTGCGGACTGGCTCAGTCCAAGTAACTGCAGTGAGGACTGTCGTTTGCAGGGGGAAGGCAATTGAAGCCGTGTATGGTGATTCACAAAACAGACCTTCTGAGATACCGTCTGCTCCCTTAGCCAAGTTTTCTAGTTTTTGGTTCCTAAGCATTAATGCTCTCGTACACCCCCAGAGTGTTTCTGGACCTTCATTAGGGCAACATCTGTGCCTGGTTTGAAGTCCATTTCATCCTTTCTCATGGAGATCATGGTAACCCATGCTACAGTTTTCCATGAGGCGATCTGCCATGTTGTGTCCTGCCCACAGTGCTCTCATTACATGCACTTTCCTTACTGTATGTTACCAGGGATCCCACCTGGACCATGGAGTTGGCTTCTGGGCACCCTCTGGTGCATTTTTTTTTCCCCATGTCTCTAATTCTTATCATGAGTTTCGCCAGGTCCTTCATGTGAAGGCCCTGGTGCCTCCTTATATGCTGATTTTCAAGGGTTGCCCTTGTTTTTCTGTACTATAATGTTTGGATCCATTTGGAGACTTATTTGTTAGCAGGTCCCCAGGCCTGGTCTCCTACACCAGCATGCTTCTCTATAGCCACCACTTGACTGTGCACATCTGTTGTGAAATGCTTTCCCTGACTCATCCTTCTGATCCTTTTAGACTGCCCACTCAAAAAGCACATTTTAGGCTGGGATAAGGAACTCACCCAGTGCCTTTCATCCAAGCGTATCTGAAGCTTCTGGAGAGGAGATAGTTCCCACCGCGGCCCCATGTGGAGTGGGCCACAAGTTTGTCTTCTCTGGCTGCCAAGGGAAACTCCTGAATTTGCTAAACTAAAGAGGCCACTGCCTTCGCATACTGGAAGGCAGGTTCGAGTGGGAGAGTGTGTGGAGAAAGGCTGAGTCTGCTGGTCTTATCAGATACTATTCTCTGGTGCTATTGGATTTAAGGATATCTCCTTTTTTGTTCAGTACTTTCAAAAAGCTCAGTTTTTGTTTCTTTAAACTAGGGAAAAAAAAAAATCTTTCAATAAAAGCCCCGAGAAATGTGAGAGGGGAAAAAAGGTCAACCAAAACAATTTTTAGTGGGCATTTTTTAATGTGTGGGGGAGAAGGAGGCAGTGGGGCTGCGAGTGAGGATGTCCCATCACAAGATGGGTCCTCGCTGGGTACTGTGGAGGCAGAGCTGGTGGTCTGAATGACCAGAAGGAAATCAAGCAGTAACCACAGCTGATTCCTCTGATGGCACAACCTCTGTCATTGGATGTGCAGGGTTATCAAATCTTACCTGTGGTTAAAACCACATTAAAACAGAAACAGCAGCTTCAGAGAATGTTGTCTCTCTGTCATTTCATTTACCAATGATCTGAGCTCTTGTTGCAGGGTCTGTCTCTTTGGAGCAACCTTCCTAGGAGGATGGATGTTGTCTCTTTTACCCATTAATTCTTGCTGGCACTGTTGATCTCCTGACTAAAATTTTTTGTGCAATTAAGGAGAGCAGTATCATCAAACTGTCTGCGCAGGAAAGTGGTTGATCAGTGACAGCCTGAATGTATCACATCAGCAACTTCCTACGAGGCACTTGCAACCTCCACAGAAGTTATTTGCAGATGGTTTCAGTTACTCTTTGATTTGCCCAAAAGGGAAAGAGTTGCTCAAAAAATTAAGAGGTCAGTTGGGCCTTCAGAGATTGCCTCTTGTTTCCATGTGATCTTGAGAGGTCCTGTTTTCCCAGCCTGTAAAAGGAGGATGTTCTCGGTGGATGGAGGTGGGAAGCACATGGAGATGTGCAGCATGAGTTGGCAGGTACCTTACTGCAGAGAGAAAGGGAAATGGTCCCAGTGGTCAGCAGCAAACCCAAACCACATGCGGTAGACATTGAGCAGAGCTGCTGCTCCTGGACAGAGCAGGACACAGTTGTGGTCCTTGTTGCTCCAAAATGAAGTAAAAGGGGAATGTGCCAAGCAGGCAGCATCGCTAGGGGACAACACGCTGCCTGCGTGAAGGTCTGAATGCTGCTGCTGCGTACAGAGCATCAGTGATGCCCAGCAAGTTGCAGTTTCTGAAGCAGGCTTTGATACTTATCTCCTTCTCTTGGGTCTGGTCTGAGAGCAGGACTTTCCTAGCCATTGTGCCAGGAGGAGGACGACAGTGGTTGAACATGGGCGTATGTCAGATGGAAAAAATAAGTGACAAAGTTGCCTTGCACAGAAATGTTATCGTTGGTGGTTGTGTTTGCGTGCATGTGTTTATTTTAATTAACGTCCAATGTATTTGATTTTTTTCTTGTTTTTCTAAATTTTAAATATTATTTGAGCCCAGCTTCAAAGTGACCTCCTGAGGTAGCAGTTCAGATAATTCTTAGCAGAGAACAACTTTTCAGTAAGAGCTAGAGCCTCATAATGAGGCCTCGAAACATTAAAGCCATTACTTCCTTTCCCCAGGTACCTGCGTGCCTGGAATACATTCTGCTTCTGCTCCTTTGTTTGAACTCTAGAAGGGGTGGCAGAGTTATTAATTAAAACAGTGGCGTGCACAGGGTTTGGAAAGGGAACAAGAAATGCGAAAGCCTTGTGAGCAATTTCCTCCTCCTCTCCTTCCCCTGCAATTTATTCTATTCCTGGTTTTCCATGTGATATCTCTTAAAAAAAAAAAAACCAATAAACAAAACCCACCCACCTCTCCCTTCCAGACTTATTTTGGGGAGATGCTTGGGTACACCTGTTGCTCTGAACTGAATCGTTGCTTTATTTCATGGGTACAGAGGCACACACGCTCCCTGGATCAGGTGTTGGCGCTATGCAAATGAACCACAAAAAGATGCATAGGCAGTACAACCCTGCCCTGGTGTGAGGGTATGAAGGAGGTTCTCAGAAACACCTTTTTCTTTAGGTTCACAGCCCTGTTTGAGTCAATGATGGCCATTGGCATTGCCTCCATCGTAAAGGTCGGGCTGTTGATGTGAAAAGATGTAGGGCTAGTCACGGGTGCAGACTAAAGATTAAATCCAGGCATCTGGTGCTGTCATCTCTTCCAGACAACAGTTCAGGGCCCATTATCCAGCCTTGGCATCCTCCAGAGCTCTGTGTCCTGCAGAAAACCTCCTTTGTATTATCTACTTCTCTGTAAGCTTCTTGCCACTGTTCCCACTGCTGAGGCCAACTGGTGTCCTTGCTGGCCTAGATGCCAGTGTGTTGAGTAAGTGTGTTGTCTGTAGTGATGTCACTTTAAAAAATTAATATATTTAAAAATGTTTCCTTCCTCTACAATAATGATAATCTTAATTTTTGAGCTTCCTGCAGTGGAACATTTTCTTAATTGAATTCCTAATTCATTGAACATCTCTAATAAGCATGAACAGCATTTTCATCTTACTGGTTGCATTCTTCTAAGGGACGATCTTTAGAGACTGGTTCATGAATAAAGACTTTTTTTCCTGAAAAAAAGGTGAAACAGGAGTGAGTGCTGGGCTCCTCTCATTGCTGTTTCCAGGTGGAAGGCACTAACCTTCCTGCAAGCACTGGGCTCATCTCTGGTACTTGAGCTGAGCATCCTCTGCTGAGGAGATGCTGGGGTGGGCATCCCTGGAGGTGAAGGCTGCTCTTGCCCCAGAGCACCCCTACCCACCAGGAGCCCTGTGTGCTCTGCTCAGTTCAGCACGGAATGAAGTATACACTTTACTACCCGCTGTGCAGTCTTACTGCATCCTGTCTAGACTTGCCTTTTTCCAAAGACTTGAGGAGCTGGAGTTCCTTAGCTGATGTATGATGAATCTGGAGCATGCTGTCATGCTGTGGTGCATCTTCCTTATCCTTTCATTTCCAGCACACATTTATTTTTCCCTTTTTCTCAATATAATAAGTCCTTTATTGGAGATAAGCTCCTTGTCTGTCACAGGGTACAGGTACATGACTTCCTGAAGGGAGGTTGTGGTGAGCTAGGGGTCGGCCTTTTCTCTCGTGTAGACAGTGATAGAACTAGAGGCAATGGTTTCAAGCTGCGCCAGGGGAGATTCAGGCTGGACATTAGGAAATATTACTTCTCGGAAAGGGTAGTCAGGCACTGGAATGCACTGCCCAGGGAGGTGGTGGAGTCACCGACCACGGGGGTGTTCAAGAAATGTTTGGATGTTGTGTTGAGGGATATGATTTAGCTGAGAAGTATTGGTGATGGTTGGACTGGATGATCTTTTAGGTCTTTTCCAATCATGATAATTCTGTGTGTGTGTGATTGCTGCTGTTCTGCTGCTGCTACCTGTTTTCTACAAGCACAGACCCTGCAAAGGACGTGCTTGAACTGGGCAATTTTTGCACCATTCCCTTGCCACGTGTCTCGTGATGCTGGCATGACTTCTGATGGAGCGTGTGCTCTGCCATGCCCTCCATCCCAAAGTGCATCTGAAGACATCTCTTAACTCCACATAGGTGCCTAAGTTGCACAGAGCTTTGTAGGGCGGGTAAACATGTTTTTGGTGATGCTAGAGTTGCTTTGACTCATCAGAAAACAAGAGGAAAGGAAAGAGAAAAGGGGGAAAGCAAAGGGAAGAAGATGGGGATCCCTCTGTAAGAGTTATCTAGCTTCAATATAACTGGTGGCAGGCAGACACAGCTCCTCCTCCTCAGGGTTTTTTGAGCAAAGAGCCTCTCCCAGCAGCCAGTCTGTCTATGCTATACCCCAGTGTGTGTCACTGGTTAGCTCTAGCCTTGAAGCAGTGGCATTACTGGTCTCTTGAGGACCAACTGAAATCTAGCAGTGCACCCAAAAAGAGCACGTCCCGGCTGCCACCTAGATAAAGCATGGAAGTGAGCTGAGCCCATAAACCAGTGCGCTCGGATAGCTTGTCTGTTACGGCAGCACTGCATTCTTGGAGTTAAATGGGTTCTCACAGCCAGAAGCTGGCATCAGTAGAGTGGGGAGATGTGCTCCACGTTTGCCACATGGGAAAAAACACATCAGTTATGAGAAACAATCTTTTGCATCTTGTTTAGGTATGACACACAATTCTCATCTCTAGGACCGTTTATCCTCTATCTTTGGTATTTCTAGAGCCTGATTATTATTACACCTCAGTGCTTCCCCAAGGGCTAAAGTATTTGTTCAAGACCAACACAGAGTAAATGAGTTATAAAGGGATTTGGGCTCCTTAGAGAGGACAATCCCAGTCCAGCAGGCTCTGAGAAGCCAGCACCATCCCATCCTTTCCCCTTGCAGCCAGGGCTGACTATTCATGGTTCACAATTCAAAGGTCCAGAGGCTGCAGGACATCCAGGGAGTGATTTCCAGAGCAGCCCCACATATTACTGCTGGTTGTGCCGGAGCTAAATTGTGCATGCCTATATCAAATAGCTGCAGCTTTGCCAGCTGATTGCCCCAGGAAAGCCACGCTTACAACGTGCAGAACTCCCCAAGCAATCTTGTGCCATGCTGGGTCATTTCCAGTGGCAGAGACTTTTTGCATGATTGCTTCCTAATTGTACTTTGTGCTCGTCATTTTGTGGCTTGCCAGGCAAGGCTACAGAAGAAGCACGTTTGTTTGAAACGTTGCTATTTCGATTTGGCAGAGAAGTGACAAGTTTAGAGGGAAAGAAAAAACGTAATGGGAAATAATCCCTTCTTCCCAGAAGGACTGAATTCTTTCCTCCTTTTCTCTGAAGGTCAGTGTCTATCACGAGCCTAGTTACAGCTCAGCTCCCCCAGAACATCTCTCCCTTGCTATCCAGCTTTGTTATGGTTCCCATTTTCTCTTGCCTCTCAGGGCAACGTTATACTGCACTTTCATGGCTGCTTACAATGGAAGAGAGCCTTCATAAGCAAACCTCTTGTGCAGGGAATAGTCCTGGTAAAAAGCTGTTTATGTGCAGTGAGAAGATGCCCACCTCAAAACCAGTCTGCCGTCCATTATAAATATGACAGCAGGCAAGCAAGAGACAGAGAGCGCTGGCTAGCAGAGAACATTTTTTCCCTCCCAATAAGTTATCAAGACCAACTGTTTAGAACGAAAGCACCAATTATCTGCTATTTCTCAAAGGAAAACTGAGAACAAGCGAAAGTACAAGGCTATTTCCACTAACTCTATGGAGCCAACGTGTGTGCAATAACGCCTTAAACTCCAGAGCCCAACACATCTGCTGACAGACGATGTACTGGGGACTGGTTGGACCCTTCGCTGTTCAGTGGTAGTTTTGCAGAAAATGCACTGTGCTGAAGATGCTTATCCATTTGGATCAACACAGGAACATTCTCCAAAAACACCAAATATGCGCAATATTTTTAACTTAAAATGGCTGCTTAAAATGCAAGGAAGAGTGTGGCTTATTAAGCCTCTGATCATTTTAAATTAGCGCGTGTGGCTCAGAGAATATAGCCAAATCCAGTTAGAGCAGAGTGCTTTGCTAAAAGCATGTATAAAAGCAGGTACTATGGAGAAGAAAGGTCTGGAGACTTTTCAGCACCTGTCCACAGAACAAGACTGTGCCCTTTTGCAATAATTTTAATATTCTTCCTATATCTTTGATTTGCAGTGGAAAAGAGAGATAACAAACACCCATGGATCTTTTGTGGTTCCAGTGTCATATTTTCCAGCTCTCCCCTTTTCACTGGTCACCTGTGTAGACTGCAAGACATACGTTTTACTCAAGGCCAGAGCAGAGCAGAAGCACTCAGTATGTTATATATACATTCAGTTAGGAACTTAAATTGGGTCTCAGTTCAGTATTGTGGAGGGTGGTGGAGCAAGGTTTCCTTCCCCGCAGAGCCCAAGTGACAGAGCAATTGGTAAGGGCTCTGTGTGTCACCTCTTATTGTCGTATACACTGGATCAGTGGCTTGGTGACACTCAGCAGTGACATCCCACAGTCTAGGCGACTCATTTAAATTCATCCCCTATCAATTTGATGTCTTACCTTTATTTTTACTAGTAACACTGATTTTTATTAGGGATAGAAGCTTGTAGTGAGCATGCATCATTTAATTAAAGGGATGATGGAAACATATCTGAAATTTCCTGTGGACAATTGAGGTTGTCCATGTTTTGTTTGGACTCTGGCAAATTGATAGCTGTGTAGCACTTCCTTGGAGGAAGTTGGTTTGTTTTTAACACAATATCGCATTTAAAGCCACTTAGTACATGCTCTAAAGCCAAGCTGCATCAGGGCTTGAACTTATTTCAACTCTCATTAAGCAAATGGACACATCCCTGTCTCTTTACATCAGGGGCCTTTCAGTATGCTGATGTTCTTCATGGCTGTGGGCAGAGCAGTCTGCCCAAAAAGGTGACCACTGCCCAACACTGTGTTTGTTCACATGGGTCTAGCTGTATTCTCAGACTGGCATGAGTCTCATCATTCTTAGCAAATGAGCCTGCTGTTAAAAACCCTCAAACTATAGGTCAGTGCTTTTTTTTTAATTTAAAGAAGCTGAACAGGTTCAGATGTGAGCAGACTGATGTTGTTTCAAACCTGACATTGTCCTCAACAAGGAGCCTCCACAGTGTAAGTTGTAGTGCTGCTGGAAGACATGGCTTGAAATAACGAAGTACATGTAGAGAATACCTTCTCCTTTGGAAACGGAAGGAGTCCACTGGTTTTCTGGAGGCAAATTTATAGGGTTTGCTTAGAGGCAAGGCCTTGTCATCAGTCCCTACAGCAGCCTTGGAGGCTTGAGAGCACTTGAAAAATTGTTGCAGAATTTGCATCTCATGCAGAACCGGAGATCCAAATGTTAACCCAAAGTCTCAAAGTCTGTGCCATGCATGTTGGGGGAGAGAGAAAACATCAGCAGTCAGACAGCACAGTCACACACAATTACCCTCATCAGTTATGATTCCCTGTGTAATTGAACCTTTGTTTGGTGTTTCAGTGCATTCCTTGCTGTACTGAAGTCTGTGACTTGCAGCTACTTTTCTGTGACGACTTCTTTCTGCGTTGTTTGGGCAATTATGCTGCCTGGATGACAATACTGGAGCTCTTCAAGATGTGCATCATCACAAGACTTGCATTCATCTTCTGTGGCTCTCCCTTCTTCCTAGCAGAGGTGAGTGGTTTATTTTAACATTTTCCTTTTTTTTTTATCGCAGCTGGTAAATGAGCATCATCAAAGGAGTCGCTTAGCTCTTGAAATGTGATACAGCTGTGGGATATGGTAGGAACTAATTTTAGGGTCAGTGCTTGGGAAAGGTTGGACTCCTCCAGAAGTGAGAGTTATTTCCATATTTCCCAATCAACTGGCCTAATGTTGTCTGGAAAATAGACCATTCTAAGCTTCACCAGGGCCTCAGTGGACTGAGTGTATTTAAGAAAATCCCAAAACCTGAAAATTGACTTTGAGTAGAGGAAAATGATGGTCAGGATGGCTGTCCATCGAATTATGGTGTGATTTGGCTGCTGGCCAGGTCAGTGAGTGGTCCTGCAAAACACCCTTTAAGACTTGGATTTTCTGAAGAACATGGATAATCATCTTACTGAGATCACCTAGAAATCAGAGAGATGGGCTTCCTGGGTGCTCATGGTCAGTGAGCGAGTCCACCCCACTGTGTTAGCATGGGGAGCTGAGGGGAGAGCACTCTTCGAGCCCAAGGGGAACCCCTGTAATGCAAGTTGTATTACTTGTTAAAAGAGATTTAAGCTTGGAAATGTTGCAAAGGACTAAAAACGTGCAGCAAGATGGTTACTGGAGCTCAGCCGTGTCCCTCTGACACTGGTCTGTAGGAAAGGCTAAGCAACCTGTTATGGTTATCAGAGGAATATCTCTTATCTCAAAGGATTGATCTATAAAGGATTGATGGGCCAAGCCCTGTTCTCAACCAAGTCTTTTTCACTATAAAATGTAAATGTATTATCAACATCAGGACATCCCGTAGACTTACAGAGTGTGTAATAAGCCCTAGGCTATCAGCCAATGCCTTTTCCAAAGCAAACCAAAAGGCAAGAGTCTTATTAGTGTCACAGACTGGGCTCCTGCATTTAAAAAAAAAAAAAAGGTGCATTATAAAAAATTACGTATACAACAGAGATTTAGGAGGGTGATCCAACTCCCTGCAGTCAGAGACATAGACTGTCATGACTCTTAACTCTGGTACTCTAGCTCAGACCCTAAAGAGCAGAAGCCAAATTATTAACAGAGAAGTGACCAATTCCATATACTTAAGTCAACTTCCTCTTGTCATTTTCTGTTGGTTAAAATAAGTAGCCTTTCTTTACATCTAACAAAATCTCTTCTCTGGCTCTCCTTGACTGTTCCCACTTCTGTCTCCACCTCCACAGATGTCTGAACAGTATAATTTCCTTTTATTTTTAGCCATCTTTCATAATTGAAGGTATCTCTGTGTGAAAGAGAAAACGTTTCCATGAATTCCTCAACAGGCACTTACTGAAAGCAATTGATGAAAATGAAATATTTAATGGGGTTTTATACCTGTGGACTTGGCAACACTGATGCATCTCAAAAGCAAAATTTTAATGATATCAAGATGGATGGGCATGGGGCTGTCATCTCCCCAGCTTTGCTGGTACTTCTCTTTTAGGGTCAGTAATGGATCCAGCCTGAGGGGTGGCAGGTGAGCTGCTTCTGACTCCGGAGTTTCCTGCTGATCCTAGTGAAGACCCAATACTGCTGCTGGGGGCAAAGCTGATGTTTGTCGCTTTTCAGTAGTACTTAGGATGGCTGCAGCACTCTCTAGAGATCCAGCTACATTCATAGGCAGGTATTCATCTCCTCTGAGGTAAGAACCACTTGGAATCAGATCCAAGGTCCAACTAGCCCCGTTCCTTCTCTTGCAAAGTGGCTAGAGCAGTTGCCTCTGGAAGAAGATGACATAGGAGCTCCTTCAGGTGTACTCTTGTGTACATGCTGCCTACCTGCATGAGTTTGCACTCAGGATCTTCCTGAGGCATCGTTTTTGTCTTTGCATTTAGTAGTCTTTGAAGGATTTTTCTTCCCTGGATTAGCTTACCACTTCTCAGGCCAGTTCTGTGCTCCACTATCGATGCTCAGGGAGACAGATACTGCTCTTGCTTGTCCTCAGCAGCTCAGCTGGATTTTGCCTTGGCCTGAAGAGCTGCAGCAAGAGCATTTCAAAGAAAGCAGAGGGGCAGAAACAGCCCCTTGATAGCACACGATGAGGCAGGAGTTGATTCAGTTTAACGCAGGTACTAAAACTGACCCTGAGGATCCAAGGTTTTAATTGTATCCACTTCACAAATCAAGCTCTCTCTAATCAAACTCTCTTGTTTTAACTCACCTCTAGCCCAGAGCCGACTACTGTGAAGGCAGAGATGAGGGACCTCCGTTCTTCTCTGTGCTTTCTCCCTCTTTCACCGGCTAATAACATCTCTTTCCTACATGCCCCTTTCTAGGCTGCCTCCTCTTTGCCCCCCAGGTGTCACGGCTCTGTCCCCAGGCACCACCCAGCAAGAGCAGTGTCTTATGCATCTCACAGAGTCTCAGTGGAAAAGGATGCGGGGAGCCCTGTTGTGTTCTCAGAATTAAGGATGCAGGACCCCACCTTCTCACTGCCACGCCCAGGTGTGGGTATCAGCCTGAGGGTCTCCCTTGCTGCCTGTGTCAGTCTCTCGGTTTTCTGTTGTGAAAGCCACAGAAGAGTGTTTTCATCCTACCACGTCCAATTTGGAATCATAACCGGACTGGAATTTATGAATCATAACTAATCATGTTGCCAGATTCAGAGAGGATTATATGATGTGTGCTCTAATAACTCCCGACCATTTAATCACCTGTGGTAGGTTCTGAGCACGTTGCACAAGAGGTAACATAACTGACCTTTTAAGGTGAAGCCACAAAAGATATTTCTTTCATAGGTGTTTCCTCACTCTGCTCTGGCTAGACTATCTTTTCTGGTAGCAGGATCTCCCAGCCTGGCAGAAGCACGCAGGAGCGTTGTCCCATGAGTGTTATCACATCCCAGAGGAGTTTCCCACTGGGATCTCTGCAGTGATTTCAACAGCAAGGGAAGGAACTGAGTCTGAATTTTGCACAAGGCTGCTGTTGCACAGGTGTCCATAGATACCCAGAAGCCCATGTGGCCTCCAAAGAAGGCTAGAAAAGTTCTGCCATCCCAGAGAAGACATCACTGGGGTGAATCTGTGATTGTAATCTAGCCCTGGAGTGGTTTCAAGTCGAAAACAAAATGGTGATCTTTTAACCATTGCCTCCCATGCAATGTCTCTTTTCAACCTCCGTTGCCGCTTGCTGCGGGTTCAGAAGTCTCTGATGGATCAGCTTGTTCTCCAAAAAAAACCCATGGCTTTGCCGAAAGAGAAGAATTTTTGCAGAATGCAGTGATTTAGCTGAATGTTTTGCCAGCGTGTGTCTCTGGGTTTAGAAATTTGTTTCAGCATTTTGTGGTTTTGTTTAGTTTTGGATTTTGTTTTCTTGCACAAGATACTACCAAAACAAAAGTATTTTAATGTTTGCAAATAATTTTCAGGGGATGGGTGGGGGAAAAACATTGATTTTCAAATGCATTTTGAAATGCCAGGATTCCCTCCTGAGCAGCAGTCCCATTTTTGCTATCAGCTCACAGCATCAGCTCTGGTTACATCGGATTTAATGCCGCTGTAAAAGGACCTGAATGTCTTTCCCACTAATATGCTTTACTTTCAGGATGGTGAATTATTTAAAGTGCTTTCTATGGCTTTAGTCTGTCCAAAGTCACAGTCTCATATTTCATTAATGTCAGTCTCTAATTGATTATTTCTTTTCTGGTAGCAACTGGGACCTCCTGTCAAGGACCAAGGTGCAGTTGGTACCTTCCTGGGTGGCGATGGGGAGTGGGCAGACAGTGCTGGTGGTCAGGGTCTGGTGTGATGTACTAATTCAGCCAAAGCTAGGGATGGCTTATTTGATAAGCCTCTGTAAATGCTGTTTTATGGCACCTGAAAAAACTGCTCAGTAGTCATGGTGGAAAAAAAAAGAATGAAAAATAATGTGTCCAGCAGAAATTTCTACAGTTCTTGGCTCAGCAGAGTGTAACTGCTGAGAACTGGAGCCAACTCAGGACACCGGAGCTAACATCTCCACACTTGCAAGAAGTGGGATCTTGGGTGATGACAAGCAGGAAGGTTGAGATTTCATTAGAATAGCAATACCTGCAGTGGCACAGAGCCCCAAACTCCCTGCTGAGGAGCTTCAGTGTGCTGCTAACTTGGAGAAAAGATGCCACCTGCTAAACCACACACACCACTTACGGCAGCACCTGTTTTTTCCTCACATCTGCTATGCAAATAGTGGCTAGACCCATGTGAAAAATGCTGTCTCTGCTGAAATAGCTGGGCTGGGCTTTGCTGGATCATACGTGCTGGCATACCTTGCCAGTGGGATGGCTGCAGAATGAGTAACACCTGTGCCTGCGCTACAGGCACAGCCAGAGCTTGGCCCTGTTCCATACTGGAGCCAGTTCTTCATCACGGCCTTCAATGGAGACAAGCAACACACAGGCACTTGTGGCTGCTCAGGGGCTCTGGGCGATGCGAGGGTATTGCCAGGTAAGAAATGGATCAGGACCGGTCAGTTAGGAGAGCTGCCCAAGCTTCTTCAGGGCCAAAGTGCTACCAGCTTTCAGATCTTGGATACATCAATACAGATGGGCATGAACAGCCAACGTGAACCCTTGTCCTGCACCAGAGGTCACCTCTCCAAAGCTGCTCCTCCAGGGGCATCCTGTATTTGGTCAGAACCTTCTCTTCTGAGTTGGGATCCAACCTGGAACATTGGTGATCCCTGCTTGCCATGGAGAAATTCCCAAAGATTGCAGATGTTTTTCTATTCCTGCATGCTCATAACTCGCATGCCAAAGGCAAAAATCCCACAGCAATTCCCCCTGGTCATTATTTTCTCTGCCTCTACCAGGCAGTTAGTCAGCAACAGCAGGCATGGTTTGCAGAGCCAGGAACCCTCTGTGATGGAGGTCCTCCCCTTTACTTCCCCGAGAGGGCAGCTGAGTGTCCCACTTGGTCCCTGGCCTGGAGAAGATCTGGCAGAGCAAATCTGCAAGCCATGGATGCTTTGCGCTCCCACACACTTCCCTGGCACCTGGTCAAGCCAACTCGCTGACCATTGTTCCTGGACATGGACTGGAAGACAGGCGGAGACATCTCTCAGGCTGGCTGGAGCCTTCAGCAGGGAGAGCTGTGGCCCTCCCAACTGCCTGCTTGCTCCTCAGCTCTCTCAAGAGCTTCAGGAAGATGCAGAGATTCAGAGATGTATTTTTTTTTTCTCTGTCTTGAAAGCATGGCTAAAAATAAAGAGAGTACTGAAACCAAGCCCAGCCCACGAAGCAGAATGTGTAGGTGTGATGCTAACCAACACCTGGGGCTGTGAAGCATCCTAGGGGAGCTGGCACCCATCCGGTAGATATGTTCTCTTTCTCCCCTTTCTTTCTTCGGCACCTTTTCAAAGAGCCCACAAGATGATGAATCTAAAGTCGTTTTTTTGAAAATGCCCTATGCACATTGTCCCCGATATAAGGAGAAGAGGACAAGCAGAGGACAGCAGTTCTCATTTGTGAAACCTGCTGGGACCCCTGAGCTGCTACTGCTCTCTGCTTTTATGTCCTGGCTGAAGGTTTCTAGAGGCAGCTGGTGGAAAACGGTGATGGCAGATACTACTTCGTGGTGGCAGACCAGGATGTCTCTGAGGTTTTGCCCGTGGTAGATATAAATAGACCAACAAACAACATGCAGTGCATTAGGGGCAAGCTCTTGGACAGCCCTAGGTGGCAAAGGGGGAAGATTTAATGGAAAGGAGCTCCTCCAAGTGTCGTGAAACCATGGAACCTCTATTCAAGACTCAAGAAAGGAAGGCTGCCATGGCAGTTGTCTCATTAATTACAGGTTCTCTGTGGCTGCACAATGTGGAAGTGTCAGCCCCACAGTGCACCCCTCACTCGCACCCTCCTAGCATGCGTGTGAGTAGGTCTTGTGTTTGTGATGGGGAGACATAGGTCTGCCCTGAAGACGAGGGATTTGTAGGGCCTTTGGACAGTGAGAAAAGTCATAAAACATGTGACACTACTGTAGTCTCCCCAGAAGACCTGTGCCTCCACTCTGCCATAGCAGAGGGGATTGGGGCAGGATAGGCATTAACATGTTAATCCTTACACAGCCTTACACAGGCTGCAGTGCCATGGATGAACGGCTGTGGTGGACAAACATGGGCTTAGTGTCATCTGAACACAGCAGAGACTGGCATTTGGCACCAAGGGAATTTGCCACTGTTGAGTTTGGTAAATTGCTTGGTGGTACCATGACCTTGGAGCAGCTCATATCCTCCCTTTGTATGGCCAGGAGGGGCTGTATGCAGCATTAGGGATGGGAGAGTTACCCTGTGCCCGGGGTTTGATGGATAAAGGTAGCACAAGTGGGACAAGATGAGTTTTATGAGCTGCATTGGTCTGCAATAGCCTACACAAGGGCATCTCTTGGGCCCAGCATCCCAGATAGTGCAGTAGTTCCCCTTTCCTCGCTGTCTTCTTCGTCCCCAGCACCTTTGGTAGGACTAGGAACTGGTAGGAAAGAAAGTATCCTCAGAGCAAGCTGAGTCGGAGGGCAGTGAAGGCAGAAGGGAGGGCTGCAGAAATCCAGATGGGAACCAAACAGGCTGTACTGCCAGTGGCAAATTCTCAGAGGTGGTTTTCCAGCGCTGCCTGCCTACACCAGTGAAAGACCCAAACCCTGTGTTAACCTCCCCTCCCACCATCCACCACGCCTGCCAATGTAAGCGCATGACTGGAAGCAGTTTATTCCCCGTCAGCCCTTTCCTGCTTATCTGGAGCCAGCCTCTCATAGAGGGACCCTGCAAATCCTCAGACGAATGCCCGGATCAAACGCTGTTTCCCAGGGGGATCGGGATGGATTGGATAATTAATCACAGCTTGTCAGGGGAAGGTTGAGGAAGTCTGAATAAAGGTGTTAACAGCTCTTAAAGGCTTTCCTGGTTCACAGAGGGTGCTGCTTCAAACAGATTATCTGGAAATATTAGCTGTAGTGGGAAAGGGTTTTTTTCCTCCTCTAGGTTCTTTGCAGCCACCCTAAATCTGCTTGAGGCATAGAGACAGGTTTTATTGTGTATGGGTGAAGTGGGGGAGAGGTGTTGGCTGTCAGTGGGTCAGCAATTAATTGGTTTATTCCTTTCTCACGGTTATTTCTAAGTGACATCTGCTTTGTCCCAGCTCAGCAAACACGAACCACGGGGATTTGTGTTGAGGGGACCCCGGGCCATGAGGCTGGCTTTGCCGGGGCTGCCAGGAGGTCCTTTGTCCCCTGCCAAGCCTCTTTCCCTGTTGTGTCTCATCTTAGGAGGAGGATGTGATTAGTGTTTTCTGCCATGGGATGTCAGCTGAGGGATGAGAACCATGTGCCAAGAGGAGGAAGCTGCTGCCACGGATGGATGGTAAGTGAAAGCAGAGACATGCCCCCTTTGTTCTGTTAGTTCAGGCAAATGTTTTTGTTCAGCCCAATGCTACATTCTCTCCTGGCAGAAGTGGCCTTCAGTCATGGCTTTCGGGGTGAGGATGGGCTCATCTCTATCTTCTGCTGCCATCTGGGAAACCATTTCTCATGAAACCAGCTTTATTGAAGTGACGTTCCTGTTTTCCCGCAGCTTTGTTGCAATTCTAGCACCTGTGCAAGTCATAGAAACAGGAGGTGTCTCAAAATGAGAAACTGCATGCCCTGCTGGCTCCAGCTCAGCCCAGTTCTGCCCACCAGCTCTTCAACTATAAATGAGCTGAAGTTGGTGGTGGGGCTGTGCTGGCACAGCTGTGCCAGGCAGCAGACTCTTGCTGGGAACATCAGAGATTTCCCAGCGGAGAAATTATGCTCCCTTACGGTAATTGCCATGATAGTGCATCTTGAGCTGGGAAATAACTTTTCAGACCAGAGCAGGAATAGAGAAAGAACATGGCTTTGGCCTGAAGGATTTTGATATCTGTAGCTTGGCATCATTTTTAGCTTGGAGTGAAAAGCAAACCTTTCCAGTCCTAGAAAGGTGATGGAGCAGGGGATGTGGAACTGCTGGTGCAGGGTAGTCCCCTCTCTGCTACACTGGCTTGGCTTCCCCGGAGCTGACTGGTGGGCAGGAAACCCCCTCCATGGAGACACTGATTTGAAATCACATTGTCCACAGGGAACTCTCCCTGTTGCCATGCCACTGCTTCTCTCCCAGCTTTTCCTAGATCTTTAATAGGAATTAAGCGCTGAGTAGAGTCCCACAGGCTGCTTTCTTCGTGGTCACATTGACTTCCAACAACTAATTTAGCCCCAAAGAAAGCATAAAGAAAGCAGCAGATTTCCCGGTCTCTCTTTTCCTTCACAGAAGTCCATCGACTGTCTGTTTCAAGCGTGAGGTGCAGCAAGCCCAAACCAGATCCCTGTTCTCCTTGGGGATTGGCCTGCAGGCATGATGAGAGAAACTAAGCGAGTCCTCAGCCCTCTCCGGAGCTAAACTGCAAAACCACAGGCTTCACCAAAGCCCTTCAAGCCAGCCCGTCTCCCAGCAGAGTCTCTGTTCTTCTCTCTCAACTCAGGGCTGGAAATATTGACAGGTATGGAAAATCCATTAGAAATAACTGAATAGCCCTCCCTGCAGCACTGCCGGCTCCGTGAGTGCTTCCCCAGCTGCTGGGAGACGGCAAGAGCACTCCCTGGAGGAAGCGGACGCAGGTGGTGCTGGCATGCATCTGGAAACAGCCCGGCAGCAGAGGGGAAGCTGAACTTTCTGGTTGTCTGGACCCTTCTCCTCTGTGGTGGGACCTCTCGCCAAGCCCTGCAGCCTCTCTGGGGACTCCAGACAGCCCAATGTTCACCCCAGGGCAGCCCCACTGGAGGCCAGGGATCAGGCTTGGCAGTGGCAGCAGAGCAGGGATATACCCAGTTTCCTTGAGACAGAGATGTAATATTGTGTTTAAATAGCTTTTTCCTCCCAAAGGATCCTTAAGTATTCAGTAAGCTGTTAAGAGGCAGGGAGAGTCTGGCTGGCCAACCTGCAAAATAATGGCAGGAGAGACAGGAAAGGAAGGGACCAGCACTGCGTGGGCCTGTACTGGTGACCAGCACATTAACCGTGGGAAGGGAGAGATGTTGGCCAAGGGCTCCAGCAGAACCCTGTCATCAGGTACAACCCACCACGGGCTCTCTGCGGTCTGTCTGCTGGCACCTGAAGTGCACACGTTGTCCAGTATCTCCTGCGTGCTCGTACTGAGCCCAGGGACTGTGTCTGCATCCAGCACTACGTGTTGTTTTGTCCAAGGATTCCTGGAGAGCATGAAGTGGGCAAGAACTAGGAGAGGGACAGGCTGTTTTGATGTTGAACTCTCATTACTGTATTAAGTAAACTAGAAAGCAAAGGATCAATGTTTCTGGTGTGCAGGCAAGCTTTGAGCTAAGCCAATCTCTAGCATGTTCCACTGTCCCTTACATTCTTGAAGGATTTTTCTGGTAAAATGTTTTTTTGGGGAAGGAAATCAGCCTTGTGGTCAGCTGGGTGGCACAAGGAGCTCTGGATAAAGTCCGAGAGATGCTCCAGGAGGAGGAACTGAACAAGAGGCTTGTTGCAGGCGTCTCCTGCCTTGTTCCATTGCTCCCCACTTCCCTGCAGACTTTAATTTTGCAAAGCGAGTTGGATTGTAGCCATTAGGACTGAATAGATGTACCTGGTACATTAGGCTTGTGTCGCCCATTACGGAGATTGAGAGGCATAGTGCACGTGATGGAGAAGAGACCAACTACTCATTCTTGTCTGGAAGAGCCTCCTGTTGGGAGTGAAAGTCCAGGGTTCAGACTGCAGCTTATGTTTCATGAGTAACTTCTCCTGCTGTTGAAATTGTGTTGTCTCTCTTAATCGTGCAACACTTATTTTCCCACACTGGAAAATGAATTCAGCACTGATGGCAAAGCTGAGGGCCAGGAAGTTTTAATTACTGTTTGTACAGTGCTTTGGGGCTCTGGAGTGAATGATGCTGGAGGCCTGCAAAGGGTTATATTATATATTGGTAGTTACTTGTATTTATTATATATATGAGCTCTGTGACCCTGTCAGCCACTGCTTCCTGATGCCTGGATGCAGTGGAGGTTCCTAATGCAAGTAGTACAGATCCCCTCCTCGCGTAGTCACTCACTGCTGCTTGGCATCGCTGCACAGTAAGAGGGAGACCTACGTCCAGTGTCTACCAAAATACATTCAACAAGCATGTGCCTGTAAAAACCCAGGGAGAGGAGCCCTAAAGCTCTCTTCTCACAAGACTTTTCCCATTAGAGCATCTCTCCCTTAGGCAGTGCAGCCACATCCTGTGTTAACCTTCCTGTCCCCCCGCTTGCTCACAACACCTCCTCCTTAATTATAATCCATCAAATTCCTCTCTCTTCTCCCTAGAAAAAATGGCATTTGGGGACAAGGAACAAATGTGAAGGCGTAAGTCTCTTTTCACGGGAAAGGAAATCTATCTAGCGCCCTGCTGGGAACCCTGCTTTGCCTAAACCCTGGCATAATGCAGTAAGAAGTTAAGGCTCTTAGCGGGCGAACGGTGCAAGAGCCCTATTAAGCGTGTCTCGGGTCTTTGCAGTCAAGTGCTCTGTGTTACACCCAGGGCACCGTGTTCTGCACAAAGGGGCGATTGTGGCTCTGCTGCTCTGGCATCAGCGTCCAGGGTGGGCTGCGGAGGGGACGGGCTGTTCAGCAGCCTCTCGCAGGTTGAATCTGCCGCTTCTTGCAACTCAGGAAATGAGTTTGTAGAGGATAGGGGTGTTTTGATATCGACAAAGTCCTGGAAAAAAGACATGTTAACTATTGATTAGCACATGTGCCCAAACACGTGCATCTGTGGATGTGTGAAGTAATATGGTGTGTAGACCTATGATAGCATCCACATAAAAATCAGTAAGGGAATATGATTACTTTGACCTAAAATATTTATTTATTTTTTTTTAATCACAGCTGTGTTTTGGTGGTGCACTTGGTTTTCTGACAGATAATGCAGAAACATTCAACTGGTTGCTGCAAAGGGCAAAATTGGGGTTACTTAAAGTTTGCCCAAGCTTCTAAAACACAAAAGCCTCCCAAAAAGATGTGCTTTCCCCTGTTAGCCAGCTCTCACACCAGTGGTTACTCCTGAGCGGTGGCTCCCTGGGGTGGTGGGCAGCCCCTCGCTGCCTGTGCCAGGCAGAGTAGGAGGAGGAGAGCCCAGGCAGGACCTCCAGGGAGAGGGCAAGGCCCGTGTGACAGCGCTGCAGCCACCACCCGACGGGTGACATTGCCAGCGCTGCTTCCAGTGTGTCCCCTTCAGCATGGGGCACACAGAAGGCAGGAAGAAGTTAGCCAAGCCTCTGCGACCCTGATGCTCCTTGCTCAAGAGGGTTTCATGTACTGCTGGGTGCATTAATGGCTTCTGCCATGCGGCTGCTGGGTTGAGACTGTGGCTTTCTCAAGGGGACTGGTTCCAGGTCCCATGGGTTACCCTGGCCACACCATCAAAATCAGGTGAGGAATGTATCCATTGTCCCTTCCAGCAGCACCAGTGTGTCGGGTGTGATGGAGCCAGCACAGCCCCACACTGGGGGCTATAAGCACTTAGGAGCAGTAAAAAGAGTGCTGATGCCACAGATTTCACCTTTAATTTAAACCCCTCTTTTTAGGGATGGGGCCAAAGCTGGCCCCACAAGGGAGAATCCAGCTCCAAGCACTCCGAAGAAGCAAACAGACCCTTTAAAGACATTTAGTGCTTGAAGAAAGCAGGGATGGCTTCAGCACGGTGCCGCAAAACTAATGTTGAGGAAGAAATGCAGTTTGCACCCTGTCCCTGCAAACCAAAGGGAAGAGGCTGCTGCTCGCCGCCCGTCACTTTGGGTCAGCATCCCAGGCAAGGGCAGCGTCTGTGGGTGCTCAACAGTCTCTTTGAGCGGGGTTCAGTTTAGGTTGGCTGCTGGCATCCTGGCCCATCTTCGGCACATGGCTGCTTTTAACCCCGCGGGGAGGGGTCGGCGCGGCCGGCCGCAGGAGGAGAGCACCAGCCCGCAGCACGCTCCGTGGCTGCCGAGGACACTGCCACGATTCATTCATGTCCCTGCTCAGAGCACAGATTGTAAACACGGTAGGGAAGCTGTGCCACGTCCCAGCCCAGCTTGGCTGCCTGCCTCGAGGTCCCCGTTGCCCAGATTTTGGAGCTCACTTCTTTTTCCATTACCTCTAAGCAGTAATGGTGAATTTTTCAGTAACATTTCCTAAAAATAAAAATGTCAACAGAAATAGCCATTTAATAACATGAGTCTGTGCATCTTTGGGCCGTGAAAAATCTGCAAGCTGGGAGGAGAAATGCTGAAATAAGCTCCTGAGTTTGAAGATACTCTCAGAAGCTCCCTTACTGCACATGGACCAACTCTCACCAGCATCACCTGGGGCAGGAGGGCTGTTTGAGGACTGGTTTTCCTCCCTCCCTAGGCAAATAGCCAGCCCCTCCCCCAAAAGCGCAAATCTGTTTGATAGTTTGTTTGATAGAAAAGCTTGTATCTGAAAAAAAGAAACAGAAGTTGAGTGACGGTGCTGAGATGCCTGTAGTGTGGCAGAACATGGGCTGGTTACTGTTCCTTCACTTAAGCAGGGTGTTAATTTTCTCTTACGGCTTTCACCGTAAAAGGGAAAGAAGTCAAAGGATACAGGCACCTTATGTTGGGCGAGGCTTTGCTGTGCAGGAATGCGTAAATCTGGTCTAGTTCATAATAGCCTTAAATATCAAGGAGCTGCTTTTGATGGAAAACTCAGGAGCTGTCTCAACAGCAGCACAGGAGAGAAATCAGAAAGCAAGTACTTTGTGCAGCCTTTTGGGGAATGAGTGTTTGACCTGGGGTGTAAAAATAACAAAATTAATTCCTGCTTGCAGCTCAGCCAATGTTAAACCCCTGCAATTCAGGTTGTTGGGGAATGACCCTACTTGGCATCCTTGCTTGCCTTCCTCAGGCCCTAATCTGTCCCCACCAAGATCCCTGGCTGGATCCCTCATTGGAACTTCTCCCCACCAGCTGAGGACAGATGGTGGCTGCTCTAGTGGTTGAAGCACTAGTGTAGGCTGTATTAATCCATCTTTTGTGCCCCGTCTGTCAGTTGGCAGGTCTAATGGGTGTGCAGCATGGTTAAAGAGCCCAGCGCTCAGTACAGGAGCAGGGCATCCAAGGACATGGGGAGGACAGTGAAAGCCTTGTCATACGGACTACAGTCTCACAGCAAGTGTCTATTAATAAGCCATGCCTGCGCTTCCTCCAGGTATTTACAGTGTGCTTTCTCTCTGTTAACTTTTAAAACCACAGCTCTGTTTTGACATTGCAAGTCCTTTTCTTTTAGTGATGCATTTGGTACCACAAGTGCACTTGGCTGGGGAAGTGTGTTGGTAAAACCTACCTCATTTGGAAAAAGGATTTCCCTCTAAAAATGATCTCTGTCTGTAGATGAACAGTTTCAGCCTGCCCTCTGGGAGCCTCTCTGCTGTGGAGACGGTGACCGGCTGGCTTAAACACTGGCTGTGGTGGGTGCTACCAAGCCCGTGCAGAATACGGCAGTGACAGCATCAGCCCAGCCAGCGAGGTCACCTCCCTGCTGCGTGGGCTGTCCCGGTGAACAGGGGCAGGTACAGATTGCCTAGATGCTTAGAAAGGGACCTGTGGAGGTTGCCAGCATGTGAGGACCCTCCAAAAGGGTGGCTGGTTTTGTACCCTTGCCCAGGACAGAGCCCCTTGTGCCACGCTGATGCTTCAGCAGATGAGCTGAAACCAGCATAGCTGCAGAACGGGGCTAACCAACAACCAGGAGGAGTCCACGTTGTGGATGAAGTTGGGCCCGAAAAGTAAGGCAAAAAGCGTTTTCAGCTCAGGGAAACAATGGGGAAATTAAAGTCAAATCAGTAGCTAAACGGGGCCTACAGGAAAGTTGGATAGGGACTTTTTACAAGGGCATGTAGTGACAGGATGAAGGGTAATGGTTTTAAATTGGAAGAGGGTAGGTTTAGATTATATATTGGGAAGAAATTCTTCACTGCGAGGGTGGTGAGGCACTGGCATAGGCTGCCCAGAGAAGCTGCGGATGCCCCATCCCTGGAAGTGCTCAAGGCCAGGTTGGGTGGGGCTTTGAGTGACCTGGTCTGGTGGAAGGTGTCTGTGCCCAGGGCAGGGGGTTGGAACTGGATGATCTTTAAGGTCCTCTCCAGCCCAAACCATTCTATGATTCTGTGAAATGCAAACTCTGGGGCCTCATTTCCTCCACCCTTCCCCAAGGAGAGTTGGTGGGATGCAGAGGCCAGTTGCCAAAATCCAGCAGCTGTTGTAGCTTCCAAGAAACTTAATTTTTGCCACAAGATGTGCAGCTCCTGCTGGAGTGACTTCCTTCTCCTCACCTGGCACTGGAGACAAAGGAAAGAATTGTTCATAATGAGCTATTTAAGAAGAAATTAATCTTGCTATTTGCATCACTGGTACAAGACAAGGCAGCATGGCAACTTCCCTGCCATGGTTAAGGACAACACTTGGAGGAGGTTGGGAGCCACAAGGTCCTGCGAGTGGTAAGAGCATGTTCCAGCATTGCTTGTTTGCAAGGGAAGAACCCAATTTGCATCCTTGGAAAAGCAGCTATGCAGAAAACCACAGGAACCCATTGTTCTAGGGAGGCCCTTGGATTTTGTCAGGATTTTTTGAATACTCCTTCACAATTAAGATTCCCACTGGGTTGTCTTCCTGTTTGCAAGGCTGATTGGGAAGGTGCGGGTAAGCCGGCAAGTGGGATTGCCCTGAAGCATCGAACTGTATTCAATTAGTCCACCTCGACTGCAGGAGCAGGGTTGGCTGGCAGCGCATCACCTCTCCTGGTAAATTAGATACCGCACAGTGGCTTAGTCACACCAGAGAGGTAAACGGCTCCCAACTTGCTGAGGCAAACTCCTCCCAGCTTTAATTAGCCGTGAGATGCTGGACTGCCTAAAACTCTCTCTCTGTCCCTGCCCATGTTTATACTTTGTGCATCAGTCCAGTTTGGACTCAGGTCTCCAAATATTTGCAATGTAAATATTGTTAAGTTTTGCTCCTCCAGCTCTCTGCTGGAAGACACAGATTTGTATCCCCAGTCTTTTCAAAAACAAAGGGACAGATGCTCAGGTCGTAGGACTTCACCAGGAGAGCTGGAGCTGCTTGTCTGGCTTCTCCTCAGCTGCACACTGGCTCAGTGTCACCCCCAAGAAGAAGTGACAGAGGGAGAGGCTTCTGGCACCCTGAGGACGGAGTGGGGACTAGGTAGTAGGAGCTGCTAATATGAAGGAAGGAGCTGTTAACGCTTAAGGCTCAATCCTGCCTTCGCTGTGTGTTTTTTATACCACATCATGTAAAATTGTTTGCGGAACATGTGTGTTTTGTATGGCGCTTGTTTTCACCAGTGTGTCTGCAACAGGCAGAGCAGCCTCGGTGGGCGGCTGGTGTGATTTTGACCACCTGAGCTGTCACCCCTGGGTGTCCTTATGCAAGCTGGGGTGCAGGAGTTGGTGAGTCACAGATTCATGGAATGGTTTGGGTTGGAAGAGGCCTTAAAGATCATCCAGTTCTGACTCCCCTGCCCTGGGCAGGGACACCTTGCACCAGACCAGGCCGCTCAAAGCCTCACCCAACCTGGCCTTGGACACTTCCAGGGATGGGGCATCCACAGCTTCTCTGGGCAACCTGTGCCAGTGCCTCACCACCCTCACAGTAAAGAATTTATTCCTTATGTCTTACCTAAATCTACCATCTTCGAGTTAACCATTTCCCTTTGTCCTTTGGTTGCAAAAAGCGCTATTGGCAGTTGTTAAATAATTATGTTTAATTTGCACTAACAAAGCATACAAAGTCTATGTCCCATAAACCATGCTAAAGACAAGTATTGCTTTTATATAAAGATGTACAAGGTTAACTTAAAGATTTGAGGTCCACTGACCCTCCAGCTTGTTGCACTGCTTTTCATATGTGTAAAAGTGGATGTGAGAGGCACTCCGGTTGGGTTTACCTGTTTCACTGGTAGCAGAGAGCTGCAGTTGCTCTGCAGGGACAGATGGGTTTGAACACGCATGGCACTAAAGCATGCGCATAAAAGCTTCCAGCTCATAAATACTCATTCTGCGTTCCAGAGCCACTCATCTGAACCTGATTTCAGTGGGCTGGATGCCGGATAAGGGCTATGATGCTCACCTTCGTGTCGGTCAGTAACGACTGTGGCCTTGACGGCCAGAAGCACTGGACGGCTCACGGCAGCCGTTGCAGCGACCACAGAGCCCTCAGACCAGCAAAGCAGCCCTGGGATGGTGAGAGGACAGCTCAGCTGTGTAGCAGGGGAGGGGAAGAACCTGTTTGACTGATGAATGATACTGTTCTCCTCAAGTTAAAATGGAGCTTGAACTAATACTTTATTCCTCCCTCCCAGACTTAGAAAACAGGAGCCTTGATCGCCGGGATGTTTTCTTTTGCCAAGCCTCTGTACAGCTCAGTTTTAGCAAAAGGTAAGCCCAGCCCCTCAGACATCTGTATCAGGGACCTGATGCTTGGTAATGGTTGAGCATGTATGAAGCCAATACAAGCCAGTGATGCGGGGACCAATCCCATGGCACGGCCTCCTGGGTTTCTATGTTACAGCAGCGTGAAGGAAAAGAGGGACAGGAACAAGGGGAGGGAACGAGGAGGTGTCCCTGCTGGCAGGAGAGCAAAGGCCTGACCCTGCTAACATGGTTCATCATGGTGATCTGCATGCAGCATTAGGTCCAGCACCTTTGCAGTGGGTGCTCCCCAGCTCCTCTTGCCCAGCTGGGTGTTGCTGTGAGAATCGGGCTTTGCCCCTCATGCTGTGTTGCACCTTGGAAAGGCATTTGCTGTGTTTGGTGTTGGTTGGAATACTTGGGAACTGAGAGGGTTTTCTCTTTTGCCGTTACCAGAGCAGCTGAAAGGCACAAGTGCTGTAGTACCTGGCATTTTGTCTCCTATCTCTGGCTGTAAGGCTGATAAGCCAAAAAGGGGAGTACAGGATTGCATTTACCCTTCTCCTAGCATGGGTTAGGAGAAACATGATAAATCAGGTGATATTTCAGCACTTACCTCCTTTCTTCACTTGGGCATTTGATGTGTGTGATTGTTGGAGTGAAGAGGGAGGAAGACAAGCGTTGGGCTTAATGGTAAGGGATGCTGGTTGTCTCCAAAGCTCTTGCTCTGCCCTGGTTCGGGTGATGGCTGGGTCACCTTGGCCCCTCTTCTGCTGCAAAGAACAGCTTGACCAAGCCTAAGCATGCTGTCTTCTTCAAAAAAGGTCCCGGCTGTGGGAGGAAAGCCATCGGAAGAGGGTGGGATGTGCTGGCTATGCAGGGCCAGCCAAGGGGGTGGCCATGAACTGGCCCACGTGGCGGTGGCAGCCAGTTCATGCGGAGCAGAGGACAGCTGGGATCTGGCAGTAGCAGTTGGTGCATTTCCTGACTGTAACCTACTTAAGGGGGAGGCTGAAATCTGTTGCAGGAGCAAACAAGCAGCCGGGAGCACTGAATGCTGGTGGAAGAAGGAGCATGATTCAGCCACCTGAAGGCATCTCCCTGTAGGAGAATTACCTTCCCTATAAAGCAGCAGGCATTGCTCTTAAGTGTTATCAAGTTTAAATCGGTTCCCTAGGTGACATCCTGGTAAGTGGATTTCCCAATTAAGCACATCCCGATTAAGTGGGATGTACTGTAATTACAGAGTGCTCAGTGCTGGGAGCAAATCAGATCCGTTTGCAGCAGAAGGGCCAGATCGAAGCTCTTCCCCAGTCTGTGGGCTGTACCAAGGCATTTCTGTAAGCATGAAGGTGGGCAGGCAGGAGATGGGATTTTGCAGCCACCCCCACTGTGCTAGTCAGCATGTTTCCTGCAGAAGGAAGATGCTGGAGGAAGCCTTTCTTTAAACCCTCTGATATGGGAGGAAACACCTTTTGAGGTTCCACTCCTCTGTCTCCTGCCTAGTCCATGATCCACTGGATGAAGGCTTTGCTGCTGTGTCCATTAGCTTTCTCTGCCAGAGAAGATACCTGTTAGCAGAGATGGCTGTGTGGATGCCGCGTAGGGAAACAGTGGCTCTTCCTAAGGAGGCAGAGGCAGTCAGATGGTGCTTCCATCCTCCAAGCAGATGTTACAGCCCTTCAGAGTCAAATTCCCTTTGCATAGCCTGAGAGAGGCAGTTCTTGCTTCACAGCTCCCTCTCGCCATCCCTCTGGCTTTCTCTTTGAAGGCATCCCAGCCCCAGCACAGAGCCTCACGGTCCTGGAGTCAGACTGGGGCTATGTAAGCCTCTACGATTTGTGGTTCCTGGCTGCTGCTGGGACATCATGGGGAGAGAGGAAGAAGATGTTCTTTTGTTGATTGCCTGTTAGTGAAAGGAAGAAGAATCAAGCGTTTGCTACCTTGGAAGGTCAGAGCCTTTATAGCTGGCTGGGGATATGAAATCTGATTGGAGACTTTCTGGGAATTAACTGTTCAAGGCAACACTGACATGCTGGAGATGGGACATCAAGTGTAGATGCAGTGCAGAAAGAGGTGAAATCTGTGCCAGGAGAGGTGTGTGGCACAGGAGCCATGGCCACTTTGCAACTGGAACAGGACTCTAGACCTGAACATGGACTGCTAGCCAGCCTCCAGAGTAGAGCCTGCTTTACCACTCACCAGCTTTATCCAGATGCCCCAGGATCCTTAATTCCCACTTGGCTAGGAGGTGATGTGAGTGTGGTGCAGCACAGTTTCCCTCCAGGCTCCCAGTCCCTTCAGTCATGCTGGTTGGTACACATCTTTGGTGGCTGTGGTGCTTCCAGGGCTCTTGTGCCAACAGGCAAGATGGCTAAAAAGCTCTTACATCCACCACATTCATGTTCTTCTTCAACAGGGTTACAGGGTGGGGGGCAAAAACCAATCTAGTTCCCTGAGTTGAGACTTTGTATTTTGGGGTGACATATTACATGATTTTTTAGCTCCTGAGAAAACGTTACAGTAGGATACCAGGGGAAGCTGATGAGCTGCTCCTGACTTTGAGAAAGTTGACCACGTGGACATGAATTGATTCCCACTCCCACTTGCTGGGCTGACCACCCAGTGCCCCCAGAAGGCATACTGCTGCTGGCCTACACCACCGCAGCACCTCCAAGCCCTTGCTGATGCCTCCTGGCCTCCCACTGTGCCTGTTCCTCTCCCGCCCCAGCAGCTTTCCTCCTCCCGCCAGCCGGGCTGCAGCATCCCTGTGATGCTTGTATCCAATCTCTTGGATACGTGCTGTCCAGCCGGAGATGCACAGCACGCGTGTGTGCAGTGCCTGTGCTGCTGTTCCTCCCCGAGGTCTCTGCTGCTTCTTCCATACTGCTGGTTTCGCAGTGCCACCCACTGGCAGAGGCTCCCCAGAAATCCTCCTCTGCAGCTCTTCTCTGCCAGAGGTGATGCTCGAAAGATGAAATATTAGAAGCATGGCTCTGATGGGTGTAAGTCATAGCCCGCATCCCATGGGTTCTGATCTGGGACATCTGGAAACCCTCTGGCATCCTTTCTGCTCTATTTCAGTGTGTGCTGAGCCCAAGCTGCAAAGTCGCTGGTTTGGCAGAGTCCAAAGTGTCAGCTCAGGCTGTGTTTAAGGCAACTCGTACTGGCTTGCCCCAAGAGGCTGTCCAGCCCCGTGTCCTGCCTGCAGCGTGGCAGGCAGGCAGCAGCAGCAAGGTAGTTTCTCATCCCTGCTTGTTGGGTGTGCCAAATTGGTTTATGTAGGGTCTGCGTTCATGTTTTCCCACGCAGGATAAAATCCAGACCCCTGGCTGATACCAAAACCCACGCTGTACATAAAGAGCATGCATCCCCATGGGAAGTGTGCTCCTCGGGATGCAGACCCGGGGACTTGTGCGGGAAAGGATTCTTGGGGGGCGCTTCAGTTAATGTCAGTCAGCCTGGTCTCCCCAAATTTGCTGTATCCCTTTTTGACCCTATTTATACTCTTGCCCCCACCCCTGGTTTAATACCCAATGCGAGCCCAGCTGACGAGCCGGAGGAGAGACAGAGATGCAGTTCTTGGGGGGTGTGTGTAGTGAGCTGCCGTGCACAGGAGAGTGCAGCCAGGCTGGTACCCAGGTGAAGCAGCCGAAATCAGGTCACTGCCCAGCTGCCATCGCTATGAAAATGCAGCAACAGCACAGATGGACTGCGAAGGAACTTTCTCCTAATAGCCTCCTAATAGGCAGGAAATGCTTGTTTAAAATAAAGCCTGACAAATGGCATGTTGGGGGAGTCAGGTCCTGGAGCACTGTCTTCCAAAAAATTATGAAAAGGCACCAGAGGGGAGCCTGGCACAGCCTCCCATATAATGGTAATTAAAGGCTTTTGCACTCAGGCCTGGGAGCTGCTCCTCTTGCAAATTGGCCTTGATTGAAGAGGAAGAGAATGATTAGACTGAAGGGGAGTGATGGGGGCGGCAGGCAAAAACACCAAGGCAAGTCGCAATTTGTCTTCTGATTTTTTTTTTTTTTCCCCTTTTCTTTCTCCAAAATGGTGTCCACACGGGTGGAGGGAGCAGCGCTCCAGCACCACACAGCCTGGGCTGGCTCTGCCTGAGCTGCTCAAGGGATGTTAAGCCAAAAAAGGAGCCACTCTGCTCTCGTCCTGCCTGCGCAGCCCCAGAGCATCACCCAGCGCTTGGTGCAGCTCTTCTGGAAAGCTCTCCGGGCTGGATGGTGCCAGGGTCACCCATCCCTGTGCAGAGTGGGCAAAGGGGCTGGCCCCTAGCCTGGACTATGCCCCTGGCTCTTTATAGGGGCTATACTCTTACAAGCCCTATAAACCCCAAAAGTTTTACGTTTCTCCTCTGTTTTAATTATAAAGGGGATGTTGGCAGCTTGTTCAATCCAGGTTTTACCTTGTTATTTATTTTAAACCCCTGTTTTTGATGAAGTTGTCTGAGGATATTGGAGCTCAGTGCTAAGCCCTGCATCAGCACAAGTGGTTCCTGCAGGGTAGCTGACAGGATTACAAACATACACTCCCTTCCCTTCCTACAAGTTTGTCCCTTCTCAGATCCACGAGCACCAAAGATGTCCCGGCTCTGGCTGCACCGACTGAGGTCCCCCATGGAGCAGTTTGTCTTCAAGTACTTGGGGGAGTCACCGCAGCGTGAGCCTGGATGCTACCTCCAAACCCAGCCAGCTACTTCACAGCACAGGGCCAAGGAGCTGGTCCAAAATTCAACTAAGAGCCTCTGGCCCCCATGTCTGGAGCGTTAACAGTCAGGTAATGCAATTTAGCTGAAATTATGGCAAGATGGAGCATCTTTTTTGGTGTGAAGGGCAGCTAAATAAATGGTCTTTTTTCAAGCAACTGCAAAAACTCCAGCACTGAGTTTTTAAGCAGCCAGCCTCACTGGAGAAAGCAGCTGGCCCGGTCTTGCAAATGGATCCCCTTGTCTGGGTCCAGTCCTGCAGCTGCCGAACCCAGTGGCCAAATTCCCCACAGGCAGACAGAGAAGCAGACCTGATACCCTGCATTTGGTGCTCATTAATACTTGGACGAGATAAGCAGTGTGCTTAATCTAGTGCAGCAAGTGTCTGTTATAGGGCAATAACGCTGCAGGGTTACCATGAAATTTGATGTGGCTTGTGAAAAATGCAGGCGATTGCCAAGGCAGGGCTGCAGACCTCTGGCAGGAAAACAACCCTGTTGTGTTGAGGTGAAACTTGTGTTTGAATCAAAGGGGTGATATGATTGAAGAACGGACAGACAAAGGTGCTTTACCTGCCAGCTGAGGCGCGGCGTGATGCCCGGCTGTCCTCGCGTGCCATGCCGCAACCCCTTCCCGCCAGCGGGGTACGAGATGCTCTGCCTGGCTGGGCTCCGGCTCCTGCAGTGACACTCAGCTGCCCTAAAAATCCTTCCTAGCCTTTTGGAGGGGAAGCTGCTTGCTGAAGGGAGTGGGCAAATGAAAGAGGAAAAAACAAACAATTTGCTTCTAGCTCCTGCCGGCACCGGCGGCTACTGTGTGAGCAAGGCTTGCAGCATGGTTCATTCAGCATGCTAGCGTACCCGGACCTCCGCGCGCAGCAGGCTTTGTGCTCTTGAGGTCAACTTGAAATCTTACTCAAAGCCCACGGATGGTCCCCAAGCTTTGCATCCGGTCTCAGATGTCCTACTGAACTCCTGCAAAATGGCTCGCACAGCCACACTTGGCAGCATGGCAGCCGTGAGCAGTCGGCTGACAGAGGAGCAGCTAGATGATGTTGCAGGGACGACAACGCCCCGAGTCCATACAGCCAAGCGGGATCAAACTGGCATTGAGGGGTGATTGGCAGCACCATGTTTGACTGTGGCCGAACGCTCCTCTGAGCAGTGCATGCTGCTCGCAGCAGTTGCACCAGGTTCTGCAAACCTGCAGCACTTGAGGAGCATGATTGCATCCTAGGGTAGTTTTTCCTTCAGAAGGAGGAAAAAAAAAAAAGAGCATGCACTTTTTCCTCCAAACCAGAAATGAAGCTGGGTTGTCTTTTCTCCCTAAAGCATCCGGGTTTGGTCTCGACCCCCCTCTGTGTTACCAAGGGAGCAGCAGCATCTCACTGTTCCCTCCCATCGTCCCCATTTAAACCACCCTGAATCCAGTTGCAGTCAGGCTGGCTGGTGGGTTCAGCTGATTGTGCTCCAGAGCTGCACAATAAAACCACCAGAAAATTATTTTTCATTTCCATGTGCTCTTAAAAATCCCCTGCAGCTTCCTGGAAGCCCTGTGCTGTGCTTGGCTTCGAGAGGTTCCCTGGGGCTCACAGGGCTGGGCTGCATAACGGGGTAAGGGGCTCTCTAACCCCCCTGATGCCAAAAGGCACCATCACGGCCCTGCTGCTCGTCTCTCCTGGTTGTGCACTGGTGTGACTTGACAGCAGATGACAGAGGTTAGGAAAAGGCCTGGGATGTCGTTGCCATGGAAATCACATGGTGCCTGGAATAGCAAGAACAAGAGCAACTCAAAAAGTAACGATCTGTCACATTGATTAAGGGGGGATCGGAGGGATTTTGTTTGGGGAAAACCTTGTGCTTCAAGTTACATGCATCCATATGCCACATCTCCCTGTTCGCCTCCCCCTGAAGGGTTCTGTCAACAGGAAATAATCTGATTTGTTTTGACCGGGGGGTTCTCCAGGGAGTACAGACGTGGTTCCTGCCCATCAGCTGCGCTGCACAGCTCCGCCATCCAAGGATGAAAGGCACCAAGTCAATGCAATATTCATTCACTTCCTCTTCCCTCCTTCATTCATTTCTTCATCCATTCATCTGCTTCATTCACATTTCCCCAGCACTTTAATGAGCCGTGCTTACCCTCTGCAGCCCTGCAGAGCCTTCCCCTGCTACGCTCTTCGCTGCAGATGCCTGTCTTTGAGCTTATTTATTTTGCAGGGCTCGGTGTGGCTGGAGCGGGGTCATATTTTGCCTAACTAGCACTTGGGTCTTTAAACCCCACACAAATCCCCCCAATTTTGCTGTTCCATCTTTCACGTCTTGATGACTCCCTCTGCTGTGATTTCCACCTCATCCAGCCCATTGTGGTGCTGATGTCCGTGCCCTTAGCAGCCGGGGTGGCTTGATGGGAGGTGGCCGGTGGCACCCCTGTGGAAGCAGGAGGGAGCCGAATGTGAAATGGGCGGCATCACTGGAACACTGGTGCCAGGCACTTGCTGCTGAGCAAGAGCCATAAAAATGAACGTTCTCCGGGCTGTGTCACTGTCTGCCCTCACCATGACAGTGCCCTTTATGACACTTGAGGAATATGGAATGATTTCTTTTTCTCTTCTCTCTGCCTGGTGTCCTGCTCTCAGAGATCGATTCAGCAGGGGCTGGCAGGTGACAGCCCCATGTAAGCTCCGGGCTCCAGCCAGGGGAGCGGAGCTGCAGGCCAGCAGCATGTCGAGGGGCCCAGCTCCTGGAGTGAGCAGCCTGGGCAGCGAGGGACTGCAAGGCACAGGCAGAGCAGGAGGTACAGGCACCAGGTACACGCAAGCCACATCCAGTTTTCCTTGGATGAGCATGGCTTATCCCTCCCATCGCCCAGTTTTGGGCACTCACAGGGTACAGGTGGGGGGAACAAGCATGTCTGTATTTCTTTTAACCACTTCAGAGCAGGTTTGGAGTTTTTTCCCCCACCAATATGCAGACCATTTTCTTGAAGAAAATAAAGTGCCTGAAGAGTGGCTGGGTAGAAATCCAAGAAATATTAAAAGGAGAAAACTAATATTCCTGCCCATGATCTCACTAGTGAAAAATGATCCTTTCCTCCCCCAGCCCCAAACCCGCTTTTGCTGTGTTTGTGGGTGAGCTGTACTCCATTGCTCTCCAAATAGCTAAATGCATTTCTGAAACGAAGGAAGCAAACAGAAAACATCCGTTCTTTGTATAATGGGGAAAGCTTTCTCTTTTGTTCCCTGCTTTTTATCAAGTATCTGCTGCCATTATTGTTACTCACTGGGTTATTACCTCCGAGTGGCTACTTCCACCAGCATGAGCTGGTTTATTGTCTGCTCAGAGCAATTATGGATTGGGATAATTTCTGCTGTGCTGTTTCATTGTGGAAGGATCCGCTGTGCTCCATGGCCAAGGTAACTTGAGGTGATCTGTGCTGCTGAATTACCCATCAAGCTAATTAGGAGTGGGTGGCTGGTGCCCCGCCGTATGCTGGGACAGAAGGATCAGCAGAGGCTGGACCCAGGTGTCCTCTCGGTGTGAGAGGAATCTGAAGGAAAGTTTGTTCAGTGGACCAGAGACTGGAGTTAGATTTATTTCTAGGACTAGATCATCTTTATTCATTGGTTGGGAACATGTTGGCCAACTCACCCTCCCTCTGAGGGTGCGGAACCCCGTTGTTGTGTGTGCATGTAGAGGACAGGAGTGTCCCTGCAGGAGGACTCGCAGTCCCGGTGGAAGATACTTGCTGTCCTGTTCATCATTCACGTACAGGAGGTTATCTGGTTCCTTGTCTTGTGCTGCAAAGACGAGAGGAGGAAAGTGTTCCTCAGTCTGTGTGGGCTTTCCCCTTAGGAACTGACTCCCCTTGCTGGTTGGGGAGGGGAAATAATATGAAAATGCTTTTCTGAAGTTTGAAATTGAGACCTTCTCCTGGCCCTTGCGCATCTGCTGAGATCAGAGCCCCAGTGCAGTTGTGCTGCCTCTTTGAAGCGGGGGGAGTTTTCACCCCAGGCAGGAACATACACCTGGCTTCACGTTACAGCGCTCAGCCTGCAGGTTGTGAAAGTACCTGGTTATTTTTATTCCTTTGATACATGATCTGCTATCAAAATAACTTCTTCCTTTCTCTTTAACTCCATAGGAATCTCCCGAATTAACCTGCTGCAGGCAGTAACATTTATTGGTGAGGCACTGCCAAAACCCCCCAGGTGTCCATGCACAAAAGGGGTCAGGTCATCCCCTCGCGCAGCCCTGCATCTGCAGCCTTTCTTGGTACAGGATTTCTTCTGAAGACTTGAGTGCTTTGTCCTGCGAGAGGAGCTGCGTGGGTTTTGCAATCCAGATACTCAGGTTAGTAACAACGTGTTTATACATTCGCTTGCTAATAAATAAATACGGAAGCGTGACATGTTTAAGCACTTGCTAAGGCTGTGACAAACACGTTTTTCCCACAATTAGTAACCTGTGGATTAGGAAGCCATGATTTTTATTTACTTTTAATAGCACACAATGAGGACAGATTAGCATGAAACTATAATGCCATCACATGCTCTCAAAATCCTCCATGCCAAGACCCCATTGAAGTTCAGCACAAGTAGCAATGAGCTTTTCTAAGGAGGCTTGATGACAAGAAGTCTTTTCTTTTGCTGACTTAGAAACTGTAACTAGCAGGGTTGAATTTCTGGTGTTGTATGTATGCATAAAACCATACCCTGGACTGGGTGAACATTTGCCCATTGCCCAACATTTTCTTGTGCAGAGAAAGCATGGTTTCATGCTTGCTTTGCTGTTGAAACACTGCCTGTCTGAACTCTCAGAAATCCCTTCTGCAAGAAACTGGTGGTTGAAGCTGGTCTGAATGGACACCAACACTTTCCTACCGCATGTTGGACCCTGGGAGGTGCAGGGGCCAGGAGGCAGCACGAGGCCACCTCTCCTCCTCCTCTCTGTTCTGCCTCTGGTTCAGCCAAGGCTCCAAGGTCTGGAAATCCATCCTAAAGTTTCAAAGCGCTCTCCCTTGTGTCCTCCCTTGTCAGGCTGAGTTCCCGGAGCAAAGGGAAATGATGAGTGCATTGCCCTCAGCATCACAGTGACAGTGTCTGGGGACCTGGAGGACAACCCTGTGTCATGGGGAGCCAGAGAGCAGGCAGGACCAAGCCACAGCTCTTGAGTTGTGATGCTATCCCCATCAGCTGTATGAGACAAACTTTCCTTTTCCACTCAAAAATTGCCTGGATCAAATTTTCGCAGCTACTCTTGCTATCCCAGAGTGCACTAAGGTGTGAGTCATCACTGTTAATTATCTCCATAGGTAACTCAGTGCCTGGGTGGATTGTTAGAGTCCAGGATGACTTGGGAGACACATGGAAGCCACCATCCCCCTACCAGCTGTATAGATGGGGTCCACGTGCTTCAAGGCAGAGGAACATCTCAGTTCGACAGCCACCTGGCAGTGGCGTCCAGACAGATGACTTGAGATCTCCATCAGCTGATAAGGTCTCCAGAGACTTTTCCTACACAAGGTTGGTGTCTTACATCCCTTTTCCCTCATATTTTTGGCCCCTGGCCTGCCTGCTCAGCTTCTTTCCCTTGCCCCCAGCTCCCGAAACGGCCCCGAGGTTCGGCACGCTGCGTGCAGGCAGCTCCTGAGTGCCTATCTGCATTCGTGGAAGTAGTCCTAGCAGGACCTGATGGCATTTGTAAATATTCACATTTTGTGATGAAATACCGTATTTAAACATCGGGTGATATTAACCCCGTTATCTTTGAGTTCTCCCATTTTCCTGGGCTCTATTCACCAGCCCCGGCCCCCGAGACAGCTCTACTGAAAGCAAATATGTCAGTCTTTACTGCACAGGGAATATTTTAAGGCTCTGAAAACAAAGTTTATTATAGCAAAGCTGCCAAAAGTGTAACCACTGCCATGCTAAAATATCCTCTGCCTCCTACATTTGTAACGTGGGAGTCTTTTATATCCTCTTTACTGCTGCTGAACCATACATTTGTCTTGGCAGCAGATGTATATAGACTGGGACCTATTTCAGTGTCATGCAAAAGATCTCTTAGGTTAAAAGATATATTACAACTTACTGGAAAGCTTGAAATTAACTGCGTGATGATGCCGCGTGAAGATAAAGAACCAGCAATTTTATTGAATTGCAATTTTATCCATATGGGCTGAAGGTTTGAACTGTGTCAACATCTCCAAAGGTCTCCATTTGCCAAATTAACTATTGACTTTTGGGCAACTAGTTGGAGACAGGAAAAAGAGACCTCATTTAACCGTTTCCAGAAAAGCACTGCCTCCTTCTCCACTCTATGAGGAGGAACCCAAAAAGAAGGCAGCCAACACAGCCCCTGCTCCAGCCATTGCTGACCAGCGCAGGGAGGGCATCCGCTTCCCTTGCTTGCAGGCACAGTGGCAGCGAACTCAGTCAGTCCCTACGAAGCTCTGCTGATGTTATTATTAATACCAAACCCATAAATGTTAGTACTTCAGTGGCCAAATTCCTCTGCAGTGCTGACAGACCTCTTACAGCTCCCAGATTTAAGCAGCGACACCGAAGGTGTCCTTGGATGGCCCAGGATTTCCTCGGGGTCTGGCAGTAGCAGGCAAAGAGTTAACGATGGAAAAATACATGTAGGTTTAGGGGAAGGGGATTTTTTTAATATATATTTTTTTGCTTCACATCTGAGCTCTTGGCACAGCATCCCCCGCCTCTAATCACACCTTATAACTGCAGTTTAAATCAAAACCCGCAAGGCTGGACCAGTTGGATCCAGTTTCTATTAAGCCATTTGATCTGTGACTGAGTAGACTTGCTGTCACCAAGCCAGTCCCCTGCCTGCGCCTCTACATAATGAGGCTCCCGCGGCAGCTCGCCGCTCCCGCTCGGTGCAGGGGAATCCGTGAAATATCGGGTCAGGATACGCACCCCCTGCGCCAGCCCTCGCCCTCCTCTCACCCCCTCGCCAAGCAGGCAGATGGTGAAGCATGGCCAGCGGCTGCACCGGCACGGGGAGGGGACTCTTGCCAGACTGTGGAGCACATCTTCAAAGCTTTAGCCATTTCCTAGGTCCAAAAATAATAATAAAAACCAAGATTTCCAAGTTAAGGCAAAATCCCCTTTTTGTTCCTCGCTGTAATTTGTTCAAACATTAACCCCTTGAAGTCATTGGTCGGTGGTTTTGCTATGAAGGGCTCTACACAGCTGTGAACGGGTATGCGGCTCCCTTTAATAAAACATGAGGTCTTATCCTCTCTGTGGTGCATGAGATCTCATCCTCTCCATGGTGCATCGCTTCTCTGACAAACAAAGGGTTGGGACCACAGCTGATAAAGTCATCTGGGCCCCATTTTGCTCTCTGCTGATATTAGTAAGCTGGTCTCCTGATTTTATAGACTTAAAAAAAAATCACTGTTTAGTTCTTAAATTAACACACCCGCTGATGCACACACTAGGATCAGGAAGGAAATGGTCTCAGACACAACCTCAGCCACCTCCGTCCTGTCCGTCGCTGCTCCTGGGACCCCCAGTACATGCAGGGCAGGAGGACAGAGGGAAGCGATGGCTCAGCGTCCAGGACTGCATCACCAGGCTTCTGGTTCAGCTCCTTTTTGCAGCCATTTTGAGCACTGAATAAAGTAGGAAAAATAGCACGCAGCCGTCTAAATCCCAGTCAGGCAGATGTGTTTGAAATAGCAGCTGCGACAGGGAAGGAGTATATTCACTAGCATTTCCTGCTTTTTTTTTCAGTTGATCTTTTAAAAAGCACTGGTTTTGGTGGGAAGTTTGTTTTGGTTAAATTATTGAGGACTTATTCTATTATTAGGTGTTTTTTTTTTTTCTTTCCCTTCATGTGTCGCTGAACCACACAGGACGGCCACAGACTCCGAACTCTGAATCCCCATTTGTGGACTCTGAGCTCCTGAGGTTGATTTTACCACTTCAGTAACAGGGAAAAATATGTGAATTGGTGGCAGAAGCAAGTTATATGATGAGTGGAGAGAAATACAGCTCCGGAGCCAGGTTACTGCTCGAGACAAGGCTGCGGGAGGCGACGGCGCCCGGCTCTCACAGCGGAGATGGCTGCAGTGGAATAACCCAAGAGGTCCTGGTTAAAATTAATTGAGTTAATTAATTGAGCAGCTGTGGCCTGGCTGTTTTCTCTGCATGGCCTGGCTCTTAGTCCTCCTCTCTAAGGAGAGAAAGTGGTGTTGAACCCATTTATTGGCAATGCTGATTCTGCAAAGCAGAGGTTGTCACCCTTGGTGTCCCATCTGAGATACTCATTGCAGGTGCCTGAGCCTCAGCTGGGAATCGGGATTTTAGACATTGTGACAACATTTTCTAGATGTGGAGAATTGAGAGAAGGAAATATTCTGGGTAGTTTCTGTGTTAGTGTCTGCAGAGGGATGGCATTGCCTTCCCTCCACCTGCTCTGACCCCAGGATGGGGACACGGTGCTGGGTGGCACCTGCGAGGGGCAGACAGGCTGGGTGCACAGTGCTCTTCAGACTCCTCAAAAATGATGTAAACCCAGATCTTCACTTTCATTTTGTTACATGAGCAAGTTGCGTTCTGCTCTGGAAGTCACCGAGTTGCGGATCAGCCATGTAGCTGCTGGAAATGCTGCTGCTGGCCCATGGAAGGGTTTGTGGGGTGGCGTTTTCTTCAGCCAACCCATTCAGGAAAGAATAAACTTTTATATTCTTAGCCATCACTTTTTGCAGCATTTGTCAAAATCTACTGAGCTACTGTTTGCTTTCCAGACGGAGCCTGTGGTGTGACACCAGCAGCCAAGCACTGCTCTGGGTCAAACATGAAGGCGATGTGCCGTTTGTGTTCACTCAGCCGCATGGATGCAAGGTGAGGGACAAGGCAGGAATCGCTGTGGGCTCCTCCCCGCCAAGGGGAGCCTCCCTCCCACCGCCTTTGCCGGAGCTCTGTAATTTCCAGCAGGATCACGTTAACCACGGACTGTGCAGGGAGCAGGGCTGGGGTTTCAGTCCATGGCTGCCTTCCCATTGAGTCAGGGCTGAATCACCACCCTGCGCTGAGCGCAAAGGGCCACGGTGCTGCTGGAGATGCTGTGGTGTTGGTGGGAGCTCAATTTGCACCAATGGCGGGGATGGATGGGGGATGCTGTCATTTGGCATGTGGCAGTGGCCTGATGTTGTGTGGCACTGAGATGCAGCAGAGGCCCACAGGGGAGATAACAAAATGACATCTATGTCTTTGGAAAGAGAGAAAGCAAACAAGTCACCTGACCTTCTGGGAAGGGGCTTGGTGGAGGAGTGTGGGTGCTACCCTAAAAATCCCTGCCAGTGACAGGAGGCTGGTGAGGGCAAAATCTCCAGCATGGCTGTGGGGCAAGGATGGCAGCATTGCAAACAGCTTTACCTGCTAGGAGCAAAATGCTAGAGAAAGCATTTGGAAAATTTGCAGGATTTTCTGGGAAAAGCGTGGTTGAGTACGTGATCATGGTGGAGAGTCGCAGCAGCAGGAGTTGTGTATCTGCAGCTGCGGGTAGAGGTGGGCATGCACTGACATGAGACCTGACACAATCCAGTTAGGACCTGAATTTAAGAGCTTGTGAGCAATCACTGAAATCCTGGTGGCCAGTCTTAGCTGACAAGCAGACCTCACCAAAAATTAAGTGAACTCATGAGCATTCAGACTGAGGCACTTAAAACAAGGGTGCTTTGTCACTTGTAAGATGCTTCTGCTTGGCCACAAGCTCTGCCTGTGTCACTTCCCACCAGAGACCATACTGATGGGTTTGAACTTTCTAGGAGGAAAGGAGGTTGTGGGTGCTTAAAATAAAGGCAAAAGCCTGGAGAAGAAACGGTCTTGAGAGCTATTGGGCTAGACTGGATTGGATTGGAGGATCAGGATTAGCCCTCACCTGATAGTTTCCCCCTTTTCCATGGATGTTCTAAGAAACACCAGTTGCCATTGGCACTGCGGCTGTCTTGAAAGTCTTGAGATGTCAGACCTCAACCCCCGCCCCACCTCTTTCCAGGTTTGAGGAGATGCTTTATCTTGTCTAATCTGGGCTAACCCATGGGCATGACTCAGTGGCTTTTCTGGCAGGCAGGTCTGGCTGGAGCTGCTTGGCCTGGAGATGGAGTCTAAAAGCAGGAATCACATGAGGGGAGAAGACAGACACGCGGGAATGGTTGAGGAAGAGAAAGAGTGGAGCAGATGTCCCTCTCGTCCTTCCAGCAAGTTCAGAGCCTATTCTTTGGTGTGTTTTACTGGTCCAAAAGCAGAGCAGCCATCCATCCTGTTGAATTCCTCCCAAATTCTGTCACAGCATGACCGATACGAATGCCAGCAGCTGGAAGACTGAAATAGCAGCTACCATTGCTTAGGCCCCACTGATTTGTCCTGTGGTTTTTCCATGTCCTTTAATCTCCAGTAAATAATCCCTCACTTCCTTGCGGTCTTTCTAATTCCATGCTCTGCGCCGGCGCTTCCTGTAAACAGTGGGGCTGGTGGCCCATGCATGGCCACTGCTGTGTAATTGAGGCTTTCCCCAGCTGCGTGAAGGGCATGTGACAGGGCTGTTTTTTAGGCTGGAGGTGGCCATGTCCAAGGGCTAAATAATGGAAATGCCTGATTGTCCTCTCCATCCAGCTGGGAGAAATCAGGGCTGTCTCTGATGAGGCCAGTGAATAATACAGGTGTCAAACCAGCACATGTGAGAGCATCAGGTCCCGGCACCCAATGAATTGCACTGTCCAGCCTCCAGCAATCGTGAGTAGGCCAGCACTTGAAAGCAAAATTAGACTAAATTATGGGCAATGAGGTCCCTCCAGTACGCGTTTTCACTGGTGCTTGCTTTTCTGTGGAGGAGCCATGTCTCACTGCAGGAGCCATGACCAGACCTTGCTCAGTCCTTAGTTGCCACATCTCTGGTCTAAAAAATTGAAAATTGAGTCCCAAAATTAAGGGCAGAGATGACAGGCCTTTGCTGAATGAAGGTGTTTCCTAATGTCCATCACCCTGTGGGCTTAATCCTTTGCACTCTTCTACGTAAGAGGCCTCCAGATCCTCCAGGGCATTCTGACAGCAAGGGAGGTTGAGAGGGCATTTTTCCAATCCAGATTGTCTTCAGTTGCTTTATGACTCCAGTAGCTGTAGGATTTGGTTATCAGCTACCCATCCTCAAGCCTAAGAGAATTTATTTTCCTCGGGTGAGTTTGTTAAACCAATGGTGGATCAAAGAGGGTTGTGACAAGAGCTGGGCTGTGCTTTTTGGGTGGCGCAGCTTTTCCCCCTGTCTGAAAGCTCATCTCCCCAGGTTTCTGTTGACCGGTGGATCCCTCTGCAGATAAGCAAGCATCCGACAAACCATTTCTGCAGGAACGTCTTTGCTCCTAATGTATCTTGGGCTCTCACTTGTGCTTGTCCTGGCCATCCTTGCACATGGGGCGTCTGCATGTGCCCGGCTGGAAGGTGGCGGTCTCAGTGTGCTTAGAGAGGCGGCTCTGGAGATGGATGGGTGCAATTCGGCAAGCCCTGCCAATATTTGCACTTTGTAATGTTAATCCTTATGTATTTACAGCAAGACGAAACCATAAGAGGAATCTTGGAACCAGACTGTTAACACACGCCCCCTCCCAGCATGGCTGCCTCCAGAAATCTCCAGGTTTTGATCTGCTGGTATTTCAAGTGAGCCCCAATTTATTTGTTTTCTTTTCGTAAGCTCCCCACAGCCAAGCTGTGACAGCTAAGGGAAACCTCCTCAGTCTTTCCGCATTGATGTCTCAATTATCAGAGCTCTGGCTTCTTTCATACGAGGATTGCACGTTTGTGTGTTGGCACCCCTTAAAGTATTTTCGGAGCTGAAGTGTAAGCAGGGGCGCAGTTTGGCCTGACATTAGGGCAGCTGAAAAAAATGCCAGGAGGGAAAGGCCAACGTCGATTTGTGTCATTTAATGCCACTTAACATCTGTCACCTTGTTTAGAATGGGACAGTCAATAGCAAATAGTAGTAGAACTGAGTTTTTCCATTAAATGCTAACGATTCTATTGTATTTCTCTGTGGTGCTTGTATCGTAGGGAGTTGCGTGCATCCCGCAGCTGGCTGATGTGCTGAGACACACGCAGTGAGTGTCCTGCTCTGCATGATCTGGTGTTGAATAAATGAAGCTAGGAGGGCTGATGTAAGGAAGCAGGTAGGAAGTTTGGGTTTCCAGCTGTCCACACAGCTCCAGTGTGACCAAATGCTGGCAGGAGCAATTCCAGAGCATCCCATGGAGATCAGATAGGGGGAGCACTGGGAATTGGTGGCTTTTTTTGTGATCACCTTTCCCTTGCAAAGTAGATGCCACTTTATCACTGGGTTGAGCTGTTGGCTGAAACAGAGCTGTATGCAAAATCAGAGAAAACCAAAACTCCTGCAAGCTGTTAGGTTTTTTTTCTAAATCCTCTTGAAAGCATCACAGGCGTAGAAGAAATTACCCCATTTTGCGTGTATTTATGCCTGCTGTCACGGATCTCCCTGGCCTCAGGCTGGCCATGTGCCTCCACCGCTCCGTTTTTTACGACAGTGGAGATGTGAGAAGCCTTGAAAGGGGCAGAAAGGCTTTGCCCAGGCAGCAGTAGGAGCCCTTGAGACCTGAAGCAAATAATCCTTGCCTGGATCTGGTCACTTTGGCTCCAGGCACTGCTGAGTTTGCTGGTGTAGAAAACCACTGCGTTGGATCAAACCACTGTTAAAGGAGACTCACAAAAGTGAATAGCTAGTGGTCAAGAAAAGCTGCCAGACTCCTCTTTCTCAGTAAGTAATAAAAGTGCTTTTTAACACAATTAATGTGATGTCTTGCTAAAGGCTGAAGGGAATTGGAATTGAGACATTTGTATTTTGACAGACTCTGTGGAAAACTTCTGTTCAGACTGGTAGGAATGAAACCAATAAATTTCTGAAGAAACTTTCTGAATTCAGCCTTCAAGATAATAGATAGGCTGTTCTGACTGCGGATAAATAAACTCTGTTTTTATAAGCATTTAAAGACCTTTGGGATGACGAAGTGGAACATACTTCAAGTCTCCAAAGATGGGAAGTGGCTTCTGAGTCAAATGCCATCCTGTGCCAGGGCTCGTATTTTACACTGAGATCACTCTTTTGTGACTTGTTGAAGGGGTTTTTGTTGTACTTTGAAGAGAAGAAAAAAAAAAAGGGAAAACATCCCAGGCTGAAAATAGCAGTGAAACATTCCCCAACTGGCCAACCTGTTCTTCAAGAAAACTTCCCAGGGAATGTTAAGCTCCAGCTGCAGCCCTGAAAACACTGGCTAAGAAACAGCATGTCGAGCAATGATTGGGGTGAAAAAAAAAAAACAACTATTTGGGGTGGCAACAGCCCCTGCCTGAGCATTGCTCATCTCTGATCTTGTGGTGAAGGTGACCATTTGTGGAAGGAAGAAAAGGAAGGAAGGTAGGTATGCTGGTTCCCACCAGGAAACCCTTAGAGGATGGATTCTCAAGGTGGGAGCAGCTCACTGCCTTTTTGCCTCCCCCTCTCATGAACAACAACCCTACCTGCAATTCCTGTCTCCTCTGGCAGCAGCCGCTGCCATCCCAAAGGCAGGTGAGGAAAAGGCTGGATCAGAGCTCATGGCTTCTGGAAAAGCAGAGCAGGTCTCTGCATTTGTGCAAGGCTGGGGCTTAATTCTGCAAGTGAAACCAAAACAGATGCAACCCAGAGCCATGGGTGGCGAGCAATGCTGAAACAGTAGCACGAAGCTTTGTTTGCTTTGTTCTCCTGCATGTCAGCCAGCTGATGTGAACTGTTGGGTGTGTTGGGCAGAAGCCAGCAGTATGTGCTTTATTTGAACTGAATGTGAAGTCACGTTTCAAGAGGAAAAGAGAGACAAGTCAGGTATGTAGGGTGGAGCTCAAACCAGGCTGATGGGCTGCGAATGGATGTGGGCCCTGCAGTGGCACATGGCCAAAGGATGGTCCTGGTGCAAGGGCGGGATGCTGGAGCAATGTCCCTCGAGGTCAAATGTCTGTGAGACAGTCAAGTCGCTGAGGCTCAGAGAAGAGGCACCAGAGTATTTAAAGGGCTGGCTCAAGGAGCTCCTTTTCTGGTCTCTCGAAGAGAAAAAGGAAGGGAGAGCAAGTCAGATGTACAAAGGTGATCGAAAGGAGGGCGCAATGGGATTTAGGAGGCAAAGTCTTACAAGATGGCTGAAAATGAATCCAGCCTGAAAAAAAAAAAATAGGCTCTAATATTTAAAAGTCATTAATCAGGGAAGTATCTTAGCAGAGTTTGTGCTGATTCTCTGCTGCTGAGAATGTTTTGATCAAGACTGATCCCTCCCCACCAAAGCAGACGCTCTAATTCATGTGGAAATGAATTCAGGTCTGAGCTGCCCCAAGGAGGCAGCCTGGATGGCTGCAGTAACCCGCTCTGCCTTCAAGACTGGATTAGAGACAGGCAGGTTGTCCTTGCCAAGGGGAGAGCAGCAGAGGGTCTGGAGGACATGCTGAGGCTTTGACTCAGATGAAGAATATCACCAAGGAGCAGAAAGATGCAGCAGCATCCCTCCCGCTTGGCATGTGGGCCACCCCACACCTCTGCTGCTGCCTCAGCAGCACCTCCTGGGCTATGGCTGCTGGTGGTGGGGGCAGAGAGGGTTTTTTTTGCTAGCAGGGGAAAAACATTAATCTGCTTGCAAGTAACCAGTTCACATTCTGGCTGGCTGCAGGAAACTGTGCTCCTACTGCCAGAGACACCACAGTTGCTACAGCAACTGCAAAGCACAGAGATTCATGGACACCCTCCCTCTGCCACCCTTCATCCCCCTGAAATGAAGCAGAGGAGGGGAGGTGAGGATGGGGAGCCAAAGCAGCTGGTAGGATTGAGGCTCAGCAGTTGGGGCTGGGGCTGCTACGTGTTCTCTTCCCATCCTGCCACAGCTGGTGCCCAGGCCCTGCTGCGTTCCCATCCATCCTGATGAGCACTTGGTTTCCAGGTCAATATGATTTTGTCCACCAGATCTGCAGCGCAGGGCTGGCCTCACAGAGCACACACACCCCAGCCTGTCTTCCCACCGCAGGCATCTCCCCTGCGGCAATCTGCAGGAGGGTGATGCTGGGTCGTGTCCTCAGCCGCTGGGGCTGGTGTAGGAGCTGTTGAGATGGGGATGCTGCGAGGAGCACCACAGTGAGGGGGGCAACAGGAGGCTAAAACCGAGCTGTGCTTTGCAAGCACCCGCTATCTCATTGCTCTTTAAGTCGGGCTCTCCCTGGTTCCCAGCGCTGTGCCATCCTGCCTCCATAAAAGTGCGTGGTTTCCCCTGGTGCTCCTCTCTTAAATATTTAATGGCAGGAGGAAGAGCTGATTTAAGAAACGCCTCAGTGCTTCCACTGAACAGAAGGGAGTTTCAGGTGACTGGAGCAGACAAGAGAAAGCTTTAGCTGTAATTTTTCAAGATCCTTCAGCTATTGAAGAGGTGGCAGCATATTGATGTAGGGTAGGGGGAAAAGGAGTGCTGGAGAGAGTAAGGACTCCTGGGGTCTGTCCTGCATCCTCTTCCTGACTCTGTGCTACTGTGGCTTGATTTCTTACACTGAAACACTTGAAAGAGGCTTCAGATTTGGAGCTTTAGTGGAAAATGCTTGAAGATCACCTGTGCCCAGGTCTTCGCTGAGCACTGTCTCCTCCCCACCACCTCTGGATGTGTCACGTTTGTCAAGGGTCTAAGGGGATTTAAAGGCATCCACCTGCCAGAGTCTCCTTAAGGATTTATTTGAGTTCATGAAGTGGTTTGAAAAGCCTGGATAAAATCACTGTGGAAAGTAATGTGTTTTAATACCAGCCAAATCATTAATCAGGCCATCGTTAATAGAAATGACTGCTTGAGATGAGGCTGACACAAGAGGGGAGGACTGCGCTTCTCCTTCGTTGGGCAGTCCCATGTCCCAGTGCACCCACTCCTATGGGCCCCAGCTCAGGTACTGCCAGTACTCAGAGCAAGCCTGTGTCTACACAGACACCCCACACCTGAGCATCACAGGGCTGGTTTGCCAGCAGGGCTGATGGAAATGTTGCTGCAGGCTATATTATCTCCCTAATAAAGCCCATTTCCCTGCGGGGCAGCTGGTGTCAGGCTGAGATCAGTGGTCTTAAGCATCATTTCCAGAACAGGTTGGGCACAAGCACTCTTTAAACCAGTAAAATGTCCCGGGTACAGCACATGCGGTGGTCTGTGCTGGGCTGGCGCTCGGAGAAACACATCCAAAAATGGTATACAAAGTGGTGTTAAAATACAGGTTTTCTTAGTGGGAACTGTGAACTCCGCAACAAATCTGTTTGCCAATCCCAGTGCCTTCCCATGCAGCTGTGGAGCGATCAGGTTTTCATTGGAATGATGTGTGAAGGAGGGTGTCAGTCATTTCTCAGCACTGACTTTGTGAAAGGGCAGTGCTGCTGGGCTGCTCAATAATATATGTCCTTAATATCAGAGGACAGTGTTTGCGGAACTTCCTATTGCTGCCAGCCGGGATGGGCAGCAGCCTGCCAAGAGAGATGATCTGATTGCAGCGAGCCCCAGGAGTACGCATGGAGTTCACCAAGAGGCGTTTGTATTCGTGGTTTTGATGGGGACATGATTTCTTAATTAGCGTGACCTTCTGAAGAGATCCAGGTACAAAACCATGGCTAAAATCAAGCAGCAGACACAGCTGGGTGGATTTCTGCACATCTAAAGGCAGGAAAAGAAATAGCACAAGATCTGCTTGGTGCTGCAGAGGGGAGGATTTCACTGCTGCTGAGCGACGCGTGCAGTTATCTCTGCATCCCAAGGAAGGCAAGACAGCCCAGTGGCTGGAGCAGGCAATCCAGCCAAAGGGAAGCATGGGAAGTGCAGGGGACCACCACCAGCTTGCAGAAATTAGGACTGATTTATCATCCTGTTGATTTCTGTGCACTAGATAGTCAGGGGAGGGAGATTTTCAACCAAATGCTTAGAAATGTAGTGGTAGCCTTCTGCTAGGCTGGTTTGCATGCACTGCACTGCTCTCCCTCCATCTCTGGCATGTAGGTGGCTCCAATGCCCGTATCCATACCTTGTAAGAGGTATAAGACAAAGTGCTGGGAGCCCAGCACGGGACCAGGTCCCGTGTGTTTTCCTTGGCAGCGGTTTGGCCACCTGCCCGAGACTCTGCCCCAGCTCCTTCTGCTCCTGGGGGTAAAAAACTCCTGGGGTTTGCTGATGGAGCTGTAAGAGCAAGGCTGACCATGTCGGGCCATGTCCTGCCCTCCTGAAATCCGTGAAATCCATGAGGGTGCTGCTATATTGACAGAATCAGCTGTTCATTAGAAAAATATTAAACTTAAGCAAGCAGCTTAGGAAATTCTTTTGCTGCTAGAAACTAGGAAAGTGCCAAAAGAAAGGCTTCTTTTTACTCTTCCCTAAATATTTATGCCTGGTAGGGTCAGAGGCAGGAGCCAGACGTGAAGCAGTCTCTGTGCTGCCCCAGGCAGCTTGATAACAGCTAGCAAAGCATTGCATAGCTGTCAGTCCTGCTGTACACCCTGCAAGAGGTATTTTCGTTGCAAGGAATGATTTGAAACCCATCTCTTAATGCAAGTTAAAGAATACCAGTGCATTAGCTCCCCTTCCTGCCTCTGTATCATCTGTGTTGATGAAGGAAGTTATTAGAGCCACCAACTAGGGATGATATTAGTGAAAAAACCCTTCCTGCCCCCATCCACCTTGCCCAAGAGAACAACCCAAACCCGAACTGAATGTGCCTTGTCACATGCACTTCTCTGGGGTGGGGTCTGAAAGCTGGAGCCCTCATGTGGAAAGTTTCTGGTCCTGGAAAGCCCCAACCACCCCCATCCCAAGGTCCCCCTCAGCCATCCCAATGCATAATTAAGCAAAAGAAGATCAATGTGCTTCACTTACTGGAAGCCGATGTCGTGTAAGCGTTATTTTAATGAATTCTTCATTTATTGCACTGTCATTTATGCCTGCCATCGTCCCCTCTCCCAGTGGCTGGAGCCTTCCACCTTTGGGCATCACCTCTGTGCCCAACACACAGTTCCTTAAACCCACGCAGGATCTCACCATGGGACCAAGCTGTCATTGCTTCTCCCACTCCCGATCTCCATGAAGCAATCCTGATGCTCCTCTCTCATCCTAAGGCTGCACCACACATAAAATACACTGGTACGTAGCCCATCTTAAACAAAGGATCCCTCCATTTTTAATGTCCCACATTGCAGCCAGGTATTAAAATGCCAGGATATTTTGGGGGGAGAAATATCTGGGGCTGGGCTGCAGCACAACACAGTGCTGGGAAGGCTACAGAGCTTAATTAACCCGCTCAGTGTTTTTGCTTGCCTCGATCCACATGTCATACAGGCCTACAATGCTTTTATTATACAGGAAACAAAGCTCTTGTGCTTGAACATAGCAGCTCCAGTATCGTAGTCTTGCCTTACTGGAGGCTCCTCAAGTGATTTAAGTGTTCCCTGTCTCTGGTGAAAAATAGTTGCCAGGGTTCAGAGACATCTTCCTCTCTTTTTTTATCCTTCCACTTAATTGCAGCCAGAAAAAAAAAAAAGAAAAAAAAAGAGGTGTTTGCATGCAGGGCCAACTTACCAACATCTTCTTGGGGTAGCAGCCCCAGTGGTATTTCCAGCATTAAAGCAATTGCAATTTTTCCAGGCTTTCGGAAGCGTGCTTGGCTGATGGTCCTGTCTCCATCCCCAGCTGTGGCAGAGACCATCCCTACCATCCCTCCCTGCCTGCTCAGCTTCTCTGGGGAGCCGGAGTTGTTTTGGGTGGCAGATTTGAGAGCCCCCAATTGATGTGGCCCCACACAACGCAGCCCCGTGCATCAGCTCCAGGAGGAGGTTTACTGCCTTATACCGCTGCTTAAAAATACCTCGGCCACCGCTGCGTCTCGTCAGTGCAGGGCTGGGGACATGCAGCCCTCTTCTAAGTGGGGTCATTAATTCACTCCCGTCAGCAAAGCACTTTGAAGATGAGGCATGCTACATGAGAGCTGAGGATTACTGGCTTTACGTCCCGCAGGGCTGCGGGGCCCGGCGCCTGCCTGCTGTCCTGCCTCTGGCAGCATGGGCAGCCCTTTCCTAAGGCTTGGAAAGGGTTTGCTCTTCCCAAAACCCCCAAATGGAGCCGTAAGCCAGAGTTTCAGCCCTGCTCAGAGGGAGTGCAGGGCGCACAGCACCTGGCAGGATCCGGCCCTGCTTATCGCCTTCACCCTCCCCAGCTCCACTTGAGCAATAACCTACTTTCTTGCTTTGCGGAAAGAACATCTTGGATTACGTTGCTGCAAATGAAAAGTTTCAGTCATGGTATCAGATGTGCTGCAGGTAAGCAGTGGGTTTAATGTCAGCTTTTTTTGGCAGCTTCTTTATTCCCTCTCCGCTTTGCACAAACAAGCCATCTTTGTGTGGAAGTTCATTTTCCTTTTTAGCCGCAGCATTTATCAACACGGCTTCCCAATAATCCTCTCTGTGCTGATAAAAGTGAGCCAGCAGCCAAACGGGATCCCTCGCTTTGAGATTGAAACTCAGCCTGCTGCCCACTCCAAAACCAATGGCTGGTTTGTTAAAGGACTCTTTTCTCTGTCGAAGCCCCCTGCCACCAAGGCGGAGGGCAGAAGTTGTGCCCACATGAGGGATCCTAAATCCCAGGGTGACACTGAATAGGCCTTAACTCCAGCCCCATGCAATTAAAGCGCAGGCATCAAAGCCCCAGCCCCTGAAGGGTCTGGGATGGCACAGGGCCTTTCTGCCCTCATTAGGAAAACTGGAACATCATCCACCAAACCCCGATCCAGGATATAGGGAGGGAAAGAGAAACTTTGAATCACTTTGCTTCTGTCCTTATGCATTCATTCTCTTTTTGGCCTCATGAGGCTCTCAGACCAACATACCAAAACACTATATCACTTACTTTATATTAAAAAAACAAAACACAAAACCCTTCAGATCAAAGCCTGACGTGAGCTGGGCTGTGCGCCCTGTGGGTTGGCAGGATGGGGCCCTGACGAGGATCAGCACTGCCCCCAGTTTAGCCAGCACAGACAGGAGAAGAGGCTGGCTGCGGCCGGCGGAGCAGCATCCATGCCCCGCTGCTTCCCTTCAGCGCCTCGAGCCTCCTGGTTAATTTGCAGTATCCTACCCCCAGCAACATCACAAAACCCCGCAGAGACGTGAAGGCGGTGTGAGCCGAAATGCCTTTGCTGCTGAGCTAAATAGTATCAGGGCTCATTTTACTGCTTAGAAATCTTGAAGGAATCGAGCAGGTCGATGAATAATCCATTTTAAAAATTTGTAATACAAGGGCTGGGTAACTGGATACAACACTGGCCTAAATTTATACATCAAGTGATGAACCTTAATGAAAAACAAAATTAAAGGGCCCTGTACTGCACAAGTGGGATGCCGTGCAGTTTGAATTCTGGTGAGCAGCCACTTCATGCAGGAGCAGCTCTGTCAATATCCCCTTGCACCTGCGCAGAAACAGTGTATGGGTTTAGATAACCTGCACTGGCATCAATTTTTTTCCCCAGCTTGTGGCTTTTAAGCCTCAGCAGCACTAAAACGTGCCGTGAGCCTGCAGAGGACACGTGCAGCCCATGGGTGAACCGCAGCCCGAACAGCTCTCTGAACAGCTGGGGCCCCGTGTCCTTCTCGTAATAAATTCCTCCCAGACGGTGTTTCAGGAGATTGCTGGGATTTGAGGAGAGAGGAGGCTGGCTGGAAGCGAGACAGGCTCCAGGTTTATCCTTGAAAACCCCCGTGCTGCAGAGCCTGGGGCTGCATTTGGCAGCCGGCCTGGGGGAGATGTCGGCCGAGGCTGAAGGCAGCCTCGTGCTGTGCAAACCCTCCAATCTTCTCACCAGTCAGCTAAATTGGAGATAAAGATCCCTATTAACAACGCATAAAGCAGGCCAAAATCTGAACACCTTCCCAGGCAGGAGATGAAGCAAAAGCTCAAAATAGCTTAAAAATAAGTCCTTCCTACGCTCCTGGCTAGAAAGCAGCAGTGTTGGAGCCCTCCCATAGCGTGCCTGGTCTGCCTGATGGGAGAGCAGGGTGCTGAGCAAGGCTGTGCCACGTTTTTCAGCAAGACGGAGGCAAAAATCAGGGCAAAAATAACCCCATCCCAACATCAGCAGCAGAGCTGAGGGGAACCAGAAGTCCTGAGCTGTTTCAAAGTTGCGTTAAATAATAAAGCAGAGAAAAGAATAAATTAGCTCAGCATCTATTTAGGTCAGCCCTCTCTGTTTCTCCCAGCCGCCTCTGTGTGCCTCCTCCCCGCAGCGATCAGCTGCTCCATGCACGCTGTGCCTGTGGATCTGCTCGCTCCTTCCGAATAGCCGGGCTGTCGGGAAGTGCGGGTTGAGCAGGTGTCGCATCGGCTGCACACGTTCACCCCGGCCTTGGGAAGCGGCAGGCGAGCTTCCTTTTCCGTTACCGCAGCAAAAAAAAAAAGTATTCTGGAAAATCCCATTAAAGCAAGAAGTGTGGGCTGCCCACACGGCTGCTGCCTTCCTGGCGTTATCCCCTACACGCAGCCCTGCACGGAGTCGCAGGGTCCTGCTCAACAGGCGTGGAGCTGCCCCGGAGCCGTGTCTCCGTGCTCTGCCTGCTTTGCTGCCAGCCTGGTGCAGCCTCTGGGTAGCCCTGGCCGTCTGCCAGCTCTTACCCATTTCCAGCTTCCAGCCACAGCAGCACCTCTACCATTGCAGACCATCTTTCCCCACCTTGCAGGTGCCCCAGGCTCGGGTTTGTGATTGCAGTCACCATTTGTGGATTTGGTGGCATCCAGCCAGATGAACAGGCTGATGGACACACAGGGGATTCAGCTTTTAAACACCTACACTCCCCTCAAATCATTCAAATGAAATGCAACTACCGTGCAGTCCTCTATATATATCTTTACACATTTCCCAAGTCTGAAAAGCCCTTTTTGATGTCCAGAACATCTCGTGGTTTTCAGCTATCAGCAAGCTGGATAAACAGTCACCAAGAAGGAATTTACGTGCATCAGGGGCTGGTCCATCTCAGCCCAGCTCCTGCATTGCCAAAACTTAAAGGAAACACAGTAGAATTTGTCCTCCCCGACCCTGCAGGTAGCTGGAGAAGGTCTCCAGTGATGAACCCAGCCAGAAGTGTTTAGGGTGTAGGCAACGGAAAATGAGATGTTACTAAGTTTGGCCAGGCTTAGCTGGCTCCTCACAGGTCCCAGCTTGTGAGTCACCGGTACGTGGGCCACCAGCACGGCCTCCCCTCTGGAGGAAGGAGCGGAGGTGGAAAAATAACAAGAGGAAACCAGTCATTAGTAGTGCCAGCTCGGGGGAAAGTGAGAGGAGGTGGTGGGCCTGGTGAGAAAGGTCAGGCCTGCTTTGCAGGCTGCTGCCTGATTTTTCCTCCTGCCTTCAGGCTGGGAAGCTGCTTACGGGAACACGCTGGCAAAGGATGCGCAGAGGGTCTGGGCTGATCTGAGGAACAGTCTCTGGGGGAGAATGAAAGCCTCTGAGGGCAGCCAGGAATGACGGAGCTGCTCTGACTCGTCCTTCCTTTTGTTGGCAGTCCCTGCTTACCCCTCTTTTCTGGTTGCTTCTCTGATCTCTGCTGGGCTAAGCTTAATTACCCCTGTTGAAAGCAACTTTTGGCCCTGTGCAAACACTGTAAAGAAGATACGCTTTGCAGATGCTTTTGGAACAAACACGTCCATCTCTCCACTGTGGCTAAACAGTGCTGCAAACTGTTTGTTTCCCAGTCCCTGCCCCATCGTAGCGCTGATGCCCACCTGCAGCTAACCCAGAGACTGTTAGCTGTTCATGCTGAGCCTTGGTGACAGAGATGCAGGGGGTTCAGACACACTAGATGGTGAGCCAGCGACCCTGTTCCTTGTCTAAAGCCAGTGCAATGAAAATACTGCTGGGGAAAATAAAAGATTGCAGCTCTCCAGCCTCTTCCAGTGCCTCAGCTCTCCTAACTGGTGCTAACTGGAGTACACCCATAGGAGGACACAAGCCTCAGCTACCTGAGTTCCCACGTCCCTGCCATTGGTCCAGAAGCACCTGCAGGGTTGTGCCACACAGGTTCCCCATCCCTTAGGGATACCTGCGCTGCGGATCAGCGCTTCTGCTCCTCTTTGCCTTGCAAGAACTCCTGCTCTCTTGAACCTTCCAATCTGACGATTGCCACTGATTGCCACTGGTTTTTCTTACAAACACACAGAGCCAGCCGTCTCCCCACTGGCAGACCGGCACTTGCTGTAAGTGAAACAGTATTTTTTCATGTCTTTAAGAAAATTGTAGCAGATACCAGGGCAAAAATAAAGGCACAACCAGGTAGGATGCCAGGTGAAGGGGGAAACTGCTGTGTGTCTTGCTGTTATTCCCTGGAGATGTCCCTTCTCCCCGATTGGGACCAGTGCTCCCACTTTGAGCCCAGAGCGGGATCTGTTATGCTCAGGCTCCCTCTAGTGCCTCCATGTCCTGATGTCCCTGCTTCTCCAGGTGCCTTCTCTGGAGACGTACTGGCCATTTGTCTCTGGGGACTGTCCATCATCCTCACTCCCCTCCAGCATTGCCAGCTCAGGCTTACAGCACAGCCAAGTCCTGTTTGCCCACAAGCTGGGAACAGCCCTAAAACTGCTCAAAAGCCACTGCATCTCATCAATGCAGGGACTTCTCAGGGACCTGGCAGTTGCCTCAGCCCTGCCTCCGATCGCTGGGGGAAAGGAGGGTGAGAAGGTGGCCATACCCTGCAAGATGCTCTCCCTGATGCAGGTGCAACCCTGCACACTGCAGCTCCACTTTGACTGTGCCTGCGGGGAGCGGGGCGGGAAGCGTGATGGGTGGCAAGTGCCTGACCTGCCCTGGGAGCAGCCTAGGCTGGGGGTGAGCACCTTCCCTGTGCGCCAGCTGGGACAGCCAAAAGCATCGCTGCACTCTCCCCACTGCCTGAAACCTCTCTGCGAGGGAGCAGCTTCTAGGGGCTGCTTCAAGCAAAGTCAGCTGGGCTCCTTCCAATCAATACCTGGAGCTGCTAGCACTGATTTTGTCCAGCATGAAGGACACCGCGTACCAGAGGCTGCCTGCGTACCAGGTCACACGCTGTCACACTATGTCCAGTATCCTGCATGATGCCTTTCCTCATCTTCTTCCTGTGGAAATGGGGAGGAAATTTCCCAATGTCCTTGGAAATGACTGGCCTGAACTCAAGTTTGAGCCCTTCTTGTAAAACTCAGCCTGGCTTAGTTCTGGTGTCGGCACCACACTAGACAATTGACAGCCCTGCAAGCACCCCTGTTTCAGAAAGCACGGTGCAGAGGTGAGGGGTGCTGGCAGCCTTATTTTCTCACTTAACAATGAGGTGTTCTTTGGTATAACCACGAATCGAGGCAGCTCCTGTAACTGCAGATACGACAGCACAACTCAGACGGATGTTCTGGCAGGGCTGGTGCCAGGTTGGGTGAGCAGAGATACAGAGCAAGGAGTGTGGGGTCACACAGCTGTTTCCTGGTACCAGGGGGTGGCAGCAGGCCACTTGTGCTCCCAGCTGCTGATAAAGTTCTCCTGAGCAGCTTCTCCACGTTGCCCTCAGAACAAACACATTGGAGCAACGGTTGCCAGCCATCACTGGCCCAGGAGCAAGCAGTGCCCAAGAGTGGGGCACCCCAGGCACCCTGTGTTTCATTCACTTTTCAGCGTGGGCTCCTGAGAATGCTGGGAGAAGTTTCTCACATATAACATCTTCCTTAAGTGTATGTATCAGAACACCTCCAAAATATTGCATCAGATGTCAACAAAACCCTGCCAATATCCCTTTTGGGGTGGATCGCAGTGGTTCCCTGGAAATTTGTGACATTTGTCTGATTTATAGCCACAGAGCATTTGGCCTGGGCACCAAGCTTCTCCAAGTCACTGGCATTACAAAATGGGGGCAGTTAGGGTAGTTCATTAACCCAAGTCCAAATGTCAGCTCACAGCGAGGGAAGAGGCAAGACTAGAGGAGTCTGCTGAAATGTGGCATCAGCATGAAAACTGTTGCAAACCTAACAGAGATCAGTCGGCGTAAATGTATGTGATGCAAGGACGCCAACTGGGATAACGTGGTTGTCAAAAACACTGTGAGATTTTTATTTTAACCTATGATTTTTTCATAATTGTTTTGCAGCTGGAGTAATTACCATCCTATTTAATGAGCACAGCTCCTTTAATAGAGGACACTTGAGCTAACATGCACTAATTAAGTCTTTAATCACTAAAAGTATGATTGAAGGTTTTGAACTGGCCGATCATTCTCAGTAATATCATAATTAGAGACACCGCAGCTCATCACAGCACAGGAGAAATTCAAGGGGTCCTGATCACCCAGTGGTATGCAGGGGTCTTGATCCTGCCTTGGATCATCCTTTTTACTTGATATTCTGCATTGGCTTTAAGTGGTTTATAAACTACTTTGAATATATTACACTCAGCCCCATAAACTTGATGCACTTCCATAGTTTTATTTTAATAATTTGGTTTACGGGTCTTGTGTATCACCTGGGCACTAAGCACAGCTTCTCTCACCTCCATCCGTTTGACTGTTTGTATCACCTGGCCCCAGCAGCAGACCAACAGCAATAACCACAGCGAGATGCTGAAAGACCTGGGAAAAGATAGCTAAAACCATAAAATAAACTCCTCTGTTTCTTCTTACAAAGGAAGGCTCAGAAATGAGTGAAAAAGATCAAGAGTTTTCATAATTGAATGGCCAAGATAAGGGAACCTGGCAGCATCTTTCTTTCTGCCTTCTGCAATGCAGTGGAGGCGAACATACCTCTGGGATTCAGTTTTATCTTCCACTGAGCTCAGCTCTTTGGGTTATCAGAAAAGTCAGGCTCTCTCTGCTGTTGGCTGTGATTAGCTGGCCACTGTGATGTCTGAATATTTTAAGACCACAGCTCACTACAGTGGAAAGAATTAAAAAAAAAAAAAACCCAGACCTTAAAAATTCAGACGTTTGTGTATCAAGGAGGATTTTGTGGAGAACCTCATATTCCAGCTGCAAAATGCCAGTAAAAGAATATTGCTATTTTCATCTATTTTTACACCCTTTGCTATTAACAGCTGCCCAGAATGAAAACAAAATTAAGCCAAATACATTTTGCAACTTAGGTCCTGCTGGAAATACGAGAAATACTGAAATGAAATAGTATTAACTTTCTCTTTCCTTCCTATTTTCATTTCAGTTTCATCAGTGTTACCCGTCTATCAAGAACAGTCTGTTTTTCCCCATTTTTATAATAGGAAGAGCTTGTTCTCTGGTATCTGAACTTGAAGCAGAGTAGCTAATTGCTCTGAAAGCAATCAGTCACTGGAAAAAAATGTCTGGTTCTCTCTCCTGTGTACTGGTCTGGGACTTTGGTCTCTGGGCTATTTTTTTCCAATCCAGGTTATTTTAGGCAATTCACTCATGCCTCTCATCTTAAAATAAAGGCAATGCCGTAAAAAGATGGCAGTATTTTTCCATTCTACCATGACGCCTGGGTCTTTTTCACTCAGTTTTCAAAAGTTCCCATTTAAAAGTACAGCAGTCCTGGACCGAAATGCTGCACTTCATCTACAGATACAACCCAGCAGGCTTGGGCGAGCTTGGCCTTTGGTTCCCTTTTTTCCTTTCACTCTTCCCCATGGGGGACACCTCAATCCATAACCACAAATGCCTCCCAGCGGCAGCACCGCTGCCAGCCCCACAGCCATTCGGCCACAGCGGCGCAGCCAGCGCCGGGGCTCCCTGACAGCCATATCACAAACCTGCCTGCGTTCAGGGTAGCAGGAGCCACCACAAGAGTTAATTCCAACCCTTGGCAGCTGGATCCACTCCCCTCCAGCTGGGCTGCCCGTGCCAGCAATGCCTGGTCTTGCTCCCATCAAGGGGAAACAGGCTTAGTGCTCTGTTTTGGTCAGTGCTTTCGCAAAGCAGCCACACTGTGGATAGACACAGCTCCATTTGCCCATCTTAGTCATCATTTAGTGTCTTTCAGATACTGAAGTATCTGTCTTGGTCTGTATGTTTTGCAGGAGTGAGACTTTAAACTCGTAGGGCAGCGTGGCCAGGCACAGTCACGCACGGCACACAACGTCCCTGTACCACGCTGTGTCTTCACCACAGCCGCAGACGTGCTGGGTCCGGGAGGCGGTGGGTTGTCGGGGGTCACCAAGCTGCCAAAGCTGCTGATTGTCAGGGTTTGAAAATGAACAGAGCTGTTTGTGGCCTTTCCGCAAGGGCCTGTCTTCCAGACAAATGGAAATGAACAGCACTTAATGAATGTGAAGAAATTGGTCTGTGATTTTTTTATTGCATGCGCAGCTGAACGTGCAGATAAACTGTGCCCAAATTCAGCCGGGCATGGGCCGAGGCCCCTCGCCTCCCGCGAACAGGCACTGCCACCAAGCGCAATGGTGGCTTCGGATCTCCGCGCCACCCTGCCTGTGCCGCACGGCCCGGGAGAGGCCATGTTGGCGGGGGGACCGTGTTGGCGGGGGGACCATGTTGGCGGGGGACCGTGTTCTTGGGAGGACCGTGTTGCTAAGCGACCGCGGTCCGCCACGTCGTTGGGGCCTGGGTGTTGCGGGACTCTGTTGCTGCGGGTCCCTCCCCCTGCGGGTCCCTCCCTGCGGGCAGGACTGGGGCGGGCGGGTCCCGCAGCCGCCAGGGCCGGTGCCAGGGGAGACACAGACGGGCGGTGTGGGAAAGGGAGCGTGGCGGGGACAGGCTGCCGGGCGGAACCTCCCCGCTGGCGGTGCTTGTTGCACACCGGAGCGGCGCGGGGTTCCGGTCCGTCGGCCCCATTTCCCAGCAGGCCGTGCGCTCCGCCCTTCTCTTCCGGGCCGGCGGTGGCGGTGAGGGTCTCTCGGTGCCATCCGGCTCCATCCGCGCTCGGGGGGCGGCGGCGGGCGGTTCCCCGGATCGGGCCCGAGCCCGAGTCCACTCCACCGGGCTGGGAGGGGCCGATCGTGGGCCGGAGGGGCGGGAGCTGCGAGGTCTGGGGGTCGGTATCAGCGTCGGTCCCGCGGCCGGTCGTGGCGGGAGAGCGCCGAGAAGGCTTTGGGTGGGGGAGCCGGGCCGAGCCTCGCCAGCCCTCCCCGACTGAGAGGTGTCTCCTTCTCCCGCAGGTGCGACCATGGCCAAGTCCAAGAACCACACCACGCA
>WHYT01016695.1:483718-595889 GCA_009806455.1 Tetrax tetrax
TTTTTTTTTTTTTTTTTTTTTTTTATTACTCAAGTGAGCTGCCTGTTTAAAAGCAATGAACTGTTCCTGCAGTTGCAGTTCCCATGCTTGTCCACCTGGTGGTGTAAATCCACAAAAAAAAAAATAGTTGAACTGAAACATCCAATTAATGTAATTTATTTTTTTAAAACAGTTTAACCAATTACCAAAATGCAATATTACTTTGAAACGAGGTAAATATTTTGAACTCTTTATGGCTTGAATTCACAAGTTTTTTCCCAGTTCCTCCTTTTTAATTGGTTTTGACTGATTAAAAATAACACCCAGCTCTAAACCAAGCAATCTAGATGTTTAGTAACTTAAAACTCCAGAGTTGAGGGCTTTTAAAGTCTGAGGGGAACCAGCTGCCTGATTCCTGCTGCGTGCATCTCTTGGACTGCTGTGGAAGTTGACATTTGTCAGCTGAAAGAACTTAATTCTGTGTGAGAGCAGCGTGCTGGTCAGGAGGAGTGCTGTGCTGGAGAGTGTACAGTCACAGGGTTTGTACCACAAGCTAGAGTCTGCTAAATAGTCACGGCAAAAATGTCTGGTCCTGCTGCCCTCAGGAAATGCAAGACGTCAACAAGCGAGAGGTTCCTGGTGGTGTTAATCCTCCCTGGAGAATATCCTTTTGCAAGTGATAGGTCCCCCAGAGACAGATCCTTGGCACTTAAATCCCACTGGCCTCAGTGGTACCCGAGTGCCTGTGGGTGTTGGAGATCTCAAGCTCTGTCTGGTGCCTTCCCCGCTTGAACAAGGGCAAGATTGCGTAGCTGTGGTTCAGGTCAGCGTGCACATCTGCTGGCAGCCTCGGCCGCTGGCCCAGAGCTGCGCGGCGTCCCCATGCAGCCTTTGCTGGGACTGGCAGAGACCTACCGTGGGGAGATTTCCCCTTGGGGTGCTGCTAGTGTTGGAGGAGCTGAGTGGAGCTTTCATCTCTAAGCGCTCTTGGTGTCTTCCCCAGAGTGCTTGTGTTGTGAGAGCACCTCACCCACAGGATGTCGTTTGAGGCAAGGGTCAGACTGAGAAAAGGATGTTGGCGTGTTAACAAGAAGCAGAGAGGAAGATTTGGGCTTCCTGTGGCTCCAGGCGGCTCCCCCTGGCCTGCCTTCAGAAGCATCCTTTTCATCTCACTGCCCTTCATGCTGCCCTTCAGTGGGACAGCTTCCCAAATAAGGGCTTGCCGACTTTCTGACAAAAATAGCGGCTGCGTGACAAAATGCAGCACGGAGGAACGTAACCTTAATCCAGGCATCATTGTGTAGCAAGAGACAGGAATTTTGTGGGCTTCCAGAGCAGCTCGGTGTCAGGTTTGTTGTTGTCTGCTCCCTGCACGCTTGGCGGTCCCGCAGGACGCTGCCTGGACATCAGTTGATCACATCCTGTGTTTTCCAACCCCACAACAGCTCAGTCCACAACTTCCTTGTGGTAGAGGTCCCAGCCCAGGAGGGGAAGCTGTGGAGAGGAGTCTGTGGTGACATGGCTTCGTGGTGGGTCTTTATCCCGTCCAGTGGCCATGTGAAATCATGTAACTTCTGGGTCTTGATCTCTGCTGGTCAAGTGAGGCTGAACATCCTTTTTGGGAGGATTACGTATACAGAGCCCGGGAGATGGAACTGGCAGCTGTGGCCCACTTGAAACTATTCCCATGATGCAGAGCTCTGTCATCTTTGACATTTAAAAACTTCGAAACTCTTACCATTAAGTCCTTGGTGTCCCACAGGAAGCTTGAGAGCGTCTCTGCTCAGCTACTGCTGTACATCAGGCTATGTGTTTTGGGCTTGCTGCTGCTGTACGTTGTACTCGCTGCAGATGATTCCTCCCCTTTGCAATTAAGAGGACTCAGTATCAAGTTCCAGTTTGGCTCCTTTTTTCGTTCTTTGGTTTAAAAAAAAAAAAAGTAGGGAGCAAAGGGCACATAACCTGATACGGAATCAACTCATTTGGCAAAGATGAGCAATTGCACTAAAAGCCAAGAGCAGAAGCTGGGAGGAGAAATGAAAGCACCGGGAAAGGCTTTGATGGGGCAGAATATTTGCTGGGATCATCAATGCTCACTGTGAAAATGAAAAGTAGAGCTGGATGCAAGTTGCTCTGTCTCCCTTTACCACCTTCCAGTAGCGTGTTAAAGCAAAACACAGCGAACAGAGCAGGAGTTCTGCTTTGCCCGAGTTTCAAGGCTGTTGCCAAGGGGCTTTGATGTGGTGAAATGTTTTTATCTGACATATCTTAGCTCACATCATGCTGCTGCTGCTGCCCTGGTGGCAAATCCATAACTGTAGGCGAGCTGCAGAAGTTTTATTAGGGGGATGAGTACAGAACATCCCCAGATCTTCCTGTAGTCACTTAGTTCTCACAGCAAAGTTTTACTAAGGGCTGTAGAGAGGCCTCAAGTGTGCTGGAAAAGCTGGAAATCACGGTAGGAATTAAATCCACTGCCAGCGAAAGCAAGCAGAGCAAATGGCCTGAGAGCTGTGGCTGTCTCAGCTGGGGAGTTAAGAGCGCACGGATCTGGGGACTGGTTTAGAGAGTAGTAAATGGCTTTTTGCCTGATTTTTAAAAATTTATGGATGTTTGAAAGAAGTTTTTTCTTTCTTTCTTTCTTTTTTCTTTCTTTCCCAAGCAGAGCTTGTGGATATGTGTCATGTTCCTTAAAGGCTTCTGGCATGAAAGCTTCACTACACATGCAGGGAAAACTGCAGATTTTTGGGGAGTTGCATGGATACATGGACTCCTCTGGGTGGTTTCCATTCATTGTTAGCCTGTCTTCAGGCACATCCCCTCTGTGGAGGCTTCAACGAGGCTGATCTTGTACTGGTTAGTGGTTTTTCAGCTGTCTGACCCACGTGCCAGCTTGTCAAGTCACTTTACATTCCTGATGCAGTTGTTCCCATGTTTTAGCCAGCAGTGAAATCCACCCACAGCGCCCCACCCCGTGGCATTTGCTGTCTTACTCTTGGAGGAGAGTCAGTGTGTTAAGACAAATAGGTCTTGCAGCAGTCTTTCTGGCTTCATGCAGAGCGCGCTGACCTGCTGGCAACTCTCGTCTTAAAGACTAAAAAACCCAAATAGTCCCCAAAGTGTCAGCTCTTCTAGGGGCAAGTTTCAGCTGCTACAAGACCTCAGTCCTCTTTCTTTCCACTGCCTTCCCTGTTCTGCTCTTGGAAAAGAGTGAGTAGACAGCAAGGCTGTGGGTTGCTGCTGCCTGTGCTGTTGAACTGAGGGGGAAGAGCCAAGACACATGGCCAGGTGGCTCTTTGCAGCCGTCGTTTTCCCTGGGGTCACAGCAAGAGTCCAGGCCTCCCCACAAGCCACCAAGTTGGCTGAAGGTAGGAGGTTAAGCTGGGGAAGTTCCTTATTTTTCATCTTGTTCACTCTTTAGGGGACCAAAATCTATCAGTAAGCAGTGGTGAATATCTTGGAGGTATCCTGTGTTTGGATCTGGTCAGGACAGAGGAAGATAACGGGGCTGTTGGTGATGCCTGCTGAGATACGATGTGGGAGTGTGGGTTCTTGGTGGGCTGGATGGCTGTGGCTGTGGGGAGAGCTGGTGTCTCCTTGGCTCGTGGCCAAAGCCTGGGTATTTGCACCTCTGTGGAGGTGTCTAGGCCTGGGGTAAAACATGTCAGCTGTGTCCTCAGAAGCAGATCTCAGTGGGAAATTACTTCTGCTGCTACACTGGGGAGGTGGAAAATTATTATTTTTGATCTCTAGGCTATGGATTCATTGGAAGCAGAAGATAATAGTGCTCAGGAGCATTCCCTGTCTCAGTGTTGTCCAACCCAACACATCTCTGTGTCTATTGGCTTCTGGTGTGCCTGGAGTCCCGCTGAATCAGCAGGAGCTATGGCAGCAAGGGCTTGGAATCCCTGGGGAGACCCCTCTGAGCAGGTTTTCCAGATGTTTGTATTAGGGATGTTCCCAAAATATCCTGGGTTTTAAGGAAAATCAGCTGCTTTAGCTGGCAGGGGTTCATTTCCTCAATTTCTCTGATGTTACAAGCCCTGGTTGGGCAAACCATTTGGTCCCCTTTGTCCAGAGGAAAGACACAGTTGTGTCCTTCCAAAGGACTGACAGCCCCTCTCATGCCTATTTTTATCTTGAGCCTGTTTGCTGTCAATTGCAATATTTCATTGTTGCTACAAATGAGAGCATGCGTTACATCAAATACAGCTGCTGAAGGTGTTATTTCCACGGGAGGCAAAAGAAAAAAAAAAAGCTAGTTTGGGGAGAAAAGGCAGAAGGACGGTGCAGTGGGCATGAGGGCACTGGCATGGCGGCACGCTCGCCCAGCGTCGAGGGCAGCATCACCAGGGCCTGCACCGGCACAGTCTCACGCCTTGCCCTGCCAATGTTTATTTTTGCTTGGGTAAACGTTTGATTTTAGCAACACGACTGCAATGCGTGAGCTGTGCTGGGGCTGTAATTCGATGGGAGGAGGTAGCTGTGTGCAGGGGGAGCTGCTAATGCCACAGGAATGCCACGCTTCCTTGGGATAGGAGAAGATGGCACCCGGGGCCCTCAGGGACAGCATGGCTTCTTCTCCTCGGCCCTGCTGTCACCCTGTGCCTGGGAGCCGAGACCCAAAGAGGGGTTGTGCCTTGCTCAGGGCCGCTGTGGCCCAAATGGACATGATTTTTGAGGGAAAATCATGTGGTTCAGTTATTGCAGTGAGGCTCCCACAGAGGGCTGCTGGAGGATAGTGAGGGGCTGCCGCTGTCTGCCTCCTGTCAGTCTGAGATGGGAAGTGAGATGGGAAGAAAGCACCCAGTCCAGCTTAGGAATGGCTTTTATTCACATTTCCAAAGAAAACTGAAGTCTTTCTGCATGCGCTGCAGGGTGACTGGCAGGGTGGCAGGGGGGAGGAGGGAGTGAAAGCAGGGAGGAGAGGGACTGTCCCTCATCAGGGGATTTCAGTGATGGCATAAGTGGTTGTTAATTCATATTTCATTGCTAAAATGCTGACGGTGCTCCAGTTAAACCAGCAGACACCAGTGCCAGCTCCTGAGCCTGCTCACCAGGGCAGGGGCAAGGAGATGCAGCATAGCACCTCCTGACTGAGCACCCAGGCTTTGTCGGTGGGCTGGCAGCAAAATACCTCCTTGGAGGCTTAAAGCTCCAGCTGTAGTGTTACCTTCCCAGACACAGCTCGCAGATGCTCGGTGCAGCCCCATTAGTTGTGAGGATGCAACTGGGGTGAAGCTCTCACTAAACCTCCAAGGAACGACCATCTGAGGCACTTGGTATTAATGCGTTTTATTTTCCCAGCGGCCACCCTTCTCAGCGCTCAGTCTTCATGCTGGTAGCCAGGGGACTTAGCCAAGGAGATGAGATGCAAAGCTGGAGGTGTTTAGGAGATTTGGGCTGTCGATCTGGCCTCAGATTTATTCAACTCCCTTCATAAACTCCAGGAACTCTGCCAAGGGGAAGACATTGGAGATGAGGCGTGTGAGGTGAGACTGAAGTGCCCTCACAGCTGCCAACTGCGCTCTTGACAGCTTTCCCCAGCCCTGTTTCCTTTTCCATCCCCCTGATGCATGAGAGGCCAAGGGGGAATGGCTACTACTCCTCTGGCCGTGGCGAGGACTCCTCGTGACTCCCGCTGTAAATGTCACCAGAGCCCAGAGTTGCCCCTGACTGTCACCAAAATGCTGGAGGTGAGCGCCCGGGCAGGGATATGGCCACCAGCTCAGCTCAGAAATGGTCTGAGTGTCATTTTGGCAGCATTGCATTCAAAGATACAGCCCTTCAGAGGTGGTGCTTGTATTTAGGGCACAGGAGGGGTCTCCATTGAAAAGCAGCTTTGTTTCAATGCAGGCTGGCTTTCACAGCACGGGGAGAGTTACAGGAGCCCTCTTGCTACCATTTCACAAGCGTAAGAAACACCCCTGTGCAAACACCGGCTGCTGTCAGGCGTATTGCCCAGCACTGCCTGCACAAGCTCACACCCATCCCTGAAGGCAACCAATACTGCAGGAACTGCTGGGGTGACGCTCAGGGGCTTGCAACCAAACTGCAGACAACAAAGACTCCTACCATCATAGTCAATCCTGCCATCGTTGTTTTTATCACCATCTTTCATCAATTCTTCTATGTCATCCTCGGTGATGGTCTCTCCCGTCGCCTGCAGCATGATCTTCAGCTCCTCGAGATCAATGTAGCCATCAGCATTTCTGCGTGAAGATAGGAGAGATCAGGAGCAGACTAACATGCTGGGGAGGGAGAACTGGGGCATCTGGACTGCTCCCACCACCCCGGTGTGCTGCAGTCACAGCTCTTACTTATCAAACATCCTGAAGAGATCTGAGAGTTCCTCTTCGGTTTTTCCTTTGCTGTCATCTTTCATACAACGGACCATCATAACAAGGAACTCATCGAAGTCTACAGTGCCACTGCCTGCAGGCAGAATAATCACCATGAGCTGGCACGACGGTGGGTGGACAGGCAATGCCAAGTGGGAGATTACATTGCCCTTTAGTAACAAAGGAGTGAAACTCAGGAGAGCAGCCCTGCAGCAAAAGGCAGCTTTTGGGATGCTGGCATGACTGAAGCTCTGCGCTGACTTCATCACTGAATTGTTACCTTTTGCAGTCATTGTGCCAAGGCAAAATGATCCAAAAGTCCTATTGGAAGCACTGATGAATGGAACTTCCTGCTATGGAGATACCTGTCCATCTAGTCCAGGTATTAATAATAAAAGCTCCAGAAGGTAGGTATTCATGCAGTGTATTTCTGCACCAGCAGTACAGTACTGTTGTATTCAATTACAGCTGTTTTGCTTTTTTTTTGCCTGACTTTTGCCTGCTCTTTTATTTTCCAGTTATTTGGTATAGTATTTCTGCCCAACCTGCACACAGTGGATTTTGTTATGTGTGACCACTGGTACACTGATTTAATCAATATTGACAGTTAGTTATGTATAGACTGTTCCCAGCGCAAATCCTGCCAGTGCTGCACAGATGTTGAGTGTTTCTGAACCACACCATGCTCCCCATGCCTGTGGATGTGGGGATGGTGCTTGGGCGAGTGGAAGAAACCCAAGTCTCTCACCGTCCTCATCCACCTCGTCTATCATCTCCTGCAGCTCCTCAGGGGTGGGGTTCTGCCCCAGCATTCGCATCACCTTCCCCAGCTCCTTGGTGCTGATGCAACCATCCTCTGCTCCCAGCACGAAGATGTCAAAGGCAGCCTTGAACTCTGCGGAGAGAGGGGAGAGGAGATGTGAGAGGAGGTCTTGCCCCACACCTCAACCCTGCAGGTGGGTGGTCCCGGGGCAGGCACGCTCGTCCCAGGCACAGGTTCCCCTCCCCGTGCACCCCAGTGCTGCCCGAGCATGGCACAGCGGGGATACTGGGCACGTACACAGAAACTGCCTTGCTTGAAATGCTGGTGGATCAAAACCCCTGGGTCATACCCTGCTGTGGCCAGACTGTCCAAAGCATTTTCTGGGATTTAGTTGCTGAGGCAGGCCAGGCTGCTGGACAGGCAGCCTGTCTCTAGGCTGTGGTGTCACGTTAAAGATGCACCTACCATTTTTTTGCTCTTCTGTCAGCTGCTCAACCTGTAAGGAAAACACAGAGACCAAGTCATTTTCCTTTGTCAGCATCGCTAATTGTTACAAGGACTTGTTATTTGTTCAACTGCGTTTGGGAAGGTCAGCCAAGCCTCAAAACAGTCACCCTCGTGGACTATGGGATGTCCACATTTTGACAGCTCCACTTTTTGTAGTCTAAGAGATTCTTCCCCTTAAAAAAAAATATTCTCAACTTCTTTGAAGCGAGCATAATTTCTCTAGAGTGGCAGTATCTGATATGCGACAGAAGCAGCCTTTGCATGAGCAGGGGAGGCCCACTGGGAAAAGCATTTGTCCCTGTCAGCCATTTGGGGACGGTTTCTTGCTGCTGACAGGTTTCACAGCTGGACGGCGGTGCCACTGAGGGCAGCTAGCGTGTGGGCTGAGGCCAGGTCAGAGGTGGGACGTGCTGGAGAGGTCTCTAGGGAGGGAGTGGCAGACAAGTCCATTTCCAGTAGTTGTTTTTCAGCCTTATATTCAGGAAAATCCCTGCACTATCCAGAGCACTAAGAGCTGGTCTACTTCCACCCAAGTCAGTGTCCATTACAAAGGTTTCTGCCTCTGAAGGGAGCTGCTATTCCCTTTTGCCTGTTTGGGTATCTCCCCGAAGGAATGCCCCGTGGAGCCAAAATAGGCTGGCAAATTGTTCCCAAACCCTACTCTAATTCATTCTCCACAGACGATCAGTGGGAGCTTATCAGTTAGCATGAATTAATGAACATAATCAATGGGGAGAGCAAAGAGGAATCCACCAAATCTGCGTCATACATTTTTAAGTACATTTCTCTCTTTGGCTTTGATCCTGCCTGCAGGTAGTGCTTATCTAAAACTGCTGATTCCACCGCCATGTCCAGCTGCCCCTTCGGTAGCATCCATGAAAACACTGACCTTTCCTTCCCATGCTGGTCAACAGCCCCTCTGGAGTCAGCCAGCTATGACCCCCCTGCCAGGACTACCTCTGGCCCACACAGAGGGTGCCTGTCCCCACTAACATCTCCTTACTGCCATCCCCCTGCGAGCAGTGCCCAACACCCATCCCTGTGGTAGGTGTTCTGGTCAAGGTAGGATCCCAGAACCCAGGGTTGTGACACCTCGCCTTTCAGGGAAGGCTGACGCTTTTGCCCCAGAGAGCAATGGTTTTGAAAGAGCCAGCTGGAAATCCTCCCCGCTTGCAGCAGGAGACGGGGAAAGTGCATCTTCTTAGCAGGACAAAGGCTGTGGGAAGAGGGCAGTGTGCCTTATCCCACTCCCCACGTGCCAGCAGGTGAAGACTTCCAAGTTGGAAAGTGCTAAGGACAGCGGCAGGATTGCGTTGCAGGAGGAAACCCAAGCCCAACGTGGCCCCGGTGCCGCTGAAGGCAGGCAGGCAGCTGCCGGCCCGTTGAGCTCAGCTATTGTTTGGGCAGAGCAGGGGCAGCCACAATGCTCCCTCGGCCGACGTCCGCGGCCACCATCCTGCCGCTCGGGTAACCTGACCCTCTCGGTGCATTCGCTATTTATAAGCCTGGGTGAGTGAGGTGCTGGAGATAAAGATGAGCTCCTCGATTGTTCCCGGGCTGTGGTATTTATCCTTGTAGCCCTTTATCTGGACACTTGTCCCTGGCACTGTTCTTAGTCTAAAAATGTTCCCAGAATAGCTTTGTGTTTGCACACCCTTATCTAGGCATGAGTGGGCAAGATGAAAATCCATTGGGTTCTCTGGCTGCGTGTAGGGAATTTGGCACAAATGTTATACAATATGCCATCAGCATGCAGCAAATAAAAAACCACTCACTTTTGAAGAGACCTTGACTACTGAAATTATAGATGTGAAGCTGTACTGTGTGTAAATTAAATGCATTGTAACTATAGAGTGACACTTTTGTTACAGAGCTATTTGTAGTTGTTCTCTGGGCACGGTGCTGTTCGCGGCTTTATTCCTCTTTTTCCTCTGCATCATTGCAGGGACAGGTTTCTCCAGCTGGGTGTGGGAAGGCAAGCACTAAGCTCCCAGCACTGCAGCAGCTGTGGTAACGCCAAATCTGCTGTATTTTGCTTTTATCAGCTCTCTTCTTCATCCCCTGTGCTTGAAGTCAGGCAGGGGAAGTGGAAGTTCTTGAATTGTTTTTTTTTCCAGGTAAATGTTACAGTTAAAATCTTGGGGAACGGATCCACAAAAAAAGCCATTTGTCTTGGCTGCCCCTGGCTTAGACTTGTTTTGCCTCATAAAGGAACAGGCAGCTAACGCCCAGGACTTGAGCCCCACATTTACCAGCGTGTCTCCACCTTCAAACCAGCAGCAAAATCCTTACGAGAGTCCATCAGGTCTTTTGGGTGGCCCGTTTCCCCAGTCAAGGGCTCTATGTTTGGGGTAAGTTTGGGGTATCTGAAGCAGGAATTTTCAGGTTGCTTTCTATTGCTGCAGTTCCTTTTTCTCAGCTAAATTCCTCCGTGGTCCAGCTCCGCTAAAGCCCACAGGCTTCAGTTAGGGATGACCTTCACCTGTGGATTTTTGCTTATTTTTAGGGCAGAGATTTGGAGAGAGGCTGGAGCTTGTGGGTGGGGAACCCTTCCTTTTGGGAGATCTCCACTCGTGGTGCCAGTGCCCTGCCCCAGCTGATGGACAGACCCTTTTGTCTGCAGGCATCATCGGCTTGCAAAGCACTTCAGCCCTTGTACCTAATTACGGGCATGAGTTCCCTAAACAACAAGTTCCCTAACCATATTTAATTTAAAAGTTTAATTAGAGGGACCTGGACTTTCTTTGATTTTAGAGGTCGCATTTTTCTCCCTTTCTGAGGTGTTGCTTGGGGCACTTAATGCTATATTGTGCAGCCTTTCTGGAGCCTGTTCACACCATTGGGATCACTAGAGGGGTCCATTTCACGAGGTTCAAGGCTGATCAAAGGACAGGAGAGGTGTGAGCGTTTTGTTGTTTTCTTCAATTACATATCAAGCTATATCTTTCTTGCCTCAGAACCTTGGAATTAAAATAGGACTTGTATGATGGATTTTTTGTGCCCTTGGTTAAAGTTAAACCTGTTCAACTATATATTTTTTTAAAAAAAAATCACTGAAAAGCTCTTATTTTAACTTCAGTTATGAAAGGGACATAGCAGCAAACCACACAATCCAGAATTTATTTTCATCCTTATTCCACTTGCGTATCCCTGTCTGTCTACGTTACAAAATAATGCAGTATCCTTATTACAGACCAAATAGCTTGGGTTTACACGGTGAGCGCAGCGTGCAGCTGTGTAAGTTAAAATAGCTGTCAGGATGCTCTGCGTTCCCCGAGAGCATAGCTCACATTCTGCATTTCTGCAGAACAGATAGCAGGAGAGGCAAAGCAGAGGAGGATGTTTGGAAATAACTTGCAAAAGCCGAGGGTTTTTTTTACACGTCCCAGAAAAATATTCAGTGAAGGAAGGGGGAAATGTAGTATTGGCAGAATTATAAAGCAGCAGAAAGAAGAGGATGAGGTTTAACCTGTGCAAAAAGTCTTCATTTCATGGAAAATGCTGCTCTGCTTTGTCTGGGCTAAAACCAGCAGCCATGTTGTATCCTTTCAAGATTTTGTAGAGATTTATAAATTCACCTGTGGGCCATCTGTCTCACAGTAGAAAACCAAGGGAGTAATTGTAAATATTTTAGCAGCATAGTTGAGAGTTCCATGCTTACAAGAGGAGTATGAAACCTTCAGAGCCATCAGCTGGAAAAGTCTGTGTCCCGGATGAAGATGTTGACTAAAAGATGCCACCCTATAATTATTTCTTATTTGTATTTCTCCATTAAATTAATTCTGACACAGTATAAAATCCCTGAAAACCCTTTAAAACCCCCTCAAAAAGCACAGCCCCAAAGGGAGGCACTTACCGCTGCCTTATAGATGTCATCCATGGCTGGAGAGGGTTGGCGAGGGGCCGGGGGATGTCACGGTCACACTCTGTCAGCGCTGCCCCGTGAGCTGGCTGATATAGGGGGCTGCCCGCCCCGGGGGATGTGACCAGCCCACCGACAGCCCCGCACGCCCATCTCCATCCCAGTCCCCTCAGGAATGCCTCGCCTGCGTGCCTTGGGATGTGGACGCTGCCTAGCCCGAGGCTGGCACGTCCGGGGACAGCTCCAGACGAGCCTCGAGGCAGCTGGAGGTTTCCTCGTGATTTTGACGTGGGAAGGAGCGAGCCCTTTCAGCCAGGTTTCGGCAGGACCCTTGCTGATATATTGCGGTATTTGGCTGTCCTGACTGGATGCATGCCATCACGTCACCTCCACCACCGGTGTGTTTACCCCCCCGGAAGCTGTGTTAGAAAGATTATACTGCGTATAAATTGGGTAATACGGGAAAGGCATGCCTTCCCAAATATCCCAGTCCAGCAGCAAATGTGCCCTGGGGGCAGTGGGAACAGGAGGTGTTGGGGCCTCCCTGTCCCCTCTGCTGGCTGTCCCCAAACCCACGGGGGGACCGTGCTGCGGGGGGACACGCAGCCAGAGCCGATGCTCTCGGAGGAGCTGATGCCACGTTCATGGGGGTGCTGAGGCCGGGGGGAATGTGCAGTCCCAATGCCACAGCAAGGAGAAGCGTGGAGGCAGATGGAACTTTGTCTGTTTTCTGCATTTAGCTGGGGCTGCAGAATGGTGCGGCGGCTGTCAGCTGTACTTGATTTCAGGGATAATTCCTGGTCCTTTAGGAAACCGGGACTCACTTCACCCAGCCAGTGAGTAGTCGACCTGCCCCCACTCCAAACAGTAAAAATCCACATTCCCGCATTTACCATGGATGTACCCCACCACACTGGAGAGCAAAACACGCCAAAGGCCTCCAAGTGATGACCAAAATTTTCTCAGTGCAGGGAAAAGCGTTTTAATCCACAGCAACCAAAGCCAAACCTCTCTTTTTGGTGATTCAGGACTCCCTCTTGTGTCCGAAGGAGAGAGGGATGGTTCTGGCATCTCAGGCTGAGGGAAGTCTCACCTCCAGCGAGCTCATACTGAAAATACCAAAACTGAAAATACCATGAAGACAGCTGTTTGGTTTCACCTCTTCTAAAAATCCCTTCCTCCTTTAACAGAAATCATGTTCCATGCAAAAAAAAAAATCGTTGTCCCCATGTAACCCCTATCCAAAGCGGTGTTAATCAGAGACCCGGGGTGGTGTCAGCACAAAGCGCTTGGCAGTCCCAAAAGATTAACCTGCTGCAGAGCCTGCTATGGACTGCGGTCCTGCTGGCACCCGCTGTCCTTGATCTACCCAGGTTTCAGAGAGGCTCTGCCTGTTCGCGGCATGGGGATGGCAGATGTAGGAAAAAGGAAAAAAGTTACATTTAAGGAAGTAATTTTTGAAGGACGCTAGTCTTCAGAATTGGAATATATTAATATTTTGGTGGCCTTGAACACAGAAAAGGCAGAAAAGGCTGCAAAGGGAAGTAGTCATTTTGTTAAAGGGCATCAGATCCTGTCCTGAGGTGAGGGCACAGGCTGAGATGGGGCACCTAATGTTTCACATCACCACCAAAACCATCCTGGCACCCCCCCCAATGAAGTGCTGCCCTGAGGTGAACCCCAGCCCTGGGCTGCTTTTCCCTCCATGGGATTCCCTGTGGAGCTGGAGAGGCAGTGGGCGCTGGCACTGGATGCTGCCAGGCACCACAGCAGAGGGGGAGGAATTGCGCCTGGTCCCATCTCTCTGTACCAGGAGGTGACGGCTCTGAGTCATCCCTCTGAGAACAGCTCCTAGGATGCATCAGAATACATCTAGGGCCGATGGACGGCAGGAGCGGGAATCGGAGCTCTAACATCACCTTCAAAGGGTCATGGCCATGCTCCCGGAGTAGCTGGGATGAAATCAAGGTCTGGATGTGGAAGAAGAGTCTCTGTCTGGTTAGAGAGGGGAAATTTGGGCCACTGCCACCATGCACAGTGACACAGGAAACACACACTTCTGCAAATGTCTCATGCAAACAGGGACTTGCAAAACACAGTCGTGCATAGAGGGGAAGGATGAAATCCATCTGGAAGCGAGAGGGGATGTTCCTCCCCAAGGGAGGCAGCACAGGCAAGGGCTGTCAAGCCAACCTCTGCCTCCCTGCTTGCTGCTGAGAGCCAAACCTTCCAGCATGCCCTGACTCTCTGGAACAATTTGCTTATAAAAGAGCTGGGAATTGGGGTTTTGTAGAGAAACACAGAGCCTCTACCGTGCGAAGTGCAGGGGGAGGCTACTGCAGCAGGCATGGAGGTGTCCTGGGGAAAACCATCCACTGCTGCTGCTTCTCTTGCCTCCCTCCGCGAGGCCCACGGCAGAGACGGAGCATGGCTGCCCTGAGGAGGGCTGCCAACACAAGCGCCCTTAATCCGGGTGTATGGCCGGCTTGGCGGCACACCGGCTGTCGCTGCTGTTAGGTGCGGTAGCTCAGGCTTCAGCTGCACCCCAATGTGCTGCTGCACTTGCCCGTCAATCCAAGGCACCAAGGTAAGCAGAAGTGTTTATTGCACTCCAAAATCTTGGTTGAGGTTTTCTTTTCCAGGCAGCTGCAACCTGCCGCAAAACAAGTAGAGGAATCCTTCAGGTCAAATATAAGGAAATAAAAAGCAGAAGCCCAACTAAGTTGCAACTTTATTTGAGGTCAAGGATGTTTGCAGGGCTCCTTGGGCAGTCTGAACCGCAAAACACTCCAGTGTCCCCCTTCCCTGTGTGGGGCACCTCAGCAAGGAGAGACTCACTAACATCAAAGCTCTTTAACACACTGCTACGTAAATCTTGCTCAGAGGGTTTTAGCTGAGTGAGCCCCTGTTTGCCCCCTTCACCAGCTGCATTGCTGCTGATGATGCATCTGCTCCAGGAACCAGGACAGGGCTGTCACACCACGTGCCACCTCGGAGCCCGCAGGCAGAAACTGCTTTAGCAAGAGGAGAAGGGTACCTATCAAAACCAACAGACGTGGGAGACCTGCAAATTGTTATTTAATTAAGGAGATGGGACATTCAGAGGAAGCTTAATTACAGTTGCTCTCCGAAACCACTTATTATCTCATCAAGACGCTGAGCTCAGCAGCAGCTCCTGCCGGCACTGGGACAGCAGTAGAAAATCCCTCTTGGGCTGCTTTTACAATACGTATTTTTTTCCTTACACAGTATCATCCTTTGGCTAAGTCCTGACCAAGGGAAAGCATTTTGCACCAAAAATAAAATGGATTTATCCAGCTGGATTTGCAGAGGTGCGTTTGCTTATTGGCCACCCTGGGCCTGGCTGCATCTGCCAGATGCCGGTGTTAGCCCTGCAGCATTACTCTCTCTGCACCACAGCTCCCTTCTGCCAGGGAAATACTTTCCATCCAGATGACTTTGAAACCCACACGTGTTTGGTGCCCAAATGAAGGGCATTTGGTACTTCTGCTATTATTAATGATGCTACGCTAGAGGTAATTGCATCCTCCCTTAGGTAGCTTAAGCAAGGACAGAGAGGTCACCTTCGTTTCGCTGGGAAAGTGCTCTTTTACCCAAACCTCCTGTAACACCCCCTCGGGGCAACTTGGGTTCACTGGGAAAAGGCCAAGGAGGACTTGCTCATCATCCTTTAGGATTCTCCACTTGTATTACAAATTCCAGGCAAGATCCCTTTAGTGAGCACAGATTTGAAACCCTTCCCTGTGCTCAGTGGGAAAGTGCACTGAGGTAAGCGAAGTTCGTAATGTCCGTGAACCCACCCCAGACTACACCCTGAGCTCACGCTGGGTTCACCCCTGAGGCGCTGGGCTGACTCCACGCAGGCCTGGCCCACCAGCCCTGCTCCTCAGCTCTCTTTTTGAGGTGGTATCAGGCATGTTGGTTACAAAACCGCTGCAGCGACGCCTGGGCCCAACGCAACAGTGTCCAAGCTTTCAGCAGCATATGGCGGCCACCAATTTGCACCAAGAGCTGTTTACAGCTGGGGGAGGCACCACGGTGGACCGCTGCCAGCGCTCCTTCCAGACGCAGATTGCTCACGAGCGCAGCAGCACAGCCACATCGCTGTTAGGGACATCAGCCCTCTGCAGACAGGGTTTGCTCGCTGCAGTTCCATCTCCAACGCCCGGGGCTCACATCCCCCTGCACCGCACCGTTACACCAGCCACCTTGGGCAGGCCTGAACCTCCTTGAGCTGCCTGCACGGCGGTGCACTGCACGGCCGATTCCTGTACAGCACGCTACTGCCCCGCACTACGCTGCACAGCGCGGCACGGCACGGCACGGCACGGCACGGCACTGAGCGGCAGCGCAGCCCCGCCCACACCGCCCTCCACCGCGTGGCACAGCCAGCGCGCAGGCGCGCCCCGACACCCTAAACCCCGCCCCGCTGGTGCGTAGACCCTCCTCTCCCTCCGGAAAGCCCCGCCCCCGGCTTCAAGCCCCGCCCCCGCCCTGACTGCCCATAAAATGGCGGCGGGCGGGGCGAGCCGCACCCTGACGGGGGGTGTGGGGGGTAAACCAAGATGGCGGCGGCGGGAGCGAGGGACGGGCTGGGCGCCGGTGCGGGCGGCGGTGGCGGCAGCCGGAGAGGAGCGGTGACGGCGTGAGCGAGGCGGTGGCTGATCCCTTGCGCTTCTTGCGGTGCCATGGAAGCGGCGGCGGGGGGCGAGGACGGCGAGGAGCCCCCGCGGGAGGCCCGAGTCCTGGGTTCGGAGCTGGTGGAGACCTACACGGTGCGGAGCCGGAGGGCGGCTGCGGGCCCGGGGCGAGTGGGGAGGTCATGAGGGCAGCGGGTGATGGTGGCAGCGAAGGGGGGAGGCGGAGGGGGGCGGCCCCCCTCGCCCGGCCTCAGGCAGCCTGCGGGGTAACACGGGGAGCGGGCTGCGGCCGGCCTTAGCGCTGCCGCCTGCCCTGTGCCGCCGTCTCCTTCCCGGCTCTGGGGAAGGCAGGCGGTAGTTGTCGGCCCGGTTTTGTACCCACGCTAAAGCCAGAGCGAGAATAATTTGGCAGAAGTTTCCCAGCGGTTTCTGCCTCCGTGTAGGGACGCGTGTCGTGGGAAAGCGTAGGAGCGGGGCTGCGGGTCCCAGCCGCTGAAATCGGCCCCCTGAGCTCCTCGTAGCTTTGGCCCTTTGGGAGAGCTGGTGTTTTAGTGTTTTAGTGGAGGCCGAAATCTCACGTTGTCACCCATGTATATCTCTCTCATAATATATATATATACCTATATCTATCTTATATATATGCGTATATACGTGTGTGTGTATATACACACATGTGGTTATGAAAAATTGTTGTCGGATAAACGAAGCTTTTGAAGCTGGACTAAATATAGTAGGAAATCTTTCCTTCGGGTGAAAATACCATGAAAATCCCTCTTGAGATGCGGATCTTATTTTCAGAGGAAATCAGATGTTTTTGGATAGACAGGTTTTTTTAGCCTACAAAAAAAAAGGGAAAGATTGTGAGTAGCAGCGTTTATAACATGTATAACTTCTTTTTTAACTGGTTGCATTCTACCAAGAGTTAATTAGTCTGTTTTTCAGGAAGCAGCTCATCACAAAACAAACCTCAGCATAATTGCAGACAGAAAACATCTTGAGCACGCTGCCCTTTAGTTATATAACTAAAAATGTTTTCTGCTCCAACATTATTTTAGTGTAATTTGAATGATCTGATTTTTTTTGGTAGGATGCATGTATTGACATCAGGTTTCTTCCTGCTGTGGGAACATAAAAGAGAAAGGGGAGCAATGGTCTAAAAGGCAGTTTTTCTAAAGTTGTATAATAGTTACAAGTAATACTTCAGGTTACTGCCTCTGAAAAGGTACCTAGGGAAAACAGAGCAAAGGAGAGTGATTCCTGAGTTTTTAATAGGACAGAGCATTTGCACAGCTGTAGTGCATGAAGGGTCTAATTCCTTTCCAGCTGACAACCCTTGAAACATCATTGTGTGGGAATGACTGTCAGGTGGTGAGTAGACATTTTTACAGACAAAAATGTCCTGAGCATTCATCCAGTGAAGGAGTTAGAAGCTTACAGTACATTCTTGAAAATTGCTTCAGCTCTTCCTACCATGTTAGTTACATAATGTGTATTCACAGAAATGTACTGCTGCTTTTGAGATGTTACTGCTGTGTGTGTTAGGATGTGGTTCACTCCTCAAGCAAGTTTGTTTTCACAGTCCTGGATCAGCCAAGAGGCATGGTGACTAGAAATGTCCATTTCAGGTGTGAACCAAGGCTTGTCAGTGTTCATGTTGGTGTGAGAATTTTCATGAGTATTTTGCAATACCAGTGGATGAGAGATTCAAGAGAATTTAGCTGAGAAAATGTCAAAATGTTATCTGTACACTGGAGGTTATGGACACAGGAGGTGAAATGTTAGCTACTTTGTTGCTTCAGCCTGCAAACTAGCATTGTGGTACAGCCAGCCTTTGGTAGTACCATTGATGTGTTGGGTTGGCTGTAGTTCAGGCGTATAACTTTGCTGCAGGTAGCGTTCAGCAGATCAGCTGATACCTGGGGATAACATTTTAAGCTGCTGCAGCTAAGCTTATTTTTTCAAGGCCGGATTTCTTTTTTAGTGATTATGGTTCTGGAAATACCATACTGTTTTAATAACATTTTTCTTGTGAGCTTTAAAAGTAGGGTGTTTGGAAGGCAAGATTCGCTGGTATTTGGTCCTACTTTGATTCTCTTGCTGTGTTTTTGAAGCAGTTGTGGCATTAGGCTTACCTGTGTGTAAAGCTCCTAAAACTGTTAGCAGGACTAACAGTTTGTATGAGAACAGCCAAGCTGTTAGAAATGTAGGAATAGATCTTTAAACAAAACCTGAAATTTTACAAAATTCACAAGGTGAAATGTTTTACAAAAATTTTCATTTCTGTTTAGTGTTCAAAATTAGGTTAGTGGCACTTAAGGATGTGATAGACCTGTACCGGAGTAGAAGAAATTAGATGGTGTCAAAAAGTCAGTCAAATCTGGTAAAGGTGAGAAAGGAAATATAGCAGTAGCAAGCTGCATCTTTATCCATTAACATGTAGTAGTCAAAGTGGCAGTGACCCTATTTACATCCTTGGTTTTTAAAGTATAATTTTTCATTTGGCACGTGTTTTCCCATTGTACTCTGTTTCAGAGCTCCTCATCTCAGTAGAAAGAGGCTTATTTTAATGACATCCATTTGACAGTTGTGAGATTAAATCCTGTAAAACTGGAAGGCTCACAATTCTGTGTAATTTTGAAGGTACTTGTAAAAATGTGATTCTTCTTGGAGTTGTTGGGGTGGGAGGCAGGGTATGGATAAAGCCATCAGGAAAAATTACTGTGCTTCTTGATGTTTTTTCTGTTGAATTAGAAAAGTATGAGTGCTTTGCTAGGTATTTCTCCTGTGTGTGCTGGTCCAGCTGGATGCTTACTGAAGACTGTCTGATTGCTAGAAAGCCTCAAGGCTGCAAGTGCTTCATTTGTTTCCTGCTATGCATTTGTTTGGCCTAAAATTGCCTTCCTGCTTTTCCTGTCTTTTGCAGCTGTTTTTAATATAAATACTAGCTTTGATATTTAAGGAAAATCCTTTGGCTTCCTTGAATGGGTGTAAACTGTCTATTTGAGGAGGTAATGAGAAGGAGGTGCAGCTGCATCACTGCTCAGGAATTTGAGTCCTCCTGGCTGCAGTCACACCTCTGTCCCAGGCTGCCTGTGGGAGCTTTGTCATCTGTAAAGTGAGGTGCTTGTCTTTTTCTTGACCGTACTGAAATATGTGAAGTTGTATGAGGGATACTGTAGAAATGTAAGTTTTCCATGTACAGTGAGATGGGTGGGGTTTTGTAATGTGTACGGGAAGTAAACAAAAGGCAGTCTGGAATCACTGCTGTTCATTTAACAGCTGCTTTAAAAATTATACATCTTAAATTTTTTTTAGCAAATATTTCACCAATATTTAGGGAGATGAAGGCGTGCTGTTTGTCAGTGTGAGTACTTAACTGCAAAGAGTTTGAAGTAACTGAGTAGAAAATACTGAAAATATACAGCACTACAGACACACTAAATGCTTTACAAAGTAGAACTTTACCAAAACAACTGATTTATAAGAAAGGCATACAAAATTCATTACACAGGAGTTTGGTAGAGACATGGGGAGGAGGAGAACCTCTGAATTTTAGCTCACTAGAAATGCAATTTACGGCATAAATATGGGTGGAGATTTCACATGGTATATTTATGTCTAGGAGACAGTGCAGACATCATCTCTGTGTATGCCTGCTAGCAGTTAGCTTGACAGACAGTCCTTGAAGAATCTTAACTTGTCATATTAGTGCACTCAAAATTAATTGAAGGTCATATATATATATATATGACTTTTCAGAAACTTAACTGGTTTTGCTTTAAAATGACTGATTTCTGTATTGATACAAATCTTTGGAGCACATAAACATACTGCATTTGTGTTTGCTCATCAAGATAACGATAGCTCGTGTACTGATGTGAAATCAGTTGCTGTCATTCTCCAGACTGATGCTGTTTGAGGCGTGAATATGAACCGCTAGCTCTGGCTGTGTTCTGCGTGAGGAATGCTATGGCTTTTTAAAGACGTACTTTGAGGAATTGTATCAGTGCCTGTAACCGCTCGCTTTAACAGGTGTTTTCGTGACCAGGAAACGCCACTACAAGAGGTCAGTGCTTGTCATTTCAACCAAAGGATACAAAACCTTTATTATGTATTTACTGACTGTATTGTATACAGAGACAATGGGCATTCCTTCCTTGTCTCACGAGCTGTCAGCTGGGAGCTGTGAAGTTTACTGAGGTTTTGGTGTCTAATCTGAGGTTTTGTGTATTTTGTACTCAGTGTGCATTGCATTTAGCTGTACTGCTTGATCTGCCATGATCTAGCACAGTCACTAGAACTAGTCGTTTTATTATGGCTTCTAAATGTAGTACTTATTTAGTTCTAACTTTATTTTTCTGGTTTCTTTGAGTGTCTCCTTGCTTTCCTCAGGCTTATAAGGACCTTTTGAATGCTCAGGTTATTCCTGTTCTAGTTTGTCACTGGCACAATGAATAATCCTGATCTGTCATTTCCCAACACAACATGATGGGAAAGCAGATGCCGGCCTTAATTGAGACTGTAATTCTGTGTAGGCATTCATCTGTGTTTTTTGCTACTCATCCAAACACTGGTGTGTCACTTGCTCTACACGCTAGTCAGACATCTTGATTCAGTTCTCTGAAGGACTTGGTTTTTGTTCAGCAAGCCAGTGTCAAATGCTTACAAAAATATCATTGGTATGAGACGTAGGTCATCTTTTAAAATGCAAGTTGTATTCTGTTTAATGTTTGGTATTGTTCTGATATGTGCTAATTGTAAGTGAAAACTGGCCTTTTACATAACAAATTGAAACTGATGCTTTTGGTTTTCTCAAGTGGGTTTAGCAACTAGATGTCCATCATTCTCATAGCAGCTATGAGTCAGGTCTGTGTGATCTGTAGTAGTAAGCAAGTTCTCAATTGTATTAAATGGTGTTTTCCCCAAGGAGTATAGTTGGATTGGATAACACAGTTTATTTAATTTGCTATTTTCAAGTAACTGTAAAACTGGTTTTGCTGAGCCTTGTTTGTTTTCTGTGTTTTATTTTGTACCTTTAAAGTTTATTTGGGATGACTTGCTCTGACATAATCAAAGGTAGATTGTGAGTTTCCTGCAGAACCAGTACTGTTCAATCTAGAAAGTCACCTACAATGAAAATCTTTAATTGCTTGGTACATGCATAGTTGGGTTGCTTTAGATAATTCTTTGTGCACAATTGTATCTCGCAGGAAGCTGTCTTGTGTGCCTTACCCTAAAAGGAATAAAATAGTTAACATCCAACCAACTAAAGGATTTGCCTGGATTTCTGAAAGGTTAGGCTCCAGATTTCTGCTTAACTGTGAAGTGACAGCAGGATGCTTGCCAAGTTCCTCTGCGTGTTGTGGAACCTGGTAGACTGAAGAAGGGATGCTGCTGTCTGAGGCTTGTTGTGGATAGCTGTGAATATTAACTTAGCTAACAGAAGTCTTCAGAAAAAGTAGCAGCTTAGAGATCCTGGGTGTTGTTAACCTTTGTGTTGCGAAAATAAAAGCAATTGCTTTATGTGAAGAAGCATCTGCGTGTTTTTGTATGTGGAACAGCCTTGTGAGTGAAATTAGGCATCCTACACCATGAAGTCACCTTAGAGTTTGGATTAACTTTTAGCTAACTTCAAGAATGTAGAATCATCTTAGTGCTGCATCTCTCAGTCAACTTCTCTTTAAGACTTACTTTAATTTCTTCCTTTCAGGTATACATTATTCAGGTCAGTGTTGGCAGTCATCGGTGGACAGTCAAACATCGTTATAGTGATTTCCATGACCTGCATGAGAAGGTAACGATATTAAAACTGTGGCCTTTTTTTGTTGCAAAACATTGTACTGTTTATGTAGTTCTGTTGTATGGGACATAAATTCTTCACTCAAAGAGCGAGAATATCTCCCAGGTACCATCTGAACTGCAGACTAAATCCTTTTTGTATGAACAGTATTACTTGCCCCTGTTCCACTCTCCTTTTGAGCGGAGGGAGGTTGACCTGGACAACTTTAGCATTGGACAGAGGCTTGTATCACAAAGTGGAGTTCAGGCTAGAGTCATGATAGTTTTTGCCAAGAGGTGTTTATGATAAGCTGATCTGGTGACCAAAAGCTGGATTGGAGCAAAGACTATATCCTGTTAGTTTAAGCACAGTTTTCTGTGCTTAGACAGTAGCAGTAGTTACTAATCAATGCTGATTAAATCCAGCAAGTGAAAATGAGGAAAGGTCCACTATATTCAAGACTGGGCTGCTTCCTCACAAATGTGTCAGTTATTCTGTTGTTTTATCATCTTAGTTACATGCTGCCCTGTGGTGCTGTGAGTGATTCTCTCAGAAAATACTAATCTTGATCTTTGCATCATTTTATGATAAAATGTTCTTTCTGAAAACACCGAAGACTTTGAAGTTAATAGCTAAATTCACTGAATTAGTTTTATTTTTGGATCTTAGAGGATCAGGCAACACGCTCTTAATGTATTCTGTTCCATCTTTTGTGCAGGTTCAGATGGTGAATTGGATAGTAACTGTGGTCTTTGTCTTTCAGCTTGTTTCAGAAAAGAAAATAGATAAAAATCTGTTACCTCCCAAGAAAATTATTGGAAAAAATTCCAAAAGCCTGGTGGAGAAAAGACAGAAGGAATTAGAGGTCTACCTGCAAACCCTGCTAGTGAAGTTCCCAGTTACTGCTCCAAAAGTTTTGTCACACTTCCTACACTTTCATTTATATGTAAGTTATGTTTTTAGCGTATAAAATTGAGTGTCTTTCCCTGGTTCTCTAACTTGGAGAAAATTGTATGGAATCTTCACAAAAGAGTTCTTTTTCAGCATTTTGCACAATGTAACAAACAAAGCCTATTTTTAAGATTTTTGACACTACTTTTTATTGCAGTAGTTACTGTGCTGGCAAGTAGTGTGGGCAGAGACTCTAAGAGGAGAAAATAAATGCGAGCAGGATAGTTGAAGCTGTGAATAAATCTGAAGCTGAATTGGTTGTTAGGCTGAAATCGATAGTACTGGCTCTCTGAAGGAACATTGCATAATTGATCCAATGGCACGCTTACTCAGTGCTTAATGGCTAGAGCTGTGGTTCACACTGAAACAGTTTCCAGCAGTCCAAATGAAGAAAAATGGTGCTTCTCCATGAGAAGCACACTGATGGAGTGGCCTCTGGAGAAACAGCTCCAGGCAGCAGACAGAATGCTATGGTGAAGGATGCTTGAAGTAAGAAGCAATGGCTTGCTTTCATGTTCATCCCTTGTGTATAATTAGGCTTTTTGCAGTATGGCGTTATGTTGTAAGGGGGAGAATGGACTTCTTAAAGAGAAGGATGCACTGGAGAACTCAAGGGAAAGAAAGAGCAGTAATTGGTTTGGAGAGTGGGATGTGCTGAGATGGCCCTTCATGGTTTCATATGAAGGCTTCAGAAATGTGTCACAAGTGGCCTGTTAGATATGTTAATTAAGCTGTAGCAACAAAGAAAAACCTGATTTAGTTCTATTGCGTGAATGTAATTATCCTTGTGAGACTTTAGAGTTTAACTTAGATAAAATGTAGAAGGTTTGCTTTATAGTGTTGTTATTGCCCAGCAGATATGAGTGAGGAGGACTAGTTTGCCATGATCACACTCTCTAAAATGGATTAGAGGTTTTAGATATATTGAAAAGGTGTGTGATAATGTAGGGGCAATTCTGTTCAGATGGAGCAAACTTCTTCATCACTAGGAAGTTGCATATTTTTTCTGTTCTCTGGATCACGTGATGTCTGTTTCATTAATGTTTTAGTGCTGTAACTTCAACAAAGGTTTTTATGCAGGTAGAAATTCTTCATAGTCCCTCTCTTGGTTTTCAGTTAGACTATTTTTTCCCTTGCTATAATGTTTATCCTTTTTTACTTTTCCAAAGAGCTAGCTTTATCTGGATATTAATGTTCCTTGTTTCTATACTGTGCTTGTGTATCAAGAGCAAAGCTGTTGCTTAATCTGCATTTCTTGGCTTGAGGTATAAATTCAGTTGATTTTACTTGGAACTTGAGTACTTTTAAATATTTACAAAAAATGTTAGATGTTCAGCAGAAAAGCTAAATATTTACCACAGCAATTCTACTGGAAAATAACTTTCCTGAGGAACTTTGATCTTTTAAAATATCTCTGTTACTGCGTGGTCCATGTGCATACTTGAGCCATTATAATCCCTGATATTGCCTCATTGGTTTATATAGGACGGCTGCAATATTTTTTCAATTCTTATTTGTAGTATTTCCAGTAGGGATTATTTAACTTTATTTCCCAGGTTAATAGAACTAAATGGAGTAGAAATACCTACTGTAAATATATTAAAACCTCTTTGAGGGCTTTATGTGTCACAGGGGAAAGCCAGGTACAGCTCAGCAAAGAGCAGTTGCATGTGACAGCAATGTAGAATGTTATTTTTACTTTGACTTTGAATAGGATGTCCGCAGTGATATGGGGAGGCTTATTTTGTTGCACTCTCTTATACTTTGCCATCTTTGAAGATTTGGTTTGTTCATTTAAATAAAGCTTTTGCAAAAGACTTGAGTACCAACAAACTGCTGTTCGGAGACACCTGCAAACAATGGACTTCTGTGGATTTGATGCATATAAGTAGTTAGAGCTAAGACAGAGGTCTCTTGTAGATCTGACAGGGGAATAGAGTTGCTTTTTTTGCGTGCTAGTCACTGAGTAGTCCAAGTCATAATCTTGTTTCAGTTATATAGGATAAATTTCTGCTCTGTGTCCTAGATGACAACAGGGATACAGAGTATAGTTTTCAATTAAGTCTGTGCATTCCAGATGAGTGTAATTGGCTTATTCAAATAAGAGTCAGAATTGTTGAATTTTGTTTGGAATGCAGCTTCTAGCTTGTTCTCAGAACTGTGGTGTGGAGGCTTTGTTCTTCCTCAGTGAGTGGGGTTTCAGTTATACGAAGAATGTGCTTTTCTGACATGCTTGCCTCATCAAATGTGCTGAACTGTCTGTGCAGATGTCCTGTGGATTTATTCCGTTGTTATGAATAATGAGGGATTTGTCAGCAAAGTAAACTCACGAAATATTCATTTCGTGATGATCCAAAATATCTGTTTATCCATTGCAGCTACCTTAAAATGAGATGCATGTGTTTAGTGGAAGTTTCACTATCACAAACAGGTTGGGGTTTTTTTGTACTTTTTGTGGGCCTTTTGTGAGAGAACTGTTGGAAGTGCTCAGAACTCTTTTGGGGCTTCCACATTTGCTTTTCGTGGAAAGTATGCCCAGATGGCAAATACTTGTACTGATCTTTGTGAAAGACCTTTAGAAAAAACAAATCCCTGCATGGAGTTTTCAGCCTGTCTCTCTCCTCCTGGAGCTGTCGGTGCCTGGCATGGAGATTGAGTACCTGGGTAAGTCCAGTACCTGGGTGGAGAAGAAAAGGATGGGGAAAATGTTTGTTTTTTTTTTTAATTCCTGTGCATCAAGCGTAATAGAGTTGAAGTCCAGAAGACTGATTAATTTTAATATGTCTCTTTCTTGTAGACCTGCTAATCTAAAGCTTTGTGTGTATTAGTGATATTCTGAGGAAATGCTGAGTACTTGATGCATTCAGTTAGTCTTAATGTTAAAATTTGAAGAACGCTATACTCGTAATAGTTTCTTCAAAACCAAGCTGTCTTTCAAGTTGGGCTAATGATGGCTGGTAATAGTTGCTGTAGTTGCTGTTGCCCTTTTCTAATATATGCAGGATGTGATTATTTAAATGTAGTTCAGTATCTTCCATCTTGGAAATTAAAATCGTATGATGTTAAATAATTTCAGGTTATTTTTATGAAGTATTTTCAGGTTTCAAGTTAATCCGTAGGACGTAATAACAATTGATTTCTGTTTTTAAAAAGTCTTGTACTGCAAAAAAAAAGGGAGAGTCCAGCAAAGGTACACATTGAAAAACTGGAACCATAAATAAGTAAATAACACTGGATTACAATGGTTTATTCTTTGCAGGAGATCAATGGGATCACTGCTGCATTGGCTGAAGAGCTCTTCCACAAAGGTAAAGAACTTGCAAGAATTTAACTGGGAATGACTTCCTCTATATGCATGCATTCGTATACCTGTGATATTTAGTCTCCAGATAATGAGAGATCTAAATCTTCTGTATCAGACTTGAGACTTTCTACCCCTTCTTTCTCTTCCCCTTTTTCTTGCTGTTTGCACTTTGATTCAAGCTGCATTTTGGAAGAAGCTGTAAGAGTAGTGGAGCTACTTCTGGAAACAAAACAGAAATTGGTGAATTTAGGTTTTGAAAAGGGCCTGCTAGTCTGTGTGCTGAAAGGACAGGATGTGGCACTGATGATCAGAAGCTTTTTTAAGCTTTCTGTCTTGGTGTGTTTTAGTGTAATCTGTAAGGAAGTTTGTTTTATATCAGCGAGTCCTCATACAGTATATGTTAAATGCAAGAGGCAAGTGTACTACTACTGAATTAATATTGTTCTTCCAAAGTTCAGGAAACATGAGACCTGGTCAGTTAATTAAAGGATATGCTTTTCTGAGGCTGGCAGATAAAAATTAAATGCAGTTACTGTAACTGCAACAGCTTGAACTGGTCTAATAATAGCAGGAGGTGTGCGAAATTAACAACCCATGCTAATTTTGTTTTGAAGGCAGTTTTAGATGCTATGGTATAATTCCAGTGTTTCCTTTCTTCCCAGTCTCTCTGGGGGAAGGTGGGGAGGGCGAGCCAGAAATTGTGGTGACTTGGGCTAAACCACCACACTGAGGTGGTAGGTGAAGCATGTTTCAGCGTGTCATTTCAGATTGTTCTGATACAAAGTTAACTTTAGCTGAAGCCATTTCAGAGGGGTCCACTTAGCAGATTTTGAAACGTTTTAAGGAAACTCTTCAAGAAACCTCTCCTGACTTGTAGTGCCTACAGTCTTGCTGATACCAGAATCGCTGATATCCGACTGCTGTATATTAATGTAGCCTTCCAGTAACGTGCAGCTAAACTCTTGTCCTTGCTGCTGCTGAAGCCAACAGGAATTTTACTCCTCAGAGCATTTCTGAGAACTCTGCTTATCATGGATGCCCTCTTGTCCATCAAGTCAAACTGACGTCCCTAAAAGGAAGAGGAGATAGAATTAATTCCACGTGTGTGTGTTCTGACTGCTGTAGTCCACGTTGACTCTTGTGGTGCCTTCAGAGAGGCTTTTGGATGCTGTTTGCTACTGTTGCTAGAATGAAATGGGATTGTAAAAATATTGTCCGATAATGCATTTCCTGGTTTGGGAGTTTATATTGGTATTAGTGTGGTGAAAGTCCTTGTACTCTCTAAGAGAACGTATTTGCTACAATTCTGCATTTGGGCAGCATAGCAAATGATGTGAGGTCTGTTTTTTAAACGGCAGACACTGCTTTTTCTGAACAGAATAAGTCCTAACTACTATAGAACTTAGAGATATCTCAGAAAAAGTTTACTAACTCTTACATTATATATATGAACTTGGATCTTGTTAAGATCGAGAAAAAATTGCCATTAGTTGCATTAGGAGCTTCAGGTTTGTATGATTAGAGTGCCCATTTGAACACCTAGATTATTCTGATTAAAAAAAAAATAATAATCTTTAAGTCATCCATTCTAGTTTAAAGTGGCAAAAAGGACATTGTTTTGGTACCTTAATCATGAGCTTAGAATATAAATGCCTAACACTTAATCTCTAACATTGTGTTCCATATACCATTTATTCTTTTGTAACCATTGCAACATTGTGTTTGATATCGCCATACTCTGTTTTTCAGGAGAGCAGTTGTTAATGGCTGGAGAAGTCTTCACCATCAGACCCTTGCAGTTATATGCTGTCACTCAGCAGTTGCTACAGGGGAAGCCTACATGCGCTAATGGAGATGCTAAAACAGATCTAGGTCATATTCTAGATTTCACTTGTAGACTCAAGTATTTAAAGGTGAGTTATGCTTGCACAAATACCGGAGATATAGGATTCTTGGCATACTTTTGGAGTCTAGTTTGAATGCACAAGAACTTTAATGATAGTAAACGCCTGCAAGCATTTAGAAGTCAATGTTAAATATGTTCATTCTGCCAACCTTCAGTATGCATAGTTCTCTAACAAAGATGTTGATTCTTCTGCGTGATGTGGTCTGTTCAGCAGTGCTCTCTGTAGGGATGCAGCCACAGGATCTGCTGGGTGCTAGTAGGAATGGGGAGGTAAATATTGTTCTCTTCAACCCTGCACTCTTTGCAGACACTATGGGTAGGCCAGTGTATTTGTATATGTATGCTTACATACACATGTATGTAAATCCTGTCTCCTTTCTCACCTTTGACTGTATATGAAAGTTACAAAGTAACAAAAAAAATCAGTTTCATAGATGAGATGACCCTGAGTTTCTAGAATAAATGTAAAATGACCTCAGAACAGATAATTTGTATCTGGAGCTAGTTCATTTTTTTTTTCTTACCAAATAAGTGTAATTGTAATAAGTGTAAGTGTAATTGTAAAGACTTTTCCTGAGTAATTTTTTAACAGTACTTGCTACAGCTCAAAACCTCTTTTTAATCCCTTTATTACATGAAAAGCTTCCTTTTAAATGTGTGGTGTGTTCAAAGGGGAAACAGAGCAGTGGCTTGGGGGAAGCTACGCTGAAGGACTTAAGTAGTTGCAAAACCAAAACCATAGCTGTACTGGTATTCTTGTGGATCTTCAGTTGCCTTTGTCATGCTCTGTTTGTATAGAATCCTCTGAACAGAGGATTCTCCAGCTGGAGAAGAGTGTATTTAGAAAAATACCCGTTTTCAGAATTTCTGGCCCTTCTGAATGCTTGTGAGTGGGCACCTTCAGAGCATGTAAGATATATTCAATACCAGACAAAAACCTTAGATATTTCTCCTAAAATTATATTCACAGCAAACATAAATGAAACCACGTGTCTTTTATGCTACTGGCATGCTCTGAGGCCAGAATCCAATGACCACATGGAAACACTAGATGCATTTTTTAGATGTGTACTAGTGTCTACTGTTTTCTTCAGACCCATCTTCTCAATGCCTTAAACTTCATCCCCTCTAGTGGAATTGAGAACGGTTCTGTCTTGGAGGATCCAGGTGTTTCAAGGAACCTTTTTAGTGAATGCAGCTCTGGCTTGGTCAGCTGAGAATGAAGCTTTGGTCAGTCTTGACTATGGTATCTTTTTTGCATTCCCCATGTGCTACAAAATACAAGCACAAGGTGGCAGTTCAAGTTCAGTGCACTTAGCTGGAGCAACTGATGTTTTGGTTTTTTTTCCTGAAGAGTTAATCTGCAAGTTTCATGAATCATTCCATACTTGAAAGATTGATTGGAACTTTGTCTTTGCAAGCTACTGTATTTGTGCTATTGCCTGTGTAAGGCTATCTGAAATGCAGACAAGTTGGATTGTGTGCATTAGCTCTGTTCTTAAATGTTGATTACTAGGTCACTGGAACAGGGGGACCTTTTGGAACCAGTAACATTCAGGAGCATCTGTTGCCTTTTGATCTGTCAATTTTCAAATCACTTCATCAAATTGAGGTATGACTGAGATAGTGCTCATCATTTTATAGAGGCGCCACGAATGCCAGGTCTGCTGCGTATCTCTAAGAATTGGTACTTGTATGCCTTCATTTGGTGCTAGAATTGGAGAGTGTAATGTTCAGAAAGACTGTTCCATTTTTCACAAGTCTTGGAAATGAGGATGCCAAATTTAAATGTTCAGGATAGCTTGAACTGTGTGTCTTCAAAAAATGTTATTTCCAGCATATATACAAAAGCTAAACCAGGGTGGCTTTCCATTGCCTTGAAGATCTAACGAATGCGTTAGAATGGGATTTCTTGTTACAAAATACTTTTCATTTGGAAAGCACCAAATATTTGTGAAAATGTCCTGATGTTAAATTTGGTTGTGAAAGTACACTTTTGAGTATAAGTACTTCTTGCTTGATAACTTGTGCAATTTTTCATTGATTTGCTTTGTGCAAATCATAGTTTCTAGTAGTTCAATAAATATTTTACGAAATATTTTCCTGACCACTTCATATCTTTCCAGAGAGAATATCCAATTATCACGCAGTCTGTACTGTGTGTCCACTTTTGGTGGGTGCAGTACCTTTTCTAGTACATGAACATTATTGTATCATTGATACAAGAGACTGAGTTGGTTAAGAATTGAAGTGGATTCCTGAAGTCAGTGATGTATTGACATTTTAATATGGGAAAGAAAATACAGCAGGCTGAAATGCAGGAGAGACTCTAACATACTGCATACATACATTTTGCCCCTTTCCTGTGAGCATGGATAGTTTAAAATGTAGCTTTGCTTAATGTAGGGAAAAAAGAGTTTTGGTCTTGAAGACTTTTGTAATTGTATGTTCATGAAAAGTTTTGGATTGACTGGCACCAGACTGACATTTTAATCTAGTAGTAAACACTGTCCAAAAATTAACAGTGGTAATCTGGAAAGGATTTTTTTGAGTGGCAGGAGCTCTGTTTAGTGTGGCTTACCTGATGTACCAGCAAATGTGCCAGTTGTCATGGTTGCATGATGTGTGACTGTCTACAGAGAAGGACCTGGCTGCTGGACAGAGGCTGTAGCAGACCTTTGGCATTGTTCCTAACTGAGCTACAGAAAAAAGACTTTGTAGTCTTAGTCTCAATCTTAGTCTTGCTCATTAGCAAATTAAATGCTTAGATTAGTATTCTCACTTCCTAGGCATGCATTTTTCTTAAAGTAAAGAACATATGATACCTAAATAAATGTGTCTGCAGGTAGAGCCATAACTTGAGATAGCTCTCTCTAGGACACAGTATTTTACTGTCACCAAATTAAGCTGCATGGGTAGTTTCACCTTGAAGAATACATAGGACAGGTAGAAAGTCAATGGAGAAGAAGCTTTGTTCAAATAAATGTTAGAATTTCACTTTTCTATAGTCATGTCTCTAATTTCTTGCCTTAGCTTTGCCAAATATCAGTATTTCTGACCTGATAATCTCAGATTTTAAGGGATTGCTGTAACTACTTCCCAAATTGGTAGAGAATCTTCTATTGAAGCTTTTAGCTGTCTGTTCCCTGTCTCAAATTTATCTGTTCTAGTATTTCTGACTTTGTAACTCTTTGTTGTTAAATAGATCAGTCATTGTGGAGGAAAGCTTATCAAAGGGCTGACTTCATCAAAACATGCTCTGGCCACAATGAGCGTTCGATTTTCAGCAACATCAATGAAGGTAAGAGTGAGTTCCTACTTACAGTGAGGCTTCAAAGCACATCCAAAAATAATGTGCCCATTGTGGAAATATACATTTGGAGTCCATGTACTTTTCTGTACTGCTCTTGCAGGTTCTGCTTTTACAACAATGGAACTGAAAGGGTTTGTTAACCTTTCAGAATCTCAACTTTAAGTGGAGGAAGTGTTTACACATGTCCTTTCACAGGAATATTTCTGATGATTTTATTGGAATGTATATTTCTGGTATCCAGAACTGAATGCATATGTCTTATTCTTTTCTCTGAGCTTTTATTTGGCAGGGGATATCTGGTAGCATATTTTACAGTCCCTCTGTTGTTCCTTCACATTCCCCAGTTTGGATCAAGTGCTAGTGTTAAAACTCCCTCCCCATAGATCTAAAATAATTCCAACCTGGTCAGCTCACATTTTAAGACCTACAACTTTAATCTAAGTGATTATAAAGCTTATAAATCTTCTGTACTTTACATAAGGTTGTTTGGATTGTTTTCAGAACTATTAGCTTTCACTGAAGATGTAAGCACAATATTTTAGTGTACTTGTCTTAAATAGGAAATCCTGGTGCCTGAGGCCTCTGAGTTTGATCAGTGGGAGCCAGAGGGTGCATCTTCAAGTTGTCCAGTGACAGCAGTTATCCCAACTTGGAGAACTTTAACAACTTTGGATATGAGTCACAATAGCATCTCTCAAATTGATGATTCAGTGGTAAGAAATCTTTTTTCATGTGTGGGGGGGAAAAAGGTATGAATGATCTTCAGTAGCACATTGCACAGAAGGGATTTTGCTTTTGCTTTACGTATCTTTTTTTTTCTGAAAGGTTTTCAGTTGCACTTTTTAATGCTGATTAGCTACTCAAGTTAATGCTTAGGAGATTTTTTTTCTTTTACTACTTACATGTTTTCTTTGCTAAAAGAGAAGTTTGTCATTCTGTGCTCTTTAAGCAATACTGACTTTTTGAAACATACTTTTTTACTGTTTACGTTGGCCTTAGGCCACTTACAAATGCTTGTTTTAAAAAAAAGAGCAAATGCCTTTTGGGCTCAATTGCAGAGTGTTATCAAGGCGGAAGCTTCCTGTGTATTTAAAAACCTATGGCTTGCTGGCAGTATTCTTGACAGCAAAACAATATGAAGAGTGTGGAAGCAAAATTTAGAGTATTTTGCCTGTACCTTAGAATTATATTTTGTAAATCAGTTATTTAGAAAAAGATTAGCATTTATCACAAGAAAATATGTCAAATGTGAACATAATTTTTTACTTGAGCTATTCTTGCAAGGCAGGAGCACGTGGACTTGGAGCACAATTTTTTTCAGGGTTTTTCTGATATAAACTTAGGGTTCTTCAGATCTGAGTCCAGCCCTTAACTACAAGGCAAATCATTGGTGAGTTTACAGCCAAAATAAAGTGGATGCAAATACATTGACATCAAAATTCAGCATGAAATTCAAGGTTTGAGCCCTCCGAAAATAAAAGACTTTCTGGGTTAGAGTGCATTTTCAAGAGGTTTGTGCAACCTTGTAATGCTTGTCTAGTATAATCAAAACATGGAAACAAATCACAACTTATTCTGTTTTATTGTACTATTGTCTTTATCCAGGTTTCTGTGTAAAATAGATATACTTCTTTAAGATGGAAACACCTGTTAATGGGTTTGATCTATAGTTAATGGGGCTAAACTGGGAGCAACTTATTTGTCTTCAGTGAGAAACCAGATTTCATATTAAAACTTAACCGTGCTCTGCGGAGTAATGTGGTTTCCTTAAGAGCAAGATTCAACTCCTTTGTTGCACTAGGCCATATAGAATGCTTTTTAATACCGAAAGCTGAGAAAAGAGAGACTATTCATTGGATGATACCTTTCCTTTGCTTGTTAGTCAGCAGATAGTGAAGGAAGTATGGCCAGATTTATAAGCTAAAATGTGTTTAACACATGCACTTTTTTCTTCCTCTTTTAGAAATTAGTTCCGAAGATTGAATTCCTGGATTTGAGTCATAATGGGGTGTCACTGGTAGAAAATTTACAGGTAAGTGATGCTTTTGAAGTGAATTTTTTTCTAGACTTCCCAGAATCTTAGAACACAGATTTCCCTGTTTCAGAATTGTCACTCATCTTCCTCATGGAGAATAGTTTAATCCCAAATGTCTTATCCTTTATATCATCAAGTACTCTTTTAATGGTGCATTTTTTACTTGCTCTGTTTATTCTAATTTCTTTGACGATATTGACATGCAACATTTAGTTCTTAACTAAATTCATTCACAGCAAGGTGTGTGTTGGTAAAAATGCAGTTGAGGTTCCCTTTTTACAAGCTTGAATCTGTGTAATAAAGAATTTTGAGTCATGTTTTTGTTAGGCAGTATCCAGCATGAAAACACTGTTGCACAAAAAATGAGCAAGCCATAATATGATGTCATTTATATTGTTTAATGAATTGATGTATGATGTGAATTTTCTGTGCTTTTGTAGCATCTTTATAATCTTGTTCACCTGGACTTATCCTACAACAAGCTGACATCACTAGAAGGTGTTCACACAAAACTGGGAAACATCAAAACTCTGAATTTAGCAGGAAATCAGCTGGAAAGACTGTGTGGTCTTAACAAACTGTACTCATTAGTCAACTTGGATCTGAGCAACAACAAAATAGAACAGGTAACTTGATCTTTGGTGTCGAATTGAATTGTACTTTAGATCACAAGCAATTTCTTTCAGTGGGTGAAACTGCAAATAAAAGTGGCTGTAGCGATTTTTCCTGGTTATCATGTATATGTAATTTATGCAAGAAATGCTCAGTCTGCATGCTCATTTGCATTTAGTCAATCAATATTCATCCTTTTATTAAAAAACTTTCAGATTGATGAAGTGAAAAATATAGGAAACCTCCCATGCTTGGAAAAGGTGATCTTATCCAGCAATCCGTTGAGCATCATCCCTGATTACCGGACCAAAGTACTTGCCCAGTTTGGGGACAGAGCCTCAGAGGTAAGCCACGCTGCACTTTCTTTGAAGCTGGCATTTGAAAAAAAAAAAACTTTTTTTTTTAAAGTCTGGTAAGGAAATTAGTGTGAATGTTCAAAAAATCTGGTGAGTTTTTAGTATGCATTGGAGAAGTTCTTCAGAGAATGAAACCATATTAACATTATTCAGCTGTGCTCCTGGATCTAAATTAAAGTTTAGGCTATCTTCATTGGGTAACAGTACGGTAATACTGAAACAGAGTTGTGCTAGAAGGGTGTTAACGCTTGCCAAGCATTTCTGAGTTTGCGTTAAATTCTTATCATGTTAGAGCAAAGATCTGGTGTGATAATTGTTTTTGTGTAATGGTTACAAAGATGCACATAGTTTGCGTTAAGCTAAGCTACTTTTTGATTATTACATTAATAAAAAAAATTGCAGAGCTGCCTTGTTTTCAATATTTTTAGGTGTTTTAACATTTTATTTAGGTCTGTTTGGATAACATTGTTACCACAGAAAAGGAACTAGACACTGTGGAAGTGCTAAAAGCTATTCAAAAAGCGAAGGAGGTGAAATACAAACTGAGCAACTCTGATAAAAAGGTGAGTTTGAGAGGAGTAGAATATGCTGTGTGCAAAAGGAACTTACAAAAAGACTTCTACAAATTAAATCTAAGCGAAATTCATTAGACCTTCCTTAGCATTTAAGTTTTTATGGTTTCTTTGTGGTTTAACGTGGTATGAACTTTTAATGTTGCCTCTTTTTTTTGTTCAGTTTTCAATGTAAGTTCAGTAATTATGACCTTCCTTTTTGTACTGGCTTCGGAGAGAGGAAGTGGGAGGAAGAGATAGTGACTTAATGGTATACACAGTGAATATGTGGTTGACCTTAACAGCCATATTTTACATCTTATACAACTATTGCAGAGGTGTGATTTTATTGCTTGTGTCGCGGAGTACTGAAATGACTTTCCCAAACTTTTTTGTGGGTATTTAGCAGTGGGAAAGAGTCAGAAATCTGCATCCTGCCTTGCCTCCTGTCATTTGTGTGCTGTGTAGTTGATTAGTCTTGTTTTGGTAATAAACTTATTGCCAGAACCTGTTCTGTTCCTACAGTGTAGAAATCTTGTTTTCATTCTCTTGTTTGTAAAACTCACTGCTAGTTTTGTCAATACAGTGATTAGTCAGTGATCAGAATGACTTCTCTAAATGAATTCTTAGTGGAATTCCACTTAGTGTAAAAACAGAAACTTCAGAGAATATGGCCTGCCCACCCCCCACTTACCCCCCTCCCACCCTTCAAAAAAAAAAAAAAAAAAAAGCTGGCACTTTCTTTTTGCTAAAATAGAGAAAGCTTGTGTTCACTTATTTTGGTTCAGGAGCTAATGTGTCCTGTGTATTTAGGTTTTTTCTTTAATCACTGCATACTTTCTTTATTAGATCAGTGAGGACTCCAGGCTCACTGCTGCCAGCTCCAAATCAAACTGTTCTTCTCTTACTGTTCGTCCTTCCTCTCCCTCTCTGCCTCGTCCTGTCAGCTCCAGCCAAGGTAATCATGTATGTATCGTGCTGCTGGGCCGAGCCTCTTGGTTCTGCTTTTCTAAGCTGCATTGATATACATGAATATTATGTGCATGGATATAGGGCTTACCAAGACAAACAATGACCTGCTAGTACTGTCTTAGAAAGTGGAAGTTGTATGTGAATTGGCAAAACTGACCTGTTGTTCACTGTAGTATTAATAAACTGTAGTGGAAGTTTGGGTACAGGACTTTTTACTGCACCATCCTGCAGAAATCACCAGCAGAGGACTATGTATCTTTTCCTAGTTTAGATACATGCCTTAATGGAAAACCATGGCATGTATAGACATGTTTTAAAACTGCTTCTCTACCCACAAAATGTGAGCTTGAGCAGCACCTTTTCCATTATTGCTTTTTTACAAGAGATGCATTTCTGTCAAACCAGAGGAAGACAGAAAAAGGAGATGAGTAGGACAGTTGTGGGATTAGTGTTCTGTCTGAGCCTGTGATATCAGCACATCTGTTGTGCTCTACAGCACCTGCTAACATTACCTGAAAATTATTTTTACGGTTTGTTTCAAATAAGCGTCTGTTGCATTAGGAGCTTAGAAGAATGGTTTATCTTTCATCTTTTGCAGGAGCCTGTAAGACAGACTTATGTGAGGTAGGATTTGAGTAGCGGGAGAATAGTTAGTAACCTTTTAAAAGAGCAGGGATTATATTCTTAACAATTCAGGTGAAACAGCTTAATCTTCCCAGTAAATCAGTGGATGGAGGAGAGAAACATGCCTGAAAAGCTTTATCTTTGAGAAAAGTCTACTGCTGCAGTTTCTGCAAAATCAGTAGGGGTTTCTTAGTTCACTCTGTAAAACTGAAATTGTTCTGACAGCATCTGATTAAAGGACAGACAACTTTGTGAGGTTTAGTTGATATTTATGGACTTCATTTGCCTTTGTAGCCCTTCTAGATCACTTTTCATCTGCAGGTAGAATGCCAGTTTTTCCAAAAAGAAATCAATGCTTGCTTTAAAGTATTAAGTGTTTAAGTTACAGGATTGAGGCAGTTTGTCAATATAACTTGCAGTTTTTTACAGGACTAACTGCAAAAATGCATGCTAGCAATCATTGTGACTATTGAAGTTATTAGTCAATAGTCTTTTTCTATTACAGCAAGTATTCAGGAGCAAATGAGTCTTGGGAGGAAAAAAATCTAGATCCTTCTTTCTGAAGTAATTGGGAGTTTTATAGAAAGACTGCTGTAAGATTCAAGGTTTTACTGTAGTCTTTTTCCGTAAAGTTCCTGTAGTAGAATCTTGGGGAAGGCTTTTATAAAGAGTGGGAAAATGAGGACTAGGGCAGGCTGTTTCTCAGCTTTAATAATAGAAATTGGTTTTTTGCTACATATCTAGCTATCAAGGGTTGTTTTCAAAATATTAATTTTTGATAAATCTATTTTTTTAAATGGAAATATGCTAGGCAATTAGTTTCAGTTAGACCTTAAATCTTGAATAATGGAATTAATTTCCTGATATGTTATTTCTATGAATTGTTTTCTCTGCAGTTTTTCTAGACACCATCTGTTTCCGTAACATATTAGTCAAATTAAATGTCACTGGCAAGTAGCTTATGGAAAAAGATTAAATATTTGTCTAGGAAACATAAAACCAAAAATAACTGTCATGTACTGTTTTTCCTGTCAATTTGAGTTTCCCTCTTGCTAACACAGTATTTTGTTCAAGTAATAAATACCTCCTGTGTTTCCTCTGACTATGAGATGGTTTGGTGTAATCTACTAAACTTTACTATCAGTCCAGAAAGATACATGCAGGAGTTCTTACACTCAAGCCAGAAACATATCCACACTAATTCTGTTGTTTGTTTGCACATTTGTATACTGTACAGCTGTCCAGCTCAGTGTTAATACTGAACATTGATTTGCTCTGTGTCAGTCCAATGCTGTGAATATCAAACATGCAAAAAGTCAAATGTTTGAGAATGTTAGCTTATATGCATCCATGATAAGTTTTTACTGATAATTCAGCTTTGAACCTTTCAAAAAGGTTCCGAATGAGGTGAGATAATTGTCTTGAGTGGCATTTGAGGGGCCAGACCTGAGTCTGGTTGAAGGTTTTACACAGATACTACATTTGTTCACTTGAAGTCTATAGAAATTCAAGAGAGGGCAACAAAGTTTAGAAGAGCAGAGCTCTGCTGTGCTTTTGCCAGCCTAGCAATGTTTTGGTAAAAGTAAGGGTTGGTATTAACAAAACTGACTAGTTCTGTTAAAACTAAATCATGTTATGAATTCTTACACCAGATGTTGAGATGTAGATTGATTGTTAGCTTGAAAAATGAGCTTTTAGTGTTCAAAAAACAGTTCGTTTTGGTTTTACTTGAATGATTTTAAGAGCTGTTTATATTTGTTCTAGAAATAATTAGTGAAGAAACAGTCCTAGCCAGCAGTTTTTGGCAATCCAGTGATTCGACTCCTACAGACCATACAGTTCCCCAGAGATCCTTTGAAACACCAGGCTCCAGATGTAAAAATCAGGTAATTGCCACCATTCTGTTTATGGTATTTTAAAATGTGTTTGCAAGCTTATTTCTAACATTAAACTTCTCTTATCACAGTAATCCATAGCAAAGTATTTTTTGATTCTCAGAGCTATTACAATGGAAAAAGAGGTAGCCCCAAGTTCAAGTGAAGGGATTGGTCAACTTTGTAAATTAAATGCATGATCCAAGAAAATTGTTGTCATGACAGAGATGTTTACCCTGTATTAGTATCATATCATTTAATATCAACTTAAATACTTGCAAGTAGAACGGAAGAGCCTTCTTTCTGTCAATAAGTAATGGTTTTAATTTGTCTTCTTCAAACTCTTGCTGTTTGATAACTTCTGTATTGGGATTTCATTTGTTGTCTTGTAAACACTCTTCATGTGCATGGCTTCAAGGGATGAGACAGCAAGACTTTGGGGAATCTCTTCCTTTGCTACCAGTGTAGTTGATCTTTGTCAAGTTCCTTTATCTTTTTGCCTCACTTTGCACTCCTTCAGTAGAAATTTGTAGTGTGCTGAAAGGTTGGATCTGCTCTGAAGTTGGCAGCAGAGTTCATTGTTTTCCTGCCCTAATTGAATGCACAGCCTAAAGTGAATGGATAGTGTTGCAGGATCCTCAAGAGCTAGCTGTTCAGCTACCCATGAGTAAAACAGTCACGGCTTTGCAGTGAGCTGGCTAGCTTTAAAAAGCAGAAGCCAGTATTAACTTTGTTTTGCATGTATGCTGAGGTCTGACAGCAACTGTAGGTAGCTGATAGCTTCCTGATGTTTTCTTCTTCTCAGACTCCTGCCTCTCTATTGAATTCATGCAAAGAGTATGGAAGTGGTCATCGTAAGTGGTAAGCTAGATGTATGAGTTCTGGTTTAAATCCTCTTTAATCTTTGGGCAATAAGAGTGGATGCTACATTTTTTAACCTGGCCTTTAAGGCAAAACAGTTTCTTTAATTGTGCGCTGCCTCTGGTGGTTTTTTTGAACCAAAATCAATTTAATAGTGTAAAGTGGTTTTAACCTTTGAATGCTGGAATGCAGTTGGTAATTTCAAAACCAGCAATAACTGTGTAGTAAAGTGCTTCAACTGGTAAGGATATGCTTATTGGGGATGGGAAGTGGAAGATGAGCTAAACATTTTAGTTTTTACTTTGTATAGAATTACACGCTACCAACCTTCAAAATCAATGGCTGTGTGCAATATGAAGATGTTTTACAAAATGACAGTGACTTAACTGTAGTTGAGAGTAAACCTCAAAGTTCTGAAAAGCAGCACCATGAAGTGTAGGTAGCTATGAGTGTTTTCAAGCTCAAACTTGTACTTACTGTGGCTTGTTATCTCTTTTGAAGTTTGAATCATTCAGAGGAAGAACACTACGTGGTGCCCGACCCTTGTAACACCGTCATCTTGCCTTTTAATTGTATGTCATATACTGCCACAAACCAGGATTTTATCCAGCACCTTTCTGCCTTGATAGTGCAGACTGTGCAGAGGTCACTCCCCTCCTTTACAGAGAGTAAAGGAAGCCCTCCAGCTGATTCCAGAACCACAGACAAAGAAGATGGATATTTTGAAATGGGACTTCATGAAGGAGATCAGACTTTTGAGTTCAGCACTACTTCAGACACTCAGTCAACTGGCAACATAGCAGTGGAGAGTGTTGACATAGTCAAAATTCTCTGGAGTTTTTCTATTCACTTTCATAAAGGACTCAGGCAGTTTGCTTCCTGTTTGGTTTTGACTGAAGATTTGCTAGCTGTGTTTGAGATTCCTCATCAGGAATTAAGAGGAAATTGCCAGCATATCCCTTCTGCCTTGAAATTAACGCTGTGTTTTCCATATACTGATCTAACAGAATTTTACTTTCTCCTGCCAGAAATCTGTTTAACACTGAAACTGAAAAACAGTGACAATTACTTGTTTGTTGTTTCAGACTCCCAGAATCTTCAAGATTTTTATTCCTGTTTAAATGCATGTTGCTCTCAACACTACACATCAGTGCTACCAAGCTCTACATTGTACTGTGGAAAAGCAAACCTCCAAGAGTTTCTCTGTCAGCTTATGGAATTGAATTGCATTTCAGCAGAAGATGTTGAAATAAAAGGTTGTTTCCCAACATATCTTGTTTATGGGAATAAAACCAATGTTCAGAAGACCTTTCATCAACCAGAGTCAACTGGCAACAACAAAGAATGGTCAAATAATGTTTTGTGTTCTGCACTTTATTCTTCAGTGTATAGATCTTCTGACCAGGGGCCCTGTGTGGTCCATCCGTGTTGGATATTTCTAACACCCCAGCATTTGTACATAGTAAAGGTGGATTTTGGTTTACTGCCAGGTAAATGTGTAGGCACAGGAGAGTTGGGAAGTGTATTTAAGCTGAACAGGATTCCGTTAGCATCACTTGTGTTGCATCCGGCTCATGGTTCCATCCAGCAGAAGGGGTCATTTTTGGATGGACATGTGCTGGAGTTGCTCGTTGGATACAGACTTGTTACAGCAGTGTTTGTTCTACCTCATGAGAAATTTCACTTCCTAAGAATCTACAGTCTTTTAAGGACACTCCTGCAGGATGTTAAGACGATTATTATTTTCAAAGCTTCAAGCAAATCAGATGCTGTAAGAAACCACGTCGTGGAGGCAGACAGACATGGTCAGTCAGCAAGGTAACGATTCCCATGAGGTCTGTGGCACTGTGCTGATGTTAATGTGGCCTAGCCAGTGAGTTTGTGGTTGTCATTGTAATTGCTTTTGGCCTGTACCGTTGAATTACTTTTTCATTCTGCTAGTCTGTAGTACGTGAGAATGGTTATCCTGGGCTGTACCTGTCTACCTCTTTTTCTGTTTTGTTTTACTGTTGTAATATAAAATGTATTTTCTTATGGAAGCAGACTTCACATTTCATGTGCCTACAGGCTGAGGTCATTGCAAATTGACAGCCATGCTCAAGAGAAATAATTTAAAGTAAACTAAACTATTAAGAATAGAAGTTGCCTGTTCCTAATTTCTGAATGAAATATAAATTCTTGTAGGGTAAGAGCTGTGTATTTTCTTAAGTTTTGATTGTGTTTTCTGGATCTCTTCTAGCTTTTGCAAGCCTCATCTGATGCTGTCATCTTTATATCCATCTGAATTTCTTATGCAGAAGCTAACAGAAGATAACCAGATTCCTGTTCACCTTCATGTTTCTGTGTCTCTGCAGTATGTGGCCGGGCTGAAAGGAAATGACCTAGTTGAGTTTTTCCATGGCAACATAGCAGAGGTATTGTGCCTAGCCCAGGTGTATAGAAAGATGCCTTGTGGCCTTTCAGAACTAAACAGTATTTTAAAAAGAACTTTCCTGATCAAACTTAAAAGTAAGATTTGCACTCTGCAAAACCTGGTAGTGTTTTGGTCAAAAATTGTTTGTGTCACTCCATTTTGGGTTCTCCACTACAGCGATTGGGATCCTGCCAGGCATATTTTGCCTTCAGGATCCTTGATGCAGAGCAGGAGTGTACATTAGTGTGTGTCTTGAATATATGATTACTCCATGCATATTCCTCCTTTTTCTTTAAGGTGACAAAAGGAAAGAAAATCACTGGAGTGGAATTATTTTGTGGTGGTATCTAGCTGAATCAAAAAATGTCCTGACTCCTTTGTGTAATATAGGTGTACGAATACAACACAATGTGCATGGCTGTACGTACTGCAGAAACATGAGCAGATAAACCTACTTTCTGAAAAACAGATTTAAATTCTGTAGGGAACATAAAATTTTAAAGTACAAATCTTACCTTAAATTCATGATGTGACTTTTTGGGAGAAATCATTATGGCCTGGGTACAAATGTCAATTGAAAAGCTCAATAAGAATTTTTAATTCACTTTTAATTCACTTACTGCACTTCCTTTTAGGCACAAATTATAAGTTGTGCTTTTCTTTTTACACTAAGAGAAGGTGGTAAAGAAAGCAGGTGACTCGTTTGAGGATTCACAGTAAGCTCATCAAGCTGGAAGCTGGGAAGATGCCTAGTTGGACAGCAGCTGTAGTGGCAAGCTGTGCTTCTGCCCTCTCTTAAGGATCTTTGAATCCAGCTGCTCATTAGCATCTGAAGGCTCAGTAGATTTGTTGAGGCTCAGGAGGTGCACTGCAGTGTCTGTTCTAGAAAGTCTTTCTTGTGCATTAGATGGTTTTTTTTCTTGTTTTGGTTAGAAAAGAAGGAATAGTTAGACCACAACAGAAAAATAATTTTCATATATAAACACAGGATGGTTTCAGTAGAGCACTATTGAGTTCACCTCAAAGCTGCTAAATGCTGCTAAATGCAGCAGCTTTGAGGTGAACTTTTGCTCTTTGACATGTTCAGGTGCTTCAGATCTTGAAATTGTTTTTCTAGTAGTCCAAAGTTGCTGCTACAATGATGAAACTGTCTGAAATATCAAAGTGTGCAAGTGATCTATGAAATACAATTTACATATTAGGTGGAAAATGAAGAGCTGAGACATCTCATGTGGTCTTCAGTTCTATTTTACAAGACTCCCACTGTGGAAGTGATGGCTTGTGTGCTTCTCTCAACAAAAGCTATTTACTTTCTGTTGGATGATTCTTTCATTCATGCGGATGAGCACCAGTCAGGTAAGATAGTTATTGCAATCCTTTAATAATGTTACCAACTTAATCCCTGTCTGTGTTTGTCTTCAGTTTAAGTACCAGTTTTGGTTGATACTCTTATTTGGACCTACTGGTTGAGGGAAGAGACTGGCATAATCGACTGTATGCCAAGTACTCATGTGAGGCTTTTATGTTCAAAAAACAGGGTATTGAGTTGTGACTGCTTCTCAAACAGACCTTTCCGTGTGCTGTTTTTCTCATGCTGTTCTCAGATGTCATTTCATAGTCCCTAGCATCACTATTAGCCACTACTCCCACCTTCTTCCTAATTTCTTCCTTCAAGTGTGAGATAGCTACAAGATTTGAATATAAAATTTGAATATAAAAATTATGCATATGGAAAGAAGAAAAATAATTTTCTCTTTTGACTTTTTTTATCATATATCATTTTTCAACAGATTTTTGGAACGAAGAAAACTTAGATTATGACAATAGCTCTTTCCACCTCTCTTGCTGCTTTTTGCTAAAACTTAATGACCTGCAGTCAGTAAATGTTGGCCTGTTTGACCAATACTTCCGAATTACTGGTGAGTATGTCTTGTGCTTTAAGTTTTTCCAGTTCTGTTTTGTCTGTTTAGTCTTTTCTTGGATGGATTCCTGTTTTTATTTGTGAGATGGAAAAGTATATTATTTAGTTGCTTCTTTTTCTTAAAAGAAAATAAGTTAAGGTAACACTGGTGGTGCTGTACCAGTAGGCTGATAATACTGTCTTGCAATATCTTGTAATTGAGGTAACTTGGGAAGCTTAGTATCATGAATGCATTGCTCCCACAAGTGCTTTTAAAAATTCTACTGCCTCAATGACACACCAAAAGGGAAATCTAAAGACTTTCTTGTTGTTCTGAGGCTTTGGCTTGCAATAAAGAGTAAGATCAAGGTACTACCCATGTTGCAAAATGCATAGTTGATGGTTTATTTCTTGGGTGGAAAATGAGACCTTAAAGTTCATGGAAGGTAATGATGTCAACTTAAAATTTAATGGCAATAACATGGGTAAAGTTTCTGGGCTGATGCTTTGCCTCAGAGTCCCACTAATATATAAGCCATTCCTGTGTTCTAAAACTTCTGATTGTGTTGGGACCTCGATGGGGGTAAAGAAAAAATCTACCTTGTGGAAATGATTTAAAGTGACCTTACATATAACAAGAAAACTGAGGACAGTTTTTTCTGTAAGATAAACTGTAATGATAGGATGATGATGATGAGGTTGAACTTGTACAATAATCAAACAGTTAAATGTAAGTGTACCTCATATTTTAAATCAAAGAAATTATATTCATCATTTTTTGAGGAATTTGTGAGGATCCTGTTGTTCTTCCAAGGATTTGAAAGCTTTCTGAATAATGATGCATGTTTTCAGGAGAAATAATCCTTGCAAGAAATCTTTCTTGGTGACAGTTGCATGTTGGTTTAAGAAATAATGATAATGCCACATACAGGTGTGTGAATGGTTTATATTCTGTCTTCCTTCAGGACACTCTGCAGACCATATAGTCACCTGCCTGACAAGAGACAGTTACAACACTCACACCTTCATACAGCAGCTGATGGCAGTTCTGTCATTGCTTGCACGCACACCTTCACCTGAACCAGTAGATAAAGACTTCTACTCTGAATTTGGGAGTAAAAACACAGGCAAGTGATCTTTTCTACATGACATGGGTTATTAGGCTTCATACTTAGGGCATCATCTAAAGTGTACTGATTAAAAACTCTCTTGAGGGAAATTTATGCATCAATTGTTTACTATTTCATACTTCAGCCAAACTCTGACTTCATTTGTCTTACATGTGCCTTATCTGAGCAAAATTGTTAAATATAAACAGTCTTGTACATGTGAAGTTAATGGTGGCTTTAGTCCAGCAGAAACAGCACTTCCTATACCGTATTTTGGGGTGTGTACTAGTGTAGTTCCCACTGCAAGTTTCAGCTTAACCTATGAAGTCCTGTTAAGTCATCAAAGAACAGTGAAGGTAACAAAGTCTGAAGGTTACTTTTTTTTCTTGGTCAAATAAAAGAATTCAGCCATTCTGTGAGAATGTAGTGAAGTGAAAACTAGATTTCTTTTTAAGGTGTGTTAGGTTCAATTCCAACATCAGGTGAAACTTTTTTGCTTAGAATTCTGAAGCCAGTTGAAAGCATAAGATAAATGGCATTTTCCTGAAGAATGACTGATTTAAATTTTAAGGAGAAGCTGTGTAAGCCCAGAAAGTGGAAGTTTTGGAAAGTCATAATCTTTTTATTAGATGAATTGATTTGTGTGAGAAAAGCAGGCATGCTTCCTTCAAGTTTTGCTATGTTGTATTTCAACACTTACGGAGAATAAGGGGCTTCAGTGTCACCTCTTGGCACTCCAGATATAGCGTGGAGCAGAGTAGGGAGAGAAAAGCAATTCATGTAAAGTTGTCTCTTTCTTTTTGTTGTTGTTTTAATTTCTGCCTTTTCTCTTTGCTTAAAAGAAGCAGGGATTTTTTTGTATTCACTGATCTGATAATGCTTTCGGTGAGTTCAGAACTAGAGAATGGGAAGGAGACAGAGAAGGTCAGCTGCTAGGGAGGTGGATAACCTCTGATATGAGAATCCAGCTGTATTTCCTTCTACCTCTTCTGCCATCACCTTGAACTAGTTACGTGGTTAGAAATGTGCAGACAAGAGACTCCAGTAGAAATCTGCAATCCAAATAAAATTATTCCAGTATTGTATGTAAGTAAAACCATATATGAATAGATACAAAACTTGAATTCTTCCAACTGCAGCTGTCAAAGTTTGTTGCTTAACCTAATGCATTAAGTATTGTATAATGCTAAATGGAAGTAAAATAATGTATGCTTCTTGCAGGAAAAATGGAGAATTATGAACTGATTCACTCTAGCCGAGTAAAATTTATTTATCCAAATGAAGAGGAAATTGGGGACCTTGCTTTTCTAGTGGCAGAGAAGATGGATGGTTTGACTAATCTTCAGTCCCTCAACATCCTTCTGTATGTATTGGGATTTCAAGTCAATCATGTCAAAGGATCTGCCCAAAACACTAGTTCACTTCAACCTAAAACACTTATATTAACCAGCTCTGATTTGTTCCTCTTTGATGAAGATTATATCAGTTACCCACTACCTGAATTTGCTAAGGAACCACCAAAGAGAGATAAGTATCAGCTTGCAGATGGGAGACGAATCCGAGATTTAGATAGAGTACTTATGGGTTATCAGACGTATCCACAGGCCCTTACGTTTGTGTTTGATGATGTTCAGAATCAGGATCTGATGCAGAATTTGACACTGGATCACTTTGGAGAAACTGACGGTGCCCCAAAAGGAAATGCTAGACAAGAAGGCAGCAGGAGCAGAGAGATCCAGTGGTACATCTTTATCCCAAGTGCAGAAAGCAGGGAGAAATTGATTTCATTGCTTGCAAGACAGTGGGAGATCCTGTGTGGTAGGGAACTGCCGTTGGAGCTCACTGGGTAATTACTGCACAGCTAAGTGATTTCAGTGTCTATTGTAAGGTAAAGCACAGTGTTTAAATAGATAGTTCCTGTCAAGTTCTGGTGTTTGACAAAGAGCTGACCTGAGCTCCCTTACTCCCTAGTGCAGTGAATATTTAATAGTACACAGAAATATTCTGAAGAGTTAACTGGGGACTGAACTTCTTGTAAAGTCTATTTTTTATGCAATAGTATATAGTGAAAAAGAAATCATGAGACGTACTGGGAAACTGTATGGAAAAAAATAAGGAGTCAACACTAGATATGCTGTTGTCTAGGGCTGTTAAGGTTTCCGCTATTTTTCTGTATATATTAGTCTTGCTGTTCTATACAAAATCTAATGTGTAAATAAGGGTAAATGCTTGTGTATGTTCAAGTGCAATGTTCTTTGTACAAGAAGTATTTTGGGTATGCTGCTAATGCTTATTATTTAATGATCTTACAGTTTTACAGATGTTTTTCTTTGAGGCCAAATGTAATTATTTGCTGCCAATCATGAACTTAGCAGAAAATTTGAGCCACAAACAAATGACAAATTTTCCTATGAAATTAATTTCATGGGCATTTTTTCCTTATCCTTAGATAAAGAAGAATTGCCTTTTAAAGATCCACTCAGTATTGTCTTGAAAGTGGAACTACCTAACACGGGCATATGAGCATTTTGTCAGCAAATAATGAATTTGTATCTCTGAACACAAAGTCTTTCTTTTGCCTATTTTGTCAATACAAATAAAGTGTAATTTGACAGTTTTCTTTTGGCTTGGTCTTTATTCAAGTTTATCTTGTGTTTGCAGGATACTGTATGGCAGTTCAGCAGCATATATTATGTTCCTAGAGTGTATTCTAAAGTATGAAATGTGCAGCAAGATGAAAGAAGAAAATAGTTCTATTCTGCTATAGCAAGTTTGTACTGGTCCAGAAAGAGAGCTGAGTCATGAAATCCAAAGATCTGCAGCTTCTAAACACATTTTAAGGAGGATTTATTTCAAGTACTTTTGCTTCTCTATTAGATATTAGGGATTTGCTTCCCAAGCTTTTTATCTTTAACTTGAATATTACCATGCCCAATAAGTTTTAGCTTCCCTTGTGACAGTAAAAACCCTACTTACTATTGTGAAGACAAATACTGAGATTTTGAAAAAAAAAAAACTGTTCTGTGTCCACTGGGATTAAGAAGGGAACAACAGTTTTGATATATACGACCCAGCTGATGTAGCTTAAAACTGATACTCCTTAAACACATAGAAAAATTTAGGTTGGAAGAGACCTGTGGAGGCCCAACAGTCAAGCTGAACACAGGGCAAACTTCAAACAGATTGCTCACGGCCTGGTCCAAACAAGTTTTGAGTTTTGTCCAAGAGCGGCAAGTCTGCAGTGGCCTGGGAATTTGGTGGTTCTGTGGAGTATTTTTCCATGCTGATGGGGAGCTCGGCTGTGCTTTTTGGTCTCCAGAGTCCAGGAATGTTGCAGTCAGTGCAAGGATGACAGACACAGGCAGCCAAAGTCAAATTGTATTGCAGGATGCAGTGGAGCTCCCTAAGCAACAAAAGAGGTGAGGAGCATTACTTAAATGCTGTGCTGTTTACAGTTTAGCAGAGAAAACCTAGCCCCTCTCAAGCTTAGACCAAACTGAACAATTAAGGTAGGTACTGTAGACTCTTGGGGAAAACTAAATTTTCCTGTACTTTGGAGGTCATCTATTACCTGAAATCCCAAGGATACCGACGTTCATTTAACCTTAATTATCATTAGGTAGGAAAAAAAAAAAACTAACTTCTAAAATAAAAGTCCTAGGGATAAAATGATTAAATGCTTAGGTTGTCTTCAGTTCTTTCTGAAGTAACTCCGTTAATCACTTACTTGTAATTCTCATAGGTAACACTTGAGGAGCCTGTGGCAACTTAAATATTCTGATCTGCAAGCATTTGAGAACTTGCCAGATGAACAGATCATTTACAATATGGTTTATGGTTTAAGTGGATGCAAAGAGAACCTGTAATGAGTCCTTTGGAACTGCCTAGGATTTGAGCCAACATGAGTAGGTATCTATCCTCTCATACTAGGGGGTTATACTTATTGTTTCTGGATGAGTCAACCCTACTTCTGTCTTATTTGTAAGGCCTGTCCAGGGGGATGCTTTGTGCTTGAGAAAGACCTGAGTTCTGTTTCTAAGCATCCTTTCTAAAGCCCAACTGGTCACATGTATTTTAATACACCAGTGCATATCATAGATTCATGTATTAGAATAAGCAAGGATAATCCCCTGCAAGTTAACATAGTTTGAGCAATTAAGATCTCTCTTCAGATTTTATTGCAGCAGGAACACAGCTGTAATTAAACTTGAAATTCTTTTAAGTCCACAGATGTTTAAAACATTAAATCTATCCCTTTAGATCAGATTATTAATTATGGAAACGGGTACAATTCCCCCTTGAGATCTTGGTAAACACTGATCACATTTTAAGATTAACAAAATGTTAAATCATTAGATACATCCTGCAAAATTTCTGGATTTTTCTGTTAAGTGCTATCAGAACTGTTTATTTTCATGGCATTTTTTCAATATATAATCTTTTATACTCTGCCAGGTAAAGCATGGGCTGTGCAAGGCTCTTGAATATTTTTACCTGGGAAAAATCCCTACCCAACCAAACCCTAAACAAGAAACCCCCATGTCTTCAACCACCAGATATGTGGTCCCCTGCTTTTCTCTATTTTAAAAAACCTGCTGGAGTTATTTGTGGGTACAAATAAAACCTGCTGGAGTTATGCTTTGTGGGTACAAATTTCTGTTCAAAGTACAATATTAAGCTGAAAAGTTTTATTCACTGGCATTCCTCAGCACCAGCCTGTTGTCTTTATTGTCTAATTCTAGTTTAATATATTATTTCCAAATATAGGGGTTTTTTAAATTAGTTTTCCTTGGAAATGCTGAATCCTTCATGTTGAATTTTATGGTTTGGCTGATTGTTTAATTTCATAAAGATTTCTCAGAACCTTTCACAATTACTTTCTACAGACATTTCTGTGAAATTGTCACTTTGTAAGCAGTTGTGGTCAGGAACAACAGCCTTGATTTCTTCCTTTTGTTTTGCAAGAGCGCTATGAAGCCCTGTGTGTGTATTTCTTTCTTTAGTAGTCTTTTTTTACTCAAATCTTTTACGGCTTCCAACACTTGTTCAACATTAAGATGATATCTAAGTAACTAGAGATATGACCAGATGCATGCATAGACAGGTGGGGAGACCTTTTTCAGGAAAGTATCCCTTAAGCCATCTTAGACTTCCATAGTCTGGCTTTGCAGTTGTTGATGTGGGCCACTCTGGGAAGACCCATGCAATTCTGTTCAGTGTCATTTGCTGAGGATCTGGCCAGATGTTTTAAAACTTCCTTTCCATTGCAGTTGAAAAATTGTAAATGAATCTCATTAGGAAGGAAAGTAAACAAGGTGCTGACCTGAGCCATACGGTGTTTTTCTTTGCAAGAAGTGACAGCATGACCCTGCATCCTGTCTGTCCTGTGTCCCTTCCCATGCTGCTTTTACAGCACTGCTCTGCGTGACTGTCAATGTACTGAACAGTGATGTATTTACATCAGCCCCTTTGACTTGCCTTCCTGTTCTTGTCAGCTTTGATAAGGAGGTTTTTTTAAAAAAAAAAAAAAATTGAAACAACACAAAATGCTGCTATTTCATGCTTGAACGTGTCTAATCAAAAAGTCTGTTTCTGCAGTATTCATTATCAAACACACTGAGTCTTAGGTGAAGGATTAGCAACATGAGGAAAAGTGTGAAGTTGCGGTTCAGAGTAGACAGACTGCAAACTTCTGTTTCCTGCTATCTACCTGATAATGAAGGGCATTTAGTAACTCCGAAAGCTAAAAACTGGTGTGGAAAAAGGGGGGATGTGAAACTCATTAGACCAAGAAGGTGTGAAAGAGAGACTGTGGCCATCGCTGGAAAAAACCCACCTAAATAGGTGCGTAAAGAGTAATAGCCAGAGGTGGTAAGCTAGGCACTAAGCCCTTGTGCTTTGAGGTGCCTGAGAGGGGATGGCGAGAACTCCCGGTGTCCCAAAAATTGTTGAAAATGCTGAGAGAGCGGGATCCCAACTCTCATCTCCAACATGCTCTTAAGCAGGCGCTTCAGTGCAGTCCTTGGTAAACTGTTGGTGATAGTTTTAGTCAAGCGTATTATAGGCCCATTCAATCCCTTGTAGATAACGTGGATGATAAGCAGCACCACCACGGGAAAACACATTGCCTCTTCAGTCACGCTGACATGAGCAGGTGCTGAGTTTGAATAGCTCTGTTTGTTCAAACATCTAATTCATATTGAATATCTGTGGGGAATTTAGTACCTGACTCTCCCAGTATAATCCCAGAGCATTGCTTAATAGATGGGAAAGGTACACAAGTAAAATTGAAAGATTGGAATACATAGCTGGTTTTCGCTGCAGGAGCATGTGTAAAGGAACTGAGAGTTAATAGCAATAAATAAGCTGGGACTTACAGCATTTATGTGCTGACATTTGTACTGCTGCCCTTCTAGGTTTTGAGATAACAGGCTGTGAGCAGCCATGATAATTTCTCCCTGAATCGCATGGCAGCATTGTACTTGGACAACTCGCCTGTCTGCTTGGAACTGGACCATTGAGTGTGTCCACGCAATGGTGAGAGAGAGATAAACAGGCTCTTATTTGCTGTGCAATCCTTCCAGTTTTTTCCTTTTATCATCAAAACTTTAAAATTCCTATTCCTTCCAACTTGCCAAGAGGAGAAAAAAAAAAAAAAAAAAAAAAAAATAGGATTGTGTCCTAGCCTCTGCACCAAGAGCCTCAGGGGTGTGTTCAGTAAATGTGGTACAGCTGGCCCTCTTCCTATGCACAGGCACTTCTGACTCTGTTTAATCCTTTGCTAGTACCTCTTATGACTCACAGTCATCTTACTTACTGAGAGTGAAGAGACTTTGTGTTCTTACCCAGAAGAGCAGAACAAGAGTTCGTTTCTCTCTGTGGATGTAACCAAATGGTCAGCTTCCACAGCAGCTGTGTGCTGTGGTAGACTGGATGGTAAATAATTTCTCTTGGATCTGTAATTTTTGTAAAGATTGCTTAAACGAAAGATTTCAATAACAGGAAATTGCCCAATCTAGCAAGGGCTGCATGCACTTCACAGAGAAGCAGTGGTGACCCAGCATTTTAAAATGCAGTGTGTGACACAGGCAGGGAGGCAGGAGGGGTTTGTAGCTGCATCCTTTGCCTGTACCAGGTAACTTTTTTTCCCCATGGAAAAAGTTTTCACCAGCAGTTTCTCAGCTCTGAGTGTTAATGTGTTCATAGAAAAAAATGCCAGGTCTTAGGTAAATTACTTTAGAGGACCCAACCTTTCATCGAAGTGTAAAGCAAAAAGACTGAGTGAGGAAAAAATCCTGAGCAGTGATGCTTGCCAACAATCTGCTGATGATTTGGGAAACTGAGACCACAAGCTAAATTATTAGTGTTTTGTGGAATTAATCTGTGTCAGGGCCAGAAGATGATTATGCTTCTGAGACCCACGTCTGTGACTTCAACTGCTAAACCAGCCTTCTGCCATGTGGGCAGGAGACACTTGACTGATAAGTCAACCCCCATGCTTTCCAAAACAAACAAAAGTCCATGTGCTAAACCTCACAGGTAAACACACTGGGAGACAGTTGACAGTTCCTACTGTACATTTTTTAATTGGATTTGCACAATCTTTTTTCAATCAAATGTTGACTATAACATGAATGAAACTCTTCTACCCTGCCCGCACAGGACTATTTGCATCCTCTGTCATTGGATCCTTATAAGTCTTGCCTTCATCTTCCCTTTGATGAAGGTTTTTTTCCCTTGTTTTTTCTGTCTGATGTATTCCTTTAATTGCTAGTGACATAGCAAGTCCCATGTCTTCATCCTTAATGCACTACTATATCTTCTGTAGATTTGGGGCAGTTTAGAAACAATCGGATATTGAGTTCTCTGACAGATCTCAGGATCTTGCTTTGTGGCACTTTGGGGGATTGAAATGCTTTGTGCAGATGGCTATATATATGAGCTGGTCTCATGGAAATGAATGAGGGAACTGATGTGTTTTTTTATTTCTTTAATGACAATTTCGAAGGATGCTAGACAAAACAGTGGAATAAAAAAAAATCCAATGCATTTTACCTCTAAGGCACAAGCTTTTTATTGATGTCATCCATGAGAAAATCCATCTATCTGCCTAGGACATATATCAGAAGAGAATAGGAACAATGTAAGTGGAGCAGTAATTCGTGTTTATTTCACCTAGTTTTGCTCCATGTCCTGTTTCCATGACAGTGTTGCCATCTTTGGTGGTATTGCCACCTGAACTGCCACTGCGAGCGTGTTGGCTTCTTTCCACTGTGCACTGAGCATTATTAATGGCTCTTGGCCACCCATTAATTTGGAGGTGATTGGTACTTCACCTTCTTACTAATTCCCAGAATCATGCAAATCCAAAGTTGATGTAGGTTTTGGTGTTCCAAATCCAGCAGCAGTGATCAGCAAAGTTTCCTTTTCCCTCAGAGCAGTTCATATGCAGTGGCTGAAATGCTGCCGTGCCACTGGATCAGGAAAGCAGCAACTGATGACAGATGGCCTTTTCATTTTTCAATTTATGCCCTTTTACTGTACAATGGCACTACAAAGTGTTTGCCTTTTTAGCCTGTATGTTGCTGTTATATTGCTCACCTTTAAATGGGGTACAGTCAGATAATGAAACTGGCTGGGAACCTTTCGATGTTACTGTGAATCTGATTTATTCAATTCAGACAGGAATTTCACTAAGCCTTTCTCTCCCCTTCTTAGTCTCCTTACAGTAGGTCAGATACAGTGATGATAAGCAGCAGTGGAAAAGCCATGTAATCAGTTTTTGTGTGTCCTTTTTGCCCTGTACCATTTTCAGTGTTGAGCCATTTAGAAAATGGTTGAAGATTCATTAGAAGCTGTTCATGCCTCTTCAAGTGCATCAGGGTAAGTTGTTTTCACCTTAAAAGCTTATCAGCTATCTGTGGATGCCCAGTACTGGCAATTTATATCCCTAGCCAGCTCTTAGAAGATCATCAACAAGCACTCAGCATCCTTCTAGACTGCCTGTTTTAGCTGTGTATGTCTAACAGGTAGCATGGAGGAGAAGAGCAGTCTCATTCTTCATGGCCAGTCTAATACCATGACTGTAGGTAAAGAAAGCATTGTACAGCTTCCATACTTATGTCTGCCCCTACAAGAATGTCTACACTGTCCGTTTGTGACTTTGCCATCCCACCAGAACTGGTCTAAGCTATGTTGCCTCTGCCTTGTTTCACAGGTGTCCAGGGTACCAAATGGTTTCCAGAGCTGTGTGAACTACCTGACCTTGGCAGAATGGCCATCTGTTGGGCAGCAACGGTCCTACAGCTGCAGTTGTCCTGTAACAGGGCAAGTGGCTGAGTCATCAGATTGAGTTGTGGGCTTGTACTTCTCACTCGGGTCGCAGTGGATGGTTGTGTGCCTTATCTGCTTCCTGTTAGTGCAGGATATATAATAGTGCTTGCTCTTCATCATGCTGGCTCTCTCTGTAGGATGGAGGGAGAGGCAGAGCACAATTAACAGCACTAGTAAGTACAGCGGTTCTTTTATACTTTATATATTAGCATGTGTATCTTTGTGTGGGGCAAAAAAAAATATTAATGCTCTCTATTATTTATGTAAACACAAGAGTAGCTTTCTATCCTGGTTTCATTTAGGTAGCTTCACATACTATTAATGGCTCAAAAATCAAAAGATCCCTCATTGCTCCGTAGGATTTGTTACTAACAGAAGCAGTCTTTAGACTGCTCAGTACAGTGGGTTCTTTTGGTAGGGTAGGGAGACAAATTTCATGTAAAATCTGTTGATAATGAATTTGTGGTTGGTTGTCATGTTCAAAAGGAGGAATTCAATTGCAGACCATACCTCAGGCTAGCATGTATTCTTTTAATCCCATTTTGGGACATTTTTATTCTGAGTACTATGGAAGTGCTTCTTGGATTCATCCGTCAGCAGAGTGTTTGGAAAATGATGTATTTTGCTACTGCTGCCATAGCACCTGCAAAATGTGATACTTTTCTTGCTGAGAAACTCACATATTTTAAATAAATATCAAAGCCTACCCAAAGTGCTTGATTGATGGATAGGATGAGCTTGTGTCATTGCTCTGAAGCGCAGCACGTGACTCACATTGCTTTGTTCATGCATACTTTGGGATAGGCAGTGGTTGGGTCTACCTTCCATTTGAGGTGTTGTGGTAAGAGGAAATTAACTTACCCTTTGTGAATTCATGGTATTTAAGTCTGCCTATTGGATTTGCCTTCACTTGAGCACACAGTTAACCTCTTCTCATTCCAATTAGTTGAAAACTAAGGATTTCCTTCCTTCTGTTTTGAACTGATATGTAAGAGGAAATCCGTACATGTTCCTGTTTTGAGTAAACCTTTTACTAAGGAGTTCTACTTGTGCATTTAAAAAAAGAATAGAAAGAAGTAAAAAGGTGGTATTGACTCAGACATAACGCTAGAAGTAGCAGATCTACTTCTGGAGGCTTTGCAGCCAAAGAGCACAGTGCAAAAATGCTCTCTCCCTGTTTACTTTTAACCTCTGATTTGTCTTGGATCTGATTCTTAGTAGGCGGTCTTATCTTACAGAAATTTCAGCCTCTATCGCCACCCCTTTTGTGTAAAGGGTCCTGCCTGTAAAACCATGAAAATGAAAATGCATCCTCCTGGTTTGCTGTTTTTCTTCTTAGCAGCATGCTTCACTCCCACAGCTGACTGCCAGAGTCAGAAGGTGAGTCTGTGAGTCTTTGTTTAAACGTTCGTTGAATAGTTCTTCATATTTGAACCGTTGCGTGATATGAAATAGTCCTCTCCAAAACACTTTTTTTTCTTTAGCATTTAGTTAGGTGCAGAATAACACCCATAATTAAACTTCAGGACTGTAAGGTATCTTCTCTGCTTATGTGTGGGTATGTGTAGTTTGGGGAACTAAAAATAAGGTTGAAGGGAGCTGCTTCAGTTTTAGATCTGATTAAATTTGTATTTGTGTTCAGCACTGAATGTGAAAGTACCAATATGAAAGGAATATACTCGGCATCTTTGTCTTATGCTATTTTCAGTACATGTGATGGGAGCTTAGCATCTGGCAGGACAGATCCATAAGTTTCCCAGGTGCATTTTGATAAAAAAAAAAATATCTCATCAAATTGTTGCTTTGCAACAGGGTAAATACCTTTGTTTCAAGTATATTTCCCAGCAGCTCCCCACTGAGGAGTGTAGAATATTTTCAATTTCGCTTCTATTTTGTTGATTTTTTTTTTTTTATTCCTTTATCTCTGTTCTTGTGTGTAGCAGCAGCACCTAAAAAAATGTGTGATACCTTTGCAGATCTGTTCTGTAGGCTCCGTGGTGAGGCATCCCATTTTCTATAGGCTAGAATTCACGCTAGTTTGTACTGTGCTATCTTCTGCGATCACCCTTCTTCTGTCCTGCTGTTGGAGGAATGAACTGGCCTACAAAGTCGGAAGCTGTGTGGGGCATTTGGAAATCTTATTCCCTGGGGATCCGAGTTGTGCAAGGGTTGTCTTGTCTTGAATGACGAAGAGGGGCCTTGTGGGGAGTGGACAGACCTGTGCTAAGGAAGGTGCATGCGAGTCCGAAAGAGTTGATTTAGAAAAAGACAGAGCATTGAAAAAAATGCTTTGGTGTCAGAATGTTGGGTGGGAGCTTTTGTATAGATCCTTTCATAAAAGGGCTATAAATTACTAACAAGCATGCAGGTAAGGTAAGAACCTCATGAACCTTTAGGCTTGTAGGATCATTAAGGTGACTTGAAAACAAACATGAAGAAGTGTCTCTACTGGTGTTTTTTGTTTGTCTGGAGGCATGGGTTCCAGGCAGATGGGTTCCAGTATAGTAGTGCGTTCAGAGGCATGGGCTCATATCTTCAGCTGACATAAGTAGAAATTCAGGTCTCTTCACTTTGAGACACTATGTTGATATCTGAGAGGTGTCTGGCTTGGCATGAAACAGTTAAAATAGCAGATAATTAGTACCCACTCACAGCGAAGTGACATGTTTTGAATCATCTCTGCAGCGGTTTATTTAATCCAGGAAAAATAACTCCCTTTTAGAGTTTTTTCCCCAAAAGATTCCCTCTTTTTGGAGAAAGAGAAGAAACATTTGAAAGATTATAATGGGAGGTAAAGAAAAAATAAGGGTCTCATGAAGTCTTCTCTGATAGGTTAGGATGGCAATTGGATTTGATTGCAACAGAAGTGCTGTGGTTCCACAAGAGGCCTCTGTTGACTTGCAGGAGACTTGCAGGGGCTGGCCATCAAGAGACAAAAGAGAGATTTTGTGCTATCTGTTTTTCACTGATGTTGCCTCAGGGCTCTGATTTGATGACTCAAACATGATAGCCAGTCTGTTAGCCTGATTTGTTTTTGTGTATACCTCTTGGTATGGGCTAAGCAAGATGGAGCACATGTGAGAACCATGACAGTTTTTCTGCTGGGTTGAGGCCAGTCCCAGCCTGTGCTGGATGAGCAATAGAGGCAGATGGGGAATGAAGGGAGTACTCTCTGTATCCCTGTGCCTCCAGTGCTCTGCAGCTGAGGTGATGGGAAACACTCAGGGCAACAGTAGATCTTGTGTTATGTGATCTCTGAGCTTGATTGTTCGTCCTGGTGTGGAAAAGTGTCTCCCTTGGACAAATTGTGTGTGCAGAAGTTGCTGGTCTGTTCAGCTAAAGCATTATTGAGAACTTCTTGGGGAGGTATATGACTATAATGACTCAAGCATGTGTCTACAGCTCTGTTTTGTAAAGGGCAAATGCACTGGAAACTTGGTGATTCATTAGATAATCACTTTCCAGAACTGGCTCCCAGGATTGTTGGAGCCAAACATTGACGTCCAGATGTGTTTTTCTTTCTTCCTTGAGATTTTGCCATGCAGAAAGATTTGTGTTACAGTTTGGGAGGAAAAGATAAAGAGCAAAAATGAGGGGAATGAAACTAGCCCTTAAAAAAAACCTCCCCAGCTTATTCTCTTGAGGTGGAATGAAAGAAGCATGAGCACTTGAGAAAGTAAGGGACATCTGTGTCAGAGTGAGAGAAGGAAAGGAAACCCTGCAGTATCCAGAAGCTCAGATCTGTCTCAGCTAAGCACAGAGGGCAGTGGCTGCTCATGTGCATGTACGTGTGCAAGTTTGCAGAGTGCGAGGACACAGCACACTCCAGCCCTGGCAAGACAGAGCTCAGTGTGAGCAGAGGCACCCTGGCTCTTAACTTCTTTCAGTTACAGCTAGATGTCTTCTGCTGTAAAAGCCTCCTTTAATTTTGGAGCTCTTTGAGAGCACCATTGTTCCTTTTTTGTTGTTTTGTACCCAAAGTGTGGTACAGTCCAGGCTCACAACATCACCTGATCAGAATGGTGACTGCTTTCACCCCCTTTCCCTGGCACAGCCACCATGCACCTCACTGACTTTCGGCCCACCAGGCAGCATTGCTGCATACAGGGGCAGACATTCTCTTACTGCTTCCTCTCCAGCATCTTCAAACTTAGAAACAGCAGTCACAGATGAGCCCAAGGGAACAGTGCATCATTGTTTTCCATGAGACTGTGCCCCAGGAGCCACCTCTGACTCAAACTCCTGTCTATCTTTCATCCTCTCCAAAATTCGAGTAGCCATACTGTTGCATTTGTGTCCCTTGATTCCCTCTTCTGCTTTTCTATGAAGCAAAACACTCCAGAAAATGACTGCTTCATCAGTTCTGTCACTCAAATAAGAAGGGAAATATTTTTTTAATTATTTTCCACATAGCTGTTTTCTTCCTCTTTCCTCCTGCCTGTTGCTGCTGACACAAGCGTATTTCCTTATAAAAAGGGGAAGATCTTACTGGAAAGCTGCCTAAAGTTCATGAAGTGTACCAGGAAGACAGGATAGGGGGGATTCACAGTAACTGTCTTGTCTTAGAGGCCTAGCAAGTAATTAAATATGCCAACAGGGAGGAGTGACAGCCCTTCTTTCCCACTGTCCATCTCCATTTAGAAATTGAGCCACATTGATGAAGAAAAGAGAAGAAAATGGAATACTGTGTGAATAGTGTCTTCTGCCACCATGACAGAGAACATATGGCCCATTGTGTCTGACAGCCAACTCCTGATGCCTGGAAGTAAAGATGAAATAGAAGACTGGAGAGTTTTAATTTAGTGGTTTGTGTTTTACTGTTTGGGTGGTCTTTTTCATACAGATAGGGTGGCTCAGACACCTGATAAAATAAGTAATTCTGACAACTTTAACATCATAACTCTGTGTTTCTTCCTTGGACGTCTACCCGTTCCTCTTTCCACAGCATTGTGAAGGTTAAAGCTGGAATTTGATGGGACTAGAAAGGCAGGAGATGTACCATTCTGTCAGAACCATGTGCCTGGGTTTAACTGACTCCTTTCAAAAGCCGTACTTTAATCTGGAGTCCTAATTGGTACTTGAATCATCTGGTTGGATGGGCTTCTTCCCTACGCTATCAGTGGCACTGCTGATCTTTTGAGACAGAGTACTCTGGGGATAGCACCTCATTTTTCCATCTACATTGTCTGTCTTCTCTGTTTTGCCCCATGAAAAAGGGGAAGTCTCTGACTGCACTGCGTGCCAGTGGAGTGGAAAAGTAAGGAACAGCAAAGCTGATCTCTGTCCTGCTGGATAAAATTAGTAAAGCTGGTGCTCACAGGACATGGATAGGTGGGTTTGGTGGGTCTCAGCTTGGTTTTGAACTGTTTGTAATGCAAGGAAGAGAGTCTTTGACATAACAGGTTCCATGAGGATTCTGCTACCAAAGGAAGTGGAGGTTGCTGTATGCTAAGGAAAGCCCCAGATGCACAACTAGAAATTAATATCTGTGTGAAGGGCAATCACAGATCCAGAAATAACTTTTTTTATTGGGCAGCATTATTGCATGGGTGGCTGCAGAAGGTGGATCCATGAAGATGAGAAAAAGCTCAAGAACTCCAGGCAGAATAAACGTGGATGTGAGTGGGGAAACTGTTCCAAGGAGATGTCCCTGTGGACCTAGGACGTGAGGGTTATCTCTCAGGAGGTTTTCCTGACAGGGTCTGCTGGCTATCATCTGGGAGGGCCTTCCTGAGCTGTTGATAACTGATGGGAAGCCATGAGCTTCCTCCCTTGCCTTGAGGCAAATATATGCTTTTAGGCTTAAGTTGAGAGGAAGCAAAGCTGAGATTGCTGATGGGAATCCAAAACACATTTTTCTGGGCATGGGAGAGAGCTGCTCCATTAACAGCATTATTCAGGATTGGGTTAAAAAATCACAGATCAAGGCTTCCTCCCAAAATTTGATCTAATGTTTTTATTTTTAGAAAATACATTGCCTGTAGAGGCACAGTTGAGGTGAGCTGTGTGGTTTTTTTTCCAGCCAGTGACCTTTTGGAGCAAACACAGCTTGTGCCTCCCAGCTTTTCTCTGCCATTGCCAGTGGCAAACGTTGTCTTTTTTTAAGATAAGCAATGAGGTTTCAGTGCAGTTACTTGACTCCAGGAGTTTAGAAATCTGAGGAAACGCTTTGGAGGTAAAATCATGGACTTTAATGACAAGGTGGCATATGAGGATGATTATTCACTCTGAGACTGTACTTTTTTCATCTGCTCTGTCTGTGTTTGTTTCATTTGTCTGGTTTGTTTCGTTTGGAGAAGCAGGCTTGGTGGGTACAAGGTTACAGAAAAGCCCTGTGAGGAAACCTGAACCTCTAAAGTTAGTCTGGTTGGGTGGAAGAACTTGTGCTGAATTTATCACCAGGCATGTGAATTATCAAAGTCTCCTACCTAATTTTCTTGCCAATATTTATGGAGACGTTTTCACTTAGGATGAAAGCATCAAGGACCATTCAGGTAATCAGAACGGTGCAGAGCACCTTTCCTTTTAATCCACCTCCCTGCCCCCTGTGCCTTCTCGAAGACAACTGCCATGAGAAATATTTATGTGAGCAGCTCTTGGGCTCTGGGAAATAGACTGAAGTAATGCATTTGGTTCTTTAGACCTGTGGAGCAGCAATGAAACCACCAGTGAACTGGATCATATCAATGGCATGGAAAATAGAAATGCTGTGTTGCTTTTAGTTGAGTGTCTTCTGGCAGGAGTTATTAATTTAGGGCTTGTCCTCACATACCACTACCACATATTTGTAAAAGATCAGCTTAAATTAACAGTGCGCAGTTATGATTATTTTAGAAATTGTTAGAATTTTTGCTGTGAGGCATAGGGGAAAGATAAGATAGCTGTGATCTGCCCTATTGCCTTCTAGCTGACATCCAAGCGGAGCAGCATGCAGCAGCCTGATGTGATGGTTTAGTTGAGTGTGTGGTGTACCTCCCAGCAGCTGCACTGGTCACTGCCCTCCCCAGTGGTATTTAAAGAACGGTGCATCGTTGATAAAGATATTAAAGGTTGGCAAAGTGAGTGGCTAGGGCAACAATTTAATTTGGGGCTTATTTCCATTCTGTTTTTTCTTTTTAAGTTAAAATCCATGCGATGCAATATCAAGACAATGTTTACCTTGAATACAGCATGTACTTCTTGTGCTGCAGCGTACAAAATGTGTCCAAGAGGCTGGTTAAAGACCACCCAAGGATTAGGAGTGAAGGACTGCAGGTAAGGCCTATTTGCTAACCATGTAAAGATTTTGATGCAGCCCTGCTATGCAAGGAGTAGTGTGTATGCCTTCAGGAGAACACATGGTTTTTGAGCTCTAAAGATCCAAGGAGTTTTGTTTTCAGATGCAAAAAAATGACAAGTTGGATTTATGGACCCTATGATTGTTACTTTTGTCTCCTTGCTAACCCCACAGACTTTTTCCTGGGCATAAGGTTCTATATACACAGAACAAATTATATGATAGTTACCTCCAGCTTGCCCTAAAAAACCTGAGTTCACTAATCTTGCTGTAACAACTTAACAGAGATCTGTCTAGCATAGAAACCTGTTTCAGACCCAGAATTTCATAGTGGGTTATTAGGAAAATAATATAATGATAGTTCCCTTTGTGTATTCTCCCAGCTTCCAGCAATAACCCTCTGAACTTTTTACCTTCCTAGTTTGCTAGGACAATTGCTTGTTCATGTGTTCCTTGCTCTTATTCTGTTGAGCTTGGCATTAATAGGAAAAGGGTGAAGGAAAACTGAATTTACCAGGAAGTTTTTAAAAAATGAAACACCATAGATTATTGTTTGCATATCTATTCAGTAGTGAATGTTAACTGTTAACATGTAGCTCCATTGTCTACTGTTTTCTGTGATTCGCTATTCTGTCAAAATACTTTAAAAATAGCTGTAGCAGTTTTGCAGTGTATAGCAATTTTTGCACAGACACACACAGGAGTCAGATTGTAGCCAAAGCAGCAGTGCTATTGAGACAATTTCCAAGTTCCTTTTGGGAAGGATGTTGTGCCAAAAATAAAATGAAGTGTAAGAATAATGTGAGTGTATGCAGCTTTTCTGAGTGTTATCTGCTTTTATGGTGGTTATTGGACAGACCCAAGAATAGTTCTGTACTGCGTACGTGCAGGACAAGAGACACTCACCAAGGGCTTACCCTGTGTGTAAAGATGATGGAAGAAGAGTTGAAAAGATGGTGCTTCTTTTGGGGATTTAAAGATTTTGTCCAAAATGGAATTGAGAATCTGTGAATAACACAGCTATTAAATCCAAATTTCCAGCATCGCAATCTGGAATCTTTAGTGCAAGACAGAAAAGGACAAGTCCTGCAAGGAGATTTTGTTCTTTTGAGGTTATTCTAGGTGTGAAGTTGACTGTTGAGTCACTCTGGAGATCCTAACTTTGTTTCTATGCTGTCTAACACTTTAGCATCCAAGATTTCTGTCCTGATGCCTTCAGACTGGCCACGGTCCTGTCTCATGTCCAGTCCCTGGCAGATTTCTTGTACTCAGTCTTTGAGGCTCAAATCAATGGGCATCCTTAGAGAAGACATAACCCAAGTGCAGACTCCTGTGTGCATGTACGGCAGAAGGAATGAGTGCCCTTCCCTCCATTCAGAGTTCAGATTGCTTAGAAACCCTCCAACAGGCACGTGGTATGTTTGGTTGTAATAATGAATCTTGGATTGTTCTTTTTAAGATACACTGTGAAGTTAGGGGAAAATACCCTTTCCCTGCCAGGGTGCCATCACATATGTAAGAAGGAAATTGAGGAGAAAAAGTGCTGTCCAGGATTCTGGGGTACAGAGTGCTATGGTAAGTTTTTCATCTTTTTATGACACACTCTAGCTGTTGAATAAGTCAAACCAGTTTTAATAGGAAGTATTAAATATCCATAGAGGTGATTAATTTTCATTATTCCTCGAATACTCACAAGATCTGAGTTATCTGTCTGGGAGGTTCAGAATATAATGGGGAAGTAATCTCTGTGCTTCCAATAAGTTCAATCCTCTTACATTTAACACATAACATAACCTCTTTTGGTGGAACTTCCTTTTGTCTCTTCTTCAGAAATAAGTTTCTGGAAAGGGATGTTTTTGTTCCTCTTTAAGAAAGTTTCCAAAGGAAGAGGAAGATATTTCTTTCTGATGTCCCTCTAGTCTGCAGTGCATGTGCCACGTGTACTCGTGTACAGTCTGGAGTTAGTCAGATGTTTAGCCACAGAAGATACTTAGCAATTCCAACTCAAGGTGAAAAATAACTGTTCCAAAGCTCCCACTCAGATTTATGCCAAGTATTGAGAATTTGATTTATCTTGTCTCAAAAATTCAAAAGCAAGACCTTCTAAGCTTCTCATATGATTGCTAGAATATGGAAAGACACTCTCCAGTCCTGCAGAAAATGGGAGATTGTTTGAGTGCTTGAACCTCACACAAAGGGGTTTGAATAAGCAAGTGGCCTTGTTAGAGGAATCACATGCCTAAAATTGTCAGAACTAGTCCCCAGAATTTGGAAGTACCTCACTCCGAAGATGTGTCAACCATGTTTTTCTGAGCACACTTGCAGCTCTTCATGGAGTTCAGGAGAGCTGAAAATGCTCAGTATCCTTGCAAAGCAGGCTCCTGTCTGTCCTCAGTTTCAGAACTAAAATATTTGATATTGCCTCTCACTCATGCTAGCAGCACTGGCTCAACCTCAAAACATGTTTCACTGCCTTTGGTGAAATTTAGTTAGTTATGGCCCATTGGAACTTCTCCTTGGACTTCTAGTAAAAGGCTTTTCTTAGCTAGCAGCCAAATTGCTCCTTGGTGCCACTCCTGGCCACATTCACCAGCTCTGGGCCAGCATTAGGTGTATTGGATAAGCAGGCAGGAACTTTGCCTGTGAGGAGGCCATTGCTTTTGCACAACTAGAATGCCCGGAGGTAAAGGAGATGCAAAGGGAGATAAAGTGCTGGTTGTTCAATCTAATCTTGTCTGGCCTGTCTCTTGCCTGCTAGAGTGTCCAGGTGGCTCTCAAAATCCCTGCAATGGCCATGGGACATGCTTGGATGGTATGCAGCAAAATGGGACCTGCATCTGCAAGGTCAGTGCATGATTTATTCTGAGGGTGGTGTGCTTCGTCAGAGTGAGTTGTATGGCGTCTTTGCAGATGCTTGGATGAAGGCTGTCCTTCTGCCTGGGCGGTCATTATCAGCTTCTTTCATTCCAGCATCAGTGCCTGTGGTTTTCCTGGAGGGTTGGTGTGGTCTGTCATAGCACTAAGACACTTGGTGAGAGTATGGAGTTGAAAAGGATCTCTAGGGAGAAATTAAGAAAGAATTGTATGAATTTAACCCTCTGATCAGCTGAAATAACCAGTATCTGTTTATGGCTGCAAGAAGCCCTGAGATACTTGGGTCTTAATGAGCTGCACCTTTTCCAGACTTTCCAGACGATGTACTTCCCAGATGAACTGATCTCACCTTGTCAGGCAGATCCTGTCTCTTTCAGGAAAAGCAGGAGAGACCAGAAAGAGAATTTAGGACAGATGGTTTTGGTGTTTTTTTTTCTTTACAGCTCCAGACTTAGTACAACAAAAGCACAAACAATTTCTGCAGTTTTGAATTGTATAGAGCAGTGTTTCTAAAATTTTTAGCTTAATGGATTGGTGTCACACTTGAAACTTTCTCTTATTAACTGTATGTTTTTACTGCATCCTTAATAAATAGCATTGTGATAGGCAGGCAGAGCTAAAATCTTACCTCTTGGACTCTTCTTTGAGAAAAGTTGATTTAGGATTTAACTCAGACACCTTATATGAATTAAAATATACACTGAAGGTCCTCAGGCCCTGTAAAATCCATGTCAAAAGTCCCATTGCCTTAGTGAATTCCACATTCCTTTTTTCAGCGAGATATCAGAAGCCAACTGATGCATTCCTGTCTGTCTGTGATGAGGACATTGTTTCCTCGTGCCCACCAGAGTTTTGCTGGTGTTTTGCATGCCCTCTGTGTGTCAGTTTACACTGTAATCTTCTCTGCTGTGGGGGCTTGTTGATATTACTAGAGCACTGAACAAATCAGTTTTCTTCACTGTATAGCTTCAGCTGTCTCAGAACATCAGAAACAGGGAGAGGCTTTGAACTATAACAATGTGTGGAACAATGCAGTGATACAGAAAAATAACATCTGGGACATTTTGGGACCCTTCTAGGAGCAATACAGTGGTTTTGCCTGCCAGAATTGTCGAGATGAAAATCGTTATGGCCCAGACTGTCAGTCAGGTAAGAATGAGTAATTCAAGTGAAACCTCCACAAAAATAACTGAGAGCAAGGAAGAAAGAGGGGGAGGATGAGTGAGGAAGACTGCTGGAGAGGAAAGCATGCCAGCTGTCTATGTTCAATAGCAGGCATCTTGGTATTTTGTCTTTGTCTCCTTCTCCACTGTCCCATGGACAAATGATTCTCAATCTTTCAATCAAATCAGTCAATTTTTCCTGTTCTAAATCTCTCTCTGTCCTTACCAGGGCTATCCCAGTTTCCTCTCTCTTTTTAGGCTGGCTATTATGTACATCCCTGAAGCAATCCACACTCACTTCCCAACTATTCTACAGACTCCTGTAACTGCCTCACTTGTCTCCCAGCTTTTTCCTTGTTGCCCTCTCTACAAGATAATTACACACAGTGCTGCTTCTCATGTGTGGCTTTTTGGAAGCAATTTATGACCAGTGCAGCCTGGCTATTAAAGAAGCCTTTTTTTGTCCAGCTCTTGGTTCCCTTGTATCCACACAGGTGAGAGAGGGGTGATCTTGGTGGTTGTGTTCACATAACACCAATGCTGGGATCACAGGTGTGCTAGGCTTTCGTAACACTGCCTCCTGCCAACTGCAGACTTAGAGGAGTGGGAAGTTAAAATATGTGCCTGAAAAGCTGGGCTAGATCTTGTGTTCAAGGCTGTTTTTACAGGGCTGCACTTTGTCTTCTTGAGCCCAGGACATGCAGTTTGCCCTCTGTAAGCTCTGACTGGCATGGGCTATTTTTCGAAGGGGTCACATTTGCTGTGGATTACTGGTGGGAAATCAGGGTGCCAAGTCCCGGGACAATTGGCCAATGTGTGCCTGGAGCCCTATGCACTGCCTTGTAGCTGAAGGTCAGGTTTTTCTGAACTTTCCTTGCAGTGTGTGACTGTGTGCACGGGGAATGCAACAATGGCGTCACTGGGAATGGAAGCTGCACGTGCTATGGAGGCTACACTGGCCCCAGATGTGACCAAGGTAAATACATTGGTAGCTGAAGAGGGGCTGTTAGAGCTGAATTATGATATAAGCTTGGATGCATGGGTCCCAAAGTGAGATGGGACACAATGAATAGCTGGGGAATGTAGAGGGAAGATGATCTCAATACTGAAGATCTAGACAGAGGGAAAAGCTGGGGTCTGCTGCCCACTCCATGACAGTGGCTGAGGTGTACCATCTTTTTGTGCCTCTATTCTTTGTCTGGAAACCAGATAGATACTTTCTTCTTGCTAAGCTGTGCAGGACCTGGCTACTTAGCCTGCCAGTAATTTAGAGCTATCCCCACTGCTTATATCCCCTGGCTTTTGTGCCAGCCCAGGGCCTCTGGAAACCACGTTTGCCTTCATTTCCAGATATTTTGTAAGGTAAGTTGTATCTTCCAGCAGTGCCCTTCATGCTCAAAAGGAAACTCTCTTTGCTGTGTGATTCCAGAGCTTCCCCTTTGCAAAGGCATGACATGTGAGGCCAACAGCGAATGTGTGGTAAGGGGTGGAACAGCGATGTGTGACTGCAAGCTGGGCTACAGAAAAAGTGGGACCACTTGTCAAGGTGAGAAACTTCTCTGTGACATTAAATGGTCCCCTGTTTGAAAAAATCTTATTGCACTGGTATCTCCAGATGAATTTGATCACTGCCTACTTCACTGCAAAGGCTTAAGAACCTGGTTTTTAGGAATCCCTTTAAGGGCTAAGCTTTTGACTCTCTTCTCACTTGTTCGTGAAAGAATGAAATGAATTAGAGTTGCAGGTTTCATCCAGCACTTGCTTCTAAGTATGTACTGAATAACTGTGACAATAGGATGTTGTTGAGTCTGTAGCAGTTTAAATAATAAGGTGTGCAATTGGAGAGCTTCTCCACTGATTTCAGATTTAAATTTGTTCATTGATTCTGTTAAAAGAAAGTCAATAAAATGCACATGATTAGCTAGCTATGGATAGCTCTGTTTTCACTGGCATTTTGCAGTTTTTGCTGACCAAATTGCAGTTTCAGGTATCCTCAGATATGATGGAAATTCAGAAGTAAATCCAAGCATCCTCTGTCACTCATACTTCTGTTATTGAAATAACATGAAGAATGTGTCATCCAAATTCCTTAGATTAAAAACCCCAAAACGTCTGCTGTCTGAAATAGTTTTATTTTCCTGGGACATTTTAGAAGTTTACTAGTACAAATTCCTTATACTCCATTCTTTCCAGGCCTTTAGCATTGTGATGTGCTGCAGTAAGTGCTGTTTTGAAAACAGAAATCTAGTTACTCTCACTTCTCGTCTCTATTTGCAGCTCAGGATCCTTGTGCTGCTTCTCCATGCTCCCCCTTCGCTGTATGTAAGGTTCTTGCACCACGACAGTATCAGTGTACCTGCAAAGAAGGATTTCAAGGAGATGGGAGGATTTGCCAGCCAATAAACCCTTGTGTTGATAACAATGGAGGCTGCCCAGAAAACTCTACAATTTGTATTTACAGACGTCCAGGAGAGGTAAGGACAATAGCAGCATGTCAGCAACCTGTAAGGAAGGGTCTGAAAAGTTGCCAGGTGAGAAGTTCTTAAAATGAGCTCACCATCTTGTTGGTCAAAGCTGCACTCCTTACCTTAGATTTTGCAAGGGGAAACCAGACAACTGTCTTGTAGAGTAACTTATTGTGTAAAAGATGATGAATGCAGTGCTATAATCACTGTGTTGCCTTCCCTTAGGCATCTTGTGTCTGCAAGCCTGGGATGAGTAGGAGAACTCCTTCATCTGAGTGTTCTGTATTTCCCAACGATTGCCGACAGTATTTTTGTGACGTGACTTCCATGTGTGAAATTAATTCCCAGGGGAATCCCAGGTAAGCCACTTTAAAGATTGCTATTAAAGAAGCTTATTCTGCAGCTAGAATGGAAACTGAGAGCTAACTGAGGAGAATGGGCCAAAGTCACCTTTGGAGAAGAGTCTGTTTGTTACAAGCCCATTGAAAGTAAATAATTTTGTATCAGTCATTGTAAATTTTGGCATGTGGGTCACAAGATGCTTTCAATCTGGGGCAGCAGAGTTCTCTGTAATGTGAACTGGAGATGTAACTCCCCAAGTTGGTAGTAGTAGGGTATTATCAATTAATAATTAATCATTAAAAGGGAGATATGTGACTCTTGTTTACTCACATTTGCCCACATTTGATTCTGAGGGCGTAGTCTTTGACCCTCCTCCCACTTGGGCCTGCAAGCAAGAAATGAATTAGAGTTGCAGATTGACAGGGAAGGGGCAAGGTGAGGGAAGAAAGACCATACCTCATCTAGTCCTCTGGAGCAAAGAAGCTGATACCGCTTAGATGGGAAATATTGCTAGAATCATTTTTGCTTAATGGCCTCCAAAACACCGGAGAAAACTTCACCAAGGATTTGTGTGCTACCAAGAAAAGGTGGAGCTTCTCTGAGAGACTGAAGAGGGAAAGAGCAGTCTCCTTGACCCTTCCTTCCCCAGTGCTGCTAAAACTGTTAAAACCCACCTGCTTATTGTGTGCTCCAGGCCAGAACTGAAACACAGTGTCTTCCTTTCTGAAGATCTGCTAGCAAAGTGCAGGACATGGTGTTCAGCACAGACCCTGCCTTAGCATATCTCTTCCCCAGCAGCTGGCACTCAGCCCTCTGAGGCTGGAATAATGTCAAATTCCTCCCTTACATCACATGTCTTTGCATCCCTGAAACAGAAAGAGCAGACCTAATGCTTGGACAAAACCCAAACGGGAAAAAACATGATTATCAGCCAGTGATCTTAAGTAGTCTCTTAGTAATGACTATAAATCCGTGTGAATCGGGATGGAGTTTTTCACATGTAGATAGACTTTTCTGGAAAAGTCATTAGTCTGTCTGGGACCCTCATTAAGTCTAAGGTGAACCGTTGCTAAGTGGTATGCTTGAGCTGACGCTTCTCACTGATCTAAGGGGTCACATGGGAGCTGTTTGCTAGATTTTCACTTAGCCTGTGGTTTTTACGCATTACCTCAAGTTTTCAGATGACTGGAAGTGACTGAATATCTAGTTAGAAAGATGTCAGTAAACATGTTGTGGCTATCTTTACCCTGAACTCTAGAGTAGACAATCCTTATGTTGACTATATCTGAGAAAGCATCTTGATTATCTTTGGATAGGTCCAAATTTGCTTGCACTCCAGAAGTGCGCATCTTTTTTCTGTCATTTAGCTTAGGCAGAAGTTAGTAAGCTCTTACCTATGCCTTAAAACAAAACAGCTTTGTTTTTCAATATAGATAGTGGCATGTTGTTCTACTCACATTTGTTGAATGTGTTGCGAACTGTTTTATAATGTTTTGTTATGTTTCATTTTTGTGTCTTAGCTGTGTGTGTAAAGAAGGGGAGATTGGAGATGGGAGAAAATGCTATAAAGATCTCTTGAGTGAGATAAATCAGCTTAATTCACGAGGAAGTTTTGCTAGGAAATTAAACGTCGCCAGGAAAATGTTTGGTAAATATCCTTTGAATTTGTTTGGGGAATGAAGCAAATGTGGGGACAAGAGTGTGTCAGAAAAGGCTAAAAGCCTTCCAGCATAACAGATCTGTTTCACTGTGTATGACCATGAGCTGCAAAATTAAACACATCACATCTCTGAACTCATTACCAGTTCTGGATTGTGAATTGAGGAGACTGTTGGAGAGAGCACTGTGGATGAGTATTAGGCATTTGACAGTCTGGTAAAGGATGTACTGTATCTGCAGAAAAGGAAAATGTGCTTTGAAGGTGTGATTCAAACCCATTTGAATCAAACCACCAGTGTGTCTCCACCTGCAGTATCTATGATGAAGGCTCAGCAATCTTTTAGCTGTCGCTGAGTTTCCTAGCTGTGACATTTGAGGCTGGTGTGCCATGGGTCTTCTACTTAGTAGAACATCTGCTCAACCTTAAACAGCCCCCTTGCCAGCACGCGTGTGCAAGTGGCTATTATAGAGATGAAAAGGCTTTATTCTATGCACCATAGTACTTTCTTAGTGAGAAATTGCTTTGCAAAGCATAGAAGACTGTCTTAGAACCCGTGAACGACAAGTGTGAGAAGTGATATCCACAAAGGTTAGTTTTGGCCTCACTATAGTCCAAGGAAAGAATGAGAACCATTTATCTCCTGTCAAATCATATTTGTTAGATACCTTCTCCAACTCATCCGCTGCACAGTTTTCTCTATCTCCACTAACTTTATAGGAGCATAGAGATACGGCTCAAAGCTCAGCTCAACTTTTGCAAATACCCTTCCCTGCTACGTATCAGTGTTACCAACACTCATTTTTTGCAAATATTTTCCATAATGATTTGTGCTATGGCCAACTACATAAAGATCTCTGGGTTCCTAACTACTGTGCAGTGGGATTTAATACGTAATGACCTTTGTTGTTATGGACTTTGTGGGTGGGCCATTGACGACTGAGTGAAGACTGACAACTATGGGTTCATAGAAGTATTTAGTCTTAATAAATCCTGATGATACTGACAAATTAGTTGCTTCAAAGGAAAGACAGAGGACACTTGGCCCAAGAATTAGGTAGTAAGCATGTGGGAACAAAATTAGTATGAATATTCTGCAAATTTCAGCAGTGATTCAAAGTGGACCAAAGTCACCAGCAATCCTTCAGAAATCTTGTGGGCAAGTGCTTAGAACTAATCACAACCAAGCCGGGCTGTGATAGCAATACCAAGCTCCCTCTAGTTCCTTGTAAACAAGTACTAGTTAGCTGCATCAGGCTGAAAATGTGTAGATTGAATTGTGCTGTTAACAAAAGGAATAACTATTGCTAGAGTTAAACCGTATGCCAACTACTTCATGTTGCCACTCTTTTTACAGCTTCTGGTTGCTCAGTGTTGCTGAGTAAATACGGACCTTTCACAGTCTTTGTACCATCCCTTCTTCCGATTCATGATAGAATGGAATTTAATGTAAGTTTTCTTAGTTTTAGTAAATTTTTGCTGTCTTAGGATTCTTTCCTGCCTGCGTTTTGCAGCCTGTAAAAACTGATTGACACATGAGAGACGAACTTTGGAAGGCAGTGTTCATTGTCTGGTTAAGTTGCAATCTCATAGAGGATGTTACATCCCTTGCATTATTTTTAAAACCTCTGTCACTCTCTTCAATATTGTCAGAGTTTGTTTTTAATGTCAGGAAGTGTAAGTTTTTCTGGCCATTCTTCATTTAAACCTCAACCTCCTGTTGTGTGGCTATTCTCAAAACCTTACGTGCCTTTTTACTACTTAAGGGTGGGGCTTTCAAAAGATGCTGAGATTTCCATCAAAGTATTGGATTTTTAGCCTATGGCCCTAGATGTGAATATGGTGTCAACTTCTTAGGAAGAGTTTCTGTTATTAATGGGGACAGTAAGGATGGCAGGGCTGGAGAAAACTCCTATGGGAGCCAGGACAAGAGTTTGAGGGTTCTAGGCTTCAGAAAGTAGGTCCTGCTGGTAATTTTATTATTTTGTTTATTTTTAAATTAAATTGTGTTCATTTGCAGTAGTTTTTGCACAGTTAAGCCTGCAACCAGGCTATCCATCATTAGGATGAGAAGATATATAAGCCATTTTTCCAGAACAGAGCTGAAAATCAGCACACGTGAGCAACAAATGCAGCTCATGCAGTAGGGATTTTAATTGCATGCTAGGCAAGGTGCCTGTTATGTTTCAGGTTTCAGCTTGCAGCCAGCACCCAGATATGAGACGATAAATAAATGTCTTAAAAATAAACCAGACAGACTAACCCCATCTGAACATTACATTTCCAAGTGGTTTAGAAATATCATCCTTTTGCTTAATAGCAAAACTATCTAGGCCGCAGCAGTAACTCACATAGAGTCTAGGGAGCAATTCCTAACCTACAAATGCCAGAGACATTAGCTGTCTCCTACTACCTTGTTGAGCAGAGGTTTCCACTAACACAAGTCAGGCCCCATGCCTAGGTCATCATGGTAACTTCTAGATTCATAGAAAATAAATCAGGAAAGGCCCCTGAATTACCTAGTCTACCTGTTCCCACAAGGATCAGTTCCACCTAAATCAGTATTAACAGAGAATTGTCTTAAAAAAACACCAGTAATGGAAAGACCAGAAAAGAAAGGAAGAAGCTAAATGTAATTTCAGCAGCTTAGACCTCCTGTATGGTCAACATAAACAAAGATTGGGTATGGGGAGCTTCAGCAAGTTTTATATTCTGGAGCATGCAAGGATAGTTTTTTTAATTTTCCAAGTCCAATAGGGTTCTGTCTAGGGGATTTCTCACTTGCAGGTTAGTCAAACTCCTGGTGTTTGAATGTATATACAAAAAGGAGCAAATGATTTGCCACAGTGCTACTCCAGTTAACCAAAATGGAGAAGGAAGCTCAATTTTGTAAGCTTAGAATTTCTTTGTGTGTGTTAGCTGGGAGAAAGGTAATGTTATGGCTCTTTCAGTAAATGAGGTTTTTGAAAGAACATGTAATTTATTTTCTTTATGTGTATTTTTTTCCTCAAAGGATAGCATTGCTGAGCAGTTGTGCAGAATGCACATTGTCCCTGGTCTGCATTTGATAGAAGACATGGTAAAAGCCAAGACCATGTGGACCTTGTCAGGACATCAGCTAACATTCAGTAGCCAGGTAAAGGATCTCCTGAACTGAAGTCCTAGACCACTGCTTTCATGTCGGACAGACTGGACCTTGGGCGTGATTTCCTTGGTGCCCTTTCTTAACCAGAAAACCTTTTTCTCTAATCAAGCTGCCTGCAATCAGAAGAACAAGCTCCTTTGTGGAGTCCAAAGCAAGGTGGTTTAAGACCAAACACCCCAAACAACAGCTTCTCCTATCTTGCAGACAACCAGTTAGCCAGAATCTGACTCCTAAGCTTGTGAATGGTCTTTCATTGGCCTGTATATGTATTCTGGAGAGGAGACCTTTTCCCTTTACTGTTAGCAGCTATGGTATCCATGTGGCTGACATGGAAGAGGCAGCAAAAGTCTCTCTTCAGACTGAATGCTTCTCCTTGGAGATCGTGTGCTTCGACACAGCCACATGCTGAATATTTTATCTTCCAGTTTTCCTTTTCCTCTCTTTCTATTTTATTTTTCTTAGTCCTTCTAGCAAAGAGTTTTTAATCTTTATATTCTGATATGGAAGGCTTTCTTTCCCTTTTCCCTTTTTCAGTTGACTCATATTTTCCAGCATCCACTGTTCTCTCTCCATCCTGCACTTTTCCTGCATGCATGCTCACAGCTGGCCAAGGGAGAGCCGTATGTTTCCTCTCTGCAGATCCAGCCTTGGCCTTGAGGTCTAGGTCATAATACATGCACCCTGCATGCATCAAAAGGACAAAGCATAATTTGGAGCCAGGGAATCCGAACTGAGCTTGTCGATACTCCTTTTAAAATTTCTTAAAATAAACTCCTGTTTATTCAGGAGTCTTTTGATGTGGGAAGTCTGCCCTCCCCTTTCTTTGTTTCAGCCAGAATCCTGTTATATGAACTGAAGTTCAGAGCAGGGAGGAGCAGTGTAAGAAATGCACATGGTAAAATGAAAAGCGCTGGGAAGTTGTGCATGCCTGAACCGGGATTATGGCTGCAGCACCAATATCCTGATGCTTAGTTCGTAGGTTACCCTTGGAATTCCTCCATATGCCTAACTTCAGTGCGTGTTTGTATACAATATGTAAGGACCAAATATGCACCTTATAATTCAGTGAGCCTGACTGGTTTGGCTGTGTTATGAAGACTCCTTGTTGGCATTATGAGCCAATAAAAGTTGCAGTCAAAGTTGTAGTTCCAGGATTGCCTCCAAATTCTCTGCAGCATGCCTCTCTCCTTGTACTTGGCAGACTGATGCAGCAGCTACTTGATGGTCTGTGCACCCTTTTGTGATCCAGAGCTGGGATCAGGCATTGTTCACACTCAGACAAACTTAATTCTGGAGCTGACTATCCCAGATTAGATCTTCTTTCTGTAATAAGACTTAAAAGTGTCCCCCAGGATCAAAATATTACCCAAACTGAAGTAGAGGTAGGATGTTTGTTTTACACTCAGAGCACTCATTAAATTTACTTTTTCCAGATTAGCTCTGATTGTGCCTTCACTTTACTGACCCATAGACAGAGCACTGAAGGGAACAATGAGTTATAGATCTATTGTGATAACACAGCTATACCACACGAAAATAACGTTTTATTATTTTCCAGACGTATGGCAAATCATTTCGATACCAAGACGTGCCGGGGGAACTGTATAATGTTTTGCTTTCAAACCTAGCAGCAGCTAATGGCATCATGCATATCGTTAACAGCCTAAGGAAAAAAACCAGCACTGACAACCTCAGAAACCCACAGGTACACAGACATTCATATTTCTTCTGGTTTATGGGCAGCAGAATAAACACTTTTCATCAGTAAAGTTCCAAATCTGTGAGGCTTTTTTTTAAAGGGAAGAGGCTGTTTATTTTGTTTTCAGCTCCTGATAAGGCCTATTAGGTACTATTATGTCAGCATACCATTAGAAGTAGCTAATAGCACTGCATAAGCCAGATACAGACCTCACAATGTGGTTTTACAGTGCTTGGATGAGTAGAGAGTTCTGCTTTCATGAGTAAGATCATTCTCTTCATAGCAAGTAAGCTCTTTCAGTTGTATCTTACACAATACATATCTTACAGGATAAATATTGAGCAAGCATTTTTCACATAAAAATCAAATGAAGATTTTCTTCAATCAGTCTGTACTGCATTTTGAAAATACAATTTAGAAGTTTTCTTTGCATTAAAAATACTTAGAATGACAACAAATAATAATTAGATTTTTGCATTTTGAAGTCATATCTTGAATTTAAGACACAGGGCAGGGGTTTCGGGTTCAAGTTCTTCTAAGCACTTTTCCTTGTTAGCTGGGAGAATTTTTTTGCTATAGCTACTACATTGCTACACCTGAGCAGAAAAGCAGGCTGTGTTACCTCCTACCTCCTTGCAAAAAAAATTACTCATATAATGACACAAGCTCTTGGAATTGGTAGGATTTTGGTAGTAGTTTGCACTTACTTCAAACTGTTGTAACTAATCTATAAAAATAGTCAGACTGTGTAATATTATGGCTGTATTTTGTGTGTTTAAAAAGCAACTAGAGTGTTATGTTGAGTGTTAGTAGCTCTTCAGCTACTTCACCCTGAGAATGGTGTATCAATTGTACAAGTTCTGGGTGTTCATATGGATGTGGTTGTGCCCATCACTGATGTTGAAGTCTGCTGTCACTCAAGATGCTCTCAGTCTTATGACCTCCATGCGGATGTTTTCCAAAAAAGAATGTCTGAGGTCCAGAGGGGAAGCTGGACCCCTCTGAGTTTGTGTGCTCAGGTACCTGCAGGGAAGAGTTTGCAGCTACTCTGGGATGGCAGAAGGATAGGAGAGCCTCACTGCAGAGCTTGTCTTTCTCTGGACTCCTTCAGACATCCTTCCTTCCCTTGTGATGCTGGCTTTACAATGAAGGCTAGCGATCACATCATCCCTTTTTGGCGTCAAATCCCTTTGTACTCATGTCCTTTGGACATAATATTCTATGCCTCTGCATGTTCTACAGAAAGCACTTCTGCCAGAAAAAGCATGTAGAGTTCTGCAAATAAAGGTCAGACAAACCCCTTCACAAGTTTTAATACTTGAGGGGACATTCCTCCTGTTTCCTTTGGTTTGAAGACTTTGAGGATGATGGTCTCCTGTAGATCTTAGATCTTTACATTGAAACCACAAACATAAACTGGCCAAGGGCATTCCAGTATATGCTCAGACATCGCTTCAGCCCCAGCCATTTTTTACCTCTTTGTATCTTCCTGCAGAAAACTATTGGCGAGATCCTTGCTTCAATGGAGATGTTCAGTAGATTTGAAACTATACTGGAGGTAAGCATGTTTGCGTCTGCCTCAGGAAGGTGCGACGTTGCTGCTGTTGCAACGCCTGCTGCTGTTTATGCGAGAGTTTTGAATAACATTTGAATACGTCTCAGTGGTTTGGCTTTTTTTCTGGTTGCTTTTTTGGTGTAATTTCTGGGAGTTTTCACATCTAGAGGGGATCTGGCACAAGCGGCAAGCATACACGCCTCTTTCCCATCTGCTTCCTCACCTCCCCTTCCCCTCTCCCCTGGAGAGTTTGTTCTCCAAAGCATGTTTAGCTCTTGACCACTGTCAGGACAAACAGTGAAGATTTCATGACTGCCCATGCCAAGCTAGATGGTAGCTACCTGGGTTTTGGGTGTAGATCTCCAAATAAAAGCAGTCCTTGAGTTATAAACCCTTGAGGGTGCTGCCCAACATTCATTTAGTTAGTATTTTCACTAGGGACAGACTGATTGTCCTTTTACCTCCATCAGAGTCATCTGGATCTGCTCTAGCATTGCTCATAACAATCTTGGCCTGCCTGTTTTCAGCTCTGTGGCTGTTAGTTTTTTTCAAAATTCACTAACTGCAATTGCAATTGTAGACTTGATTATCTTTTTCTTCTCTTCAGGGAAAAAGATAGTTTTAGTCTCTGTATGTGTACATGTGTGTACACGGGGAGAATTAGCACAGTGCTCCCTTTTTACATTAACTGCATTCACACGAGCGACTTCATTGTCCAAGCTATGTTTTTTGTGGCATTTATGCCTGTTATATTACATACCTATCCTTGCTGTCTTGTATATGTTTGCTTTTCAATAGCTCTGCCTCTGGTGGGGTGCTTAGAGTTTCCTCTCCCTTCTTGATAGACTCTGCTCACTAATTCATTTTAGATCCACGATGAAATCTTTTATTGTTTTTGCAGAACTGCGGCCTGCCTGCAATACTGGATGGACCAGGCCCATTTACCGTGTTTGTACCCAGCAATGATGGTGTGGATAAGTTGAGAGATGGAAGGCTTATTTATCTTTTCACAGAGGTGAGAGCTCATAGTACTTTAAGACATCCTGAGCTAACAGTGTTGCACTAGGCTGTGCTGCAATGGCTTGTGCAATGTATCTGATCATTGCTGAAAGCTATTCTTCCTGGAGATGGCGAAACCATGTCTCTGTTTCTGCAAGGCTTTGGGAGAGAAGTGAATGCTGATGGAACCTGCAATGAGAAATATGGTTAGCCAGAGTGTTTAAATCTGATATTTGGCTTGCTTTCCTCACCCTGACTTTCTCCTGGGAAGGGGAAAATGAAGGAACTTACTTGCCAAGTGAATTCACTGCTGTAGTACGTTGGTGTTGTCAGTCATTGATTAAAAGAAAATGTAGTTGCCTCCTCTTACTCCTGAACATTGAAATGGTATCTAATTTTTACGTTCTCTTCTTTCCTCAGGGCATAAATAAGCTTCAGGAACTTGTGAAACATCATATCTACACTTCAGCAGCGGTAAGGCAGACAGCTCTAATCCAGATAATTGAGGGCCTTTGGGCCAATGTGTTGTGAACTGTGATGTTTGGCGTAGAGGTCAGACTGTCGATGACTTCAGCTACTAGTTCTTCGACTTCTCCTGGAGAGGCAGAGATGTGATTCAGAATCTGATCAGGCAAAATGTTTACCATGAAAGTGGTTGCCAAAAGGGATGGGTTGTGCTCTTCCATCATGAAAATCTGAGTTTCCTGGGAGTGGTGGTGCTCCTTAGTTGGATGGCCTTTACAATGAAAATACTGTCTGGCAGAGTTTGCTGCAGGCAAATGCTCTCTTGTTATCACTTTGATTTGTTTAACTATTAATTAGGAGCATACCTTAATTATGAACTCTCCAGTCTACAGTTTCCCTAAAACACTAATAACAGCAACACAGAAGTTACAGCCAAGAGAACAATTGGTCCAAACGCCCTGCTCCTTTTCCTCTCTCCTTGGGCTCCACCAGTAGCTAAAGTTAGAGATGGAGAACTGGTGCAAGTGAGTCTGTGATCTGACCCAATACTGCCAATTCTTGCACCAACCTTGCTGTGTACTATAATGGCAGGGTAAATAAAATCAATAAAGTGCATCAACAAGACATTTTTCCTTATACAATAAACGAGAAATGTTTAAAGTTAGACACAAAACCTGTGGAGGAGGTGAATACTCAAGCATTATGGTACAATGTCACATCCTTCATTAAGAAATATCAATATTATTCCCCTTGTGATTTTCCTAATTCCAATAGAGAAAATGAGTAGCACTTTGACAAAACAGCAGAAGGTAGTTTTGCTTGCAGTTGATGAATAACAACATGGTAACAAGCTGAGCTACTGTTTAATAACCTGTTGGACACAAAAGTAACAATGGTCTTGGTTCTCAAATCTTCTCAAATTGTTGTTTCTTGGTACAGTAGCTGCAGTTTACGTTTTTTCTGCCTTTAGAAATAAGATTCTTTATTAAGTCAAAATATGTTATCTATTATGCTTCTGACTGAGCTTTCATTGTTTATTGAATATGTCCTGGAAAATCCCACTATTAGTCTGACCCTTCTTGCAGCTGTTTAGTAAGAGACACTATTAGTGAGACTTGATTGCAGCTGTGCTGGACTGCTGCTTACATCAGGAGTGAACACCAAGGCTGCTGCCACGAGCACCGCTGTGTTTGTGATATTGCAAACAATTCACATTAAGTTCGGGATTTCCCTCTGACCCATCATTTGTGTTTAAGGTATTTTATGAAATGTAAATGTTAAAGTCAAGTCCCCTTTAGAAGGTTTTTAAGTGATGAGAATCATAGAAGGATTCTATAACTGTACTGAGATGACCCTGCTTTTTCATGGTACTGTCCCCTTGTGTTTTTATTTCAGGTAACTGTAGAGAAACTAATAATGATGCCACAAATTGTTACTCTGGCTAACCAGATACTTACCATCAACATCAGTGCAGATGTAAGTATGAATCAAAACCCTTTGGGGCAAACCCTCCTCTGCTAGGAGAAAATCTGTAGTTCTGAACAATGTGGTTTCAGCCCATCTCTGCTTCCTTGTCTGCTTTAAAAAAAAAAAAAAAAAGACTTAAATGAGGTCACTGAATTAGTTTGCTTCTTATCCAACCTGTCACTCCAATAAGAGGCTTGACCATTTGTGTGATTGCACTTGATGTTGAGTACAATGTTTCCTGCGTTGGCTTTATGTCGTTGATAGTCTAACGGGCTAAAATGCAGATAAATTATTTGTGTTTCTGCATCAGGGAAGAATTCTGATGGATGAATCAGGGATCCCCTTAAACATGCGAGACATTGTGGCATCAAATGGTATTATTCATACCTTGGATGGCATCTTCATCCCTCCTTCGATAATTCCTATTTTGCCTCACAGATGTAATGAAGAGCAACATAAAATTGTAACGGTAAGTCAGCTTCTCCGATTCTCATGCTAGCAGTTGCTGTAGACCCCACACTTGCCTGTAAATGTGTAAATTGTATTTGGGAATGCATTCTTTCTGAGAGGTCCCCTGATGTAAATTTAGGCATTATCAGCACCTTTCATAAGGCCTTATATGATGTTCTTCACACCATAGTTGCTAACTCAGCTGACAGTGCTTTATTTCTATTGCTATCAGCATTGGTGTCCCATAGTCTGGATGGGAAGCAGTCATTCAGTAGAAGGAGCTACAAATGTTGTGCGATATTCTTACCTGAACAGTTTTATATACTTTATTTTAGATGCTTGCTCCCTAATTTGATCATTGGTAGGTTACTGATGAATAGGCAATAGGCACCTGATTTGGAGAGACACAGTTAATCTCAAGTGGCAAGAGGGTCCACATAACTTGCTAGTTTAGTGAGGCCTCATGCATGGATGCCTAAAGTGTTTTCCAGCATAGTTGTGTGTCTAGTGGCTGATAGACTAACAGGGTGGAGACAGACCCCCGTCTTAAAGTCAGGTGCAAGCATCTCCTTGAGATAAAGGAGTCACTTTATTTAAGTTATAAACTTACCCCATTTCAAAGTATGGAAACTCCCTCCTAGGAATGTCTCTGATACATGTTGCGAAGTTTTGGAGATATATTGAGAACAGTAGCTCTGTAGCGTTCTTGGCATGGAGAATGGGTTCCTCTGAGAAGATTAAGTTTTCCCCTCTGTTTTCTTAACAGGGCTCTTGTGTGGATTGTGAGGCCCTCAACAGCAGTGTTTGCCCTCCTGGCAGCAGAGAAATGGTAAATATTTGTGCTTACTTTGGTAGTTTCTTCTTTGCGTGATGACATACAAATGATAGACAGTTTCTAACCGAAGCCGCTTTCAAATAAAGAAAGGAGGAAAGGCAACCAGTAGAGAGGCTTAGAGGATACGTACTCCCCACATATCCATGCTCTGTGATCCCAGACTGTCACCCACTAAGTGCTCCGTGCTATTTCTTATTCTAAAGTCTGTTTGTTGAATCAGTGGAAGGAGCTGTGAGACAGTCTGGGCTAAATGAAACTGTAGACTTGCAGCTTTTAGCGCTTCTGCCTCAGGCAGAGCTTTCCTGCTTGCAAGTTGAGTCTGCCAGCTCCTCTAAACTGCCAGAACCAAGCCTGATCCCACTGCTACCATCCAGTACTACCACTGCCTATATCATGGCCAGAGAATCACAACACGCTTTCTGTACTGCAGAGGGTGAGAAACAATTTGTTCTTGGCCTCTGCTCCCTGTTGATTCAGAGACGAGCAGAACTAGCTGAAGGTGGAGTAAGGAGGAGGAGACTGGGTGCTGGTGTTTGAGTTATTCCATGCTGAGTTTAGCAAGTTCCAGGAAATCCCCATGTGAAAGCCAGGCCTAAGATGATGTTTGTAAATGCCAGAGAGGTGTTCACCACTGTTAACTGTTGGGTGTCTTCTGAGAAAACTGACTTGAATGTCTGAAGTAGAGCTCTGCAAAATCACTAGTCGCTCATTTTCCTCTCTCATTGAGGCAGGTGAAGCCAGAATTATCTGGCGTCCACATTCTGCCCTTGTGTAACTCCATGACAGGTCACTGAGCCTTGTTCCAAAATTATTTGCAGTCCTTTCCCCCTCTCTCACTCCCTCCATCTCGCCTCCCTCCCTCCCTGTCTCACCTCCTTCCCTCTTTTTCCTTCCCTCCCTCCTTCACTCTCTCATTCTCTCTTACTCCCCCTCTGCCTCACTCACCCTCCCTCCTGCCTTTCCTCTCCTTTTCTTTCTCTTTCCTCCCTTCTGTTTCTCCCCGCTGTCCTTTTCTCCCCCTTGTCTTTTCTCCCTCCCTTCCTCTCCCTCTCTCCCTACCCTCTCCCCCCATTCTCACCCTATCCATTGTCATAGACACTGTTATTAGAAAAGGGCAGTGCCTTAGCTCAGACTCGGGGATTGCTGGGAGCTAGAGGAAGCCACCGTGTGCCTTCTTTTGTGGTAGGCATGCCATAACAGTGTCTTGTTCACCTTGCCTCCTCTGTGAACTTCCTCAGCTCAGAGATAGGCATAGTTGCTCTCTGCAGCAAAAAGAGCAGAGGAGGAGGTTACGGTGCTGATTACTTGTTTTGTTTGTACAGGAACCAACGCTCTTCCCAAAAGAATGTGTCTACATCCATGATCCACAAGGCCTGAACGTCCTGAAGAAGGGGTGCGCCAGGTACTGCAATCAAACAGTCATGGTGAGTGATGGAAGAGCACATTGCCCTTGAAAGGAGCTCAGCGTTGCTCTTCCCCATTGATCAAGAACGACTCTGGCTCCTTGAGCTGAGATAGGGCTGGATGGGAGCAAAAGGAGAGCCGTTCTGTGCAAAGGGCTGTCCCCAGGACTGTCACATCAGCTGACTGACCGCTTTCTCTTTGGCAAACACAGAGAGAACACAGGGTACCAACCTGCTGCAAATGTTAGAAAGCAGCTCAGTTAAACCTGAGTATAGTAAATAAATAAAATAAAGCCAGTTGCAATCAGCCAGGCTGGAAGAAGTCACAAGACAAATGGTGCAGTGTTAGCTATGGCACATTTTCTCTGAGGGTGCCCTGGTTTTAGCATTTCTCCCAAAGGAAGCTGAGCACCAGGAAAGTGCTGTAAGCTGTGAAGTGATTGCATCCTGTTTAAGAAACATGGTCAGATGATTCAGGAAAGTCGCTCTTACTGAATTTATGGACCTCGTGTTTGTCTGCAGCTCCTGAGCTCTCCCAGTGCCAACTATATGGAATGATTTGTGAGGGTCTCATTAAATATTGCTGCTTATTTGCCTTGTAATTGCTCTTACATTGGTCAGTCATGACAAGACCTGTGATCCAGGACTGCTACATCTCTCCAAAGGAACACAGTCCTCAGCAAGGATATAGTAGGAGTGGGCCAGCACTATTAAAGAAATAAAAGCCCTTAGAAAACATGGATCCTATTTGTTGAAGCCAGAGAGAGAGCAGAAAATAGTGATTTATTCTGAGAAGAATAGACTGTGAGCAGAAAGAAGGGGTATTGTTGAAAAATAATTTACGTGCAAGAGCTCCTAGAAACAGAAATGCCAAATGAGACAGTCCATGACAGGGAGGAGGACCAGAATTTCAGAATAATGAGGGCAGGGTGACTCCAGGCAATTCTTGTTAAGTCACATCATACTTATTATATGCTTACTTATATACTTATTATATACTTACCAATTTTGCTTTTGTTTCAGAAACCTGGATGCTGCAAAGGATTCTTTGGTCCAGACTGCATGCCTTGCCCAGGGGGATTTTCCAGTCCGTGTTACGGCCGGGGAAATGTAAGTATCCTCCTGGGGTGCAGTGAGCAGTTGACACAAGGTGGTTAGAGCTTGTAGTTGTACGATTCAGAATTTGTGTTCTAGGGCTAATCCTGTAACAGTGGCAGCAAAAGATCCAGGGAGAATAGCATGTACTTATCAGTGAGTTTTCTGTCTTGAGCTCTAACGTTAATCACCCTGGATGCTGGGGACAGCTCTGGCTTCTACTACCACCGCTCTTCAAAGTCCTGGTTTTTACTGCAAGTGTCAAAGTGCCTTTGATCGATATCAACGCCTTGACTTTGCCTTGGTTTTGTGAGTTTCAATCACTTTGGTTTTCTTTTTGTTCTCCTTCCAGTGCAGTGACGGCATACAAGGGAGTGGCAACTGTCACTGCTTTGAAGGTTTCAAAGGAATAGCCTGCCACATCTGCTCAAACCCAAACAAGCATGGCGAGAACTGTGATGAAGGTTGGTAATTCTGATGGAGAGACTAGAGGGAAATGTAGGACAAGGATATAGTGCAGGTTCATCTATCTTGAGTTCCCTGCTGGCAAGACTAGCATCATGGGGGAAGTGATGGAAATGTCACCATGGGTGTCCCTTCAAACAACAGTGGAGAAAACATGGCTGATATGACAGTGGCAATGGGGGTCTTGGAAGCATCAGCCAAATTTAGGTGTGGGACTTTGATTTAGAGATCTCATGCTAGGAAAGAGAAGACAGTTGACAAGGACCTTGAGCTTGATAGCCTAAATTTGAGCCTGTCCTTGCAGCCAATAAAAAAAAATGGACTCAGGCAGTCACGGCATCTGTTCCTTGGTCAGTTTTGAAGTATGACAGATGTTGCTCAGCAGACTTCCCTCTGTCAAGAACAAATGGGATGATCATTTGGTTTCACAAGAGATTGTGAAGGAAAGTTGAGAATCTACAAACGTCATCACTATAGTGGATTCTGGCCTTTTTCTAGTTACTGATCTTACTCCGTGTACTTGACAGATTGTGGCTGCGTCCATGGTGTCTGCGACAACAGGCCTGGCAGCGGCGGTGTGTGTCAGTCCTGGTCCTGTAAGGAAGGCTATACCGGGAAATTCTGTGACAAGACATCCAAGAACTGTGGCCCAAGCGGGCTGTCCCAGTACTGTCACCAGCATGCTGTCTGCAGCCTCAATGACACAGCAAGGTCAGTCTCTCTGGCATGCACGTTCAGGTGGGCACATTGTCACTGTACAGGCACACTGCAGCTATGAGGCTGCCAGCTCTGTAATTGTGTACATATGTCTGTGAACTTGTTGCACAGGATTGTTTGAGTAATGCAGCCAACCTGCTAGACATCAAAGTCCGATTCTTGCTTGCTTGAGAGGCTCAAACTGCCTTTTTGCTCTCTGCTGCCTTTCAGAAGGAGCTGCTCTATCCGTTTCTCTTTTGTGCTTATACTTTTAAGGTGCATCTGCATGGATGGATATGAAGGGGATGGGTTTTCCTGCCAGCCCATTGACCTGTGCAGTCAGCCAGAACGAGGAGGCTGTTCACAGAATGTAAGTTGGATCAGACTGTCAAAGCATGGAGAAGCAGCTCCTATCAGTCAGAGCAGGGGTCTGACTCTTGGGACTGTTACAGATTTTTGAGTACTAATTTTCCCTGCCTGTAAGATAGGATGGAATAACAGGTACCTTGACACAGTTGTCATAAGGATGTACCTCATTTGGTGCCAAATTGTGACACCTAAGGGAGAGTTTGGCTGGTCTGCACAGGTATTTTGGCAGCCACAGAGACTAACCGTAGAGATAAGTTTTATTTTGTATTGATTTTTCCCTCAAGCTTTTCTAATGTGTGCTAGTTTCTCTGCTGCTGTGTTCAAGCTGTAGCTTAGCTGTGAGCTCCAAGCCATATTTCTAGTAACCATGAATGCTACATAATTATCCTTAGTAAAGAATTGTGGTGCTTTACGATGGGAATGACTGCCAAATAGTCAGACCTTCTAATTTAACCCCCTCAGTGAGAGAAACACATTGGGCCGTGTAGAAGGAAATAGGATGGCACTAGGTACAAAGTCAATCTTTCCAGAGAGACACCTGTCCTCCATCATTGATTCCATCCTGCATGTCCAGGCAGGAGATTGTGCTTCTCCTCTTCAGGCGATATTTCTTCTGTAATGGAAGAGCTTCACATGTTGATAGGGAATGCCCTGTGAGATCTGAGCCACCCTAGACACAAGTGTCTCCTCTCTGAAAACACAAAATATTTCCAGAATCACTTTATTGTAAGTTGTCTAGGACTTTTCTGTAGAAGATGCTTCCACTCCCCACCTCCAACGCTGGCATCAAAGCTGGTCATTCAGAAACTCTCCACAGTCTGATGAAGGAGATCTGTTGCTGTATTTGCACCACACTCCCTCCCTTCTGCTGAATTTAATTCTTGTTCTCTCCCTTGCCTTGTAGGCCCTGTGCACCAGTACTGGCCCTGGCACTGCCACCTGCCAGTGCAACACAGGCTGGACCGGTGACGGGAAGGCCTGCGTTGCTATAGACAACTGCATGCTGGAAAGCAGAGGGAACTGTCACATCAACGCTGACTGCGTTTATGTTGGCCCTGGCCAGGTATGATCAATGCTAAGCAATCTGATGGTGGACTTAACATTTCTGAAGCTGTTCTGAGGTGCCCTGGGATTGCCAGAGGCAGAAATTGGGCTGATCAGCAACAAAACCTGCTTGTCTGCTGCCAGAAACACCAACTGCAGCTAAAACCACACAGTGTGCTTGCATGAGGAGAGATGCACTGATGTGTTTTGGGTGACTGCTCTACTCTGAAACTTTCATTCAGCAAAGAGATGACATTCCATCATATGGCTTGGTATAAGGCATCCGTTGCTGTGTCCCCCTTGTTCCCAGATCACAACATATTCTCAGAAAAGCATGTGCAACTGTTCAGATAGTCCATGGAGGGAGCTGGGCTGGCAGTCAGATGTCTTGAGATAGCACAAAACCATGCAGAAGTGGCTTTTCAGGGTGCTGCTTCTCAAAGTTCTCCCCACTGAGTCAGGGGAGCACTGGACAATGTGGTGAGAAAAGATGCCCAATCCTTAGCAGATTTTAGAAGGTGAAATGTGCAAGTGCTCTCCTAGCTATCTTGAAAGTGGGAAGCTTTGAAATTAAGCCCTCTTCTCTTTCTGCCATTCACTATGTCTGTGTCATTTTCTGAAAAGGTGGATGTAAAGATGGAAACCATCATCTTCACGTGACCCTCCCACAGCAGCCAAGCAGTGCAAAGGATCAGTTTGCTTGAGTAATCAGGCAGTGTGTGTGCTGTGATAGAGGGTGATGCCCTCCTAAGGAAATACCTCCATATTTCCAGGTCTTGAGGGACCAGGAAGAAAACTTGACAAAACAAATTAAGAATTGTTTTACTGCCTTAGGCCTTTTTTGGGTAGCAAATAAGGACATTCTGATAGGTCTATAAAATTGAAATGTCTCTTTCTTGCAGAGCAAGTGTGTCTGCAAGAGGGGTTATGCTGGCGATGGCCACATCTGTGATGCAATCAACCCATGCCTTATGGACAACGGTGGCTGCCATGACTTGGTGAGTAGTTTAAAGTGCTGTCCCAAGGTGTGCATGGCAGTGGAGATTCCTGTGCTCCTTGACAGAGGTTTTTCAGCCACAGCATCAAGACACCTGCAAGGATTTACCTTGCATCATCTTACTGGCATGCCACTGAGGTGTTACAAAGGTTTGGTCTCTGATTTAGCCAGGCAGATCCTCGATTTTTGTGAGTTCACACAACCAAAGCCATCACCTAGGCTTTGCTGCGTGAGGTATAAATTCAGTGCCACCATAAAGGCAACAGGAGGAAGGTCCTTCTGTGTGCTCCTCTAGCCCAGGTCATGGGAGGCCAGAATTCAGTTCCTGGATAGGTGTTACACTTCGTAGCCTGTGTTTGCCTTCTGATTTATTCTTTCCTTGTATTTGCAGGCTACATGTGTACCCGTCGGAGGAGGAGAGAGATCCTGCACTTGTCCTCAAGGCTACATGGGGGATGGCATGACATGCTACGGGGACATTCTAAAAGTGAGTAAAAAGCAAATGTCTGAGATTTTCTTGACATTGGAGAGAAATTACTCTGCTCTTACTTTCCTTTTCTGTTACCTGAGTTGACTACTTCTCCCAGCACCAGCCTGACAGCACAGCACGCGTGTCTGCCCAAGGTCACAGAAACAGAACTGGTGCCAAGTGTATTTGTGAAACCATTGGCAATAATTTCCAAGCTGCTTCACCCTTGTCTATTCCGTGCAATAAGTCATCCCTTTTTTTTGTTGTTTGGAACGTTTTTCAGGTCAGAGCTGCTAGGCTCATTTTCTGTCATTAGAAATATCAAGGGCCATTGTGGATTCAATCCCTGTCCCTGGTAAACATAAGTAATTGCAGATGAGTTGAAAAGAGTTTGTTTATTTATACCAAAATATAAAAATATTTTATATTTGGGAATATTTTTTTTTTTTTAATGACTGGAATGTGGTTTTAGGAGTACCCATCCCTCCCCATGATACACAGTGTCTGTAATGGTTGTAAGGTGAAAGAGGAATGTCTAAGTCATTATTGCCAGATTTGATATTTTAGAGGACTCTTTTCCCCAGCTCTGGGTCTCCCAGCCCTGCAACCCCAGTGCTCAGCAGGGGTAACCCTTCTGTTGTTTCTATTTGGAAGGAGCTGGCCAGGAACTCCCACTTTGCAGGCTTCTACGACTGGCTTAAGGTAAGGACAGCCATAGAATGCCCGCACGGGTAAGTTTGGTAGAAGTCTCTGTGAACACTGCAGCTAGAGAAAGAGAAACTCTGTTTAACTTTTTCATTATAGAAAAACTAAACAACAACAAGCATGTAGAAAAACTCTGGAGTTTGTGGTAGTGAGGGTCGTGAGTGTGTTTTGGGGGCCTTGTTTCTAGTACCGGAGGAAGCTGGGGCTGTGTTACACTTAATTTTCATAGGTGTATCATCTGTAACTCCTGGCCATCATAAAAAAGCACGGAAGGGAAAGCAAAAGAGGTAGCATTGTAACAGCTATTTTTCAGAAGAGCATGCTTTGAGAAGTTAGACTGTTTGTTCCTTTTCTTGTTACTGCTTCCCTGTCTTTGGTGTGGCAATAACAGAGACACTCCGCATACTGCAGCAAATCTGTAGAAGTACGCTATGTTGTATGGCGTCTAATTGAGCTTTAGCTTACCTGTCCTGCTGCATACATTGCTTTTGCCAGAAATAATCTTGGTCTGGCCCCCAAAACTAATGTTGAGGGTTCAGAAAGGATTTATGGATATGATTGAATGGGTTTGAAGATTAATTGAAGTATGAAAGTAGAGTTTAAACTAGCAATTCTCCCCTTGTCAAACAGATGTCAACTGTTTTGGCTAAGTCATCTGTGGCATTAATTGATTGTCAACAGCATTTACCTGCCAGACGCAGGAGACCCTGCTGTGCTGCTGGAGCATATATGTTGGATGACTGTTGATTATGTTTTGCAGTACTGTCATGTGGCACTGTCATGTCTTATTTTTTTTCATTTTTATGCTTTGGACAACAGAAATCTCTCTTCAGCATCCCAGCAGGAACCAATGTCACTGTCCTGGTGCCATCGGAGGCAGCTATCAAAAACTTGAGCAAGACTGAGAAAGATTTCTGGTTGACCCCCTACATGCTGCCGTTTTTAGTCAGGTACGAGGAGACTCCTGCTTTTGCTTTATATTTCCAAACAACAGTAACATAGCCATGAGCTGGATTTCTGCTTGTATAAGACCAATAAACAGTTATCTTGAGATAAATATAGAAGCAAGGTTAACTATCTAAGAGGCAAAGAATTTAGTAAGTATTTAAAACATAACAGACCACAGGCTACAGGAAGAGGGTCTGCATTTGCAGAGAGGGATTTTCCTTGTCATGTAGATGAAGATGGCATCAGGACAAGTAATTCCCTTCATCATTCTCTCCACATGCTTAAATACTTTATGTGAGAGTCATGAATGTTGGGTGATATAATCTTTTCTCCCTGTTATAGAAACAGTGCTCTAAACTTTTCTTTACCTACCATTGTTCCCTTCAGGGCCCACTTTCTTGAAGGTGTCTTCACTGGTGAAAAGCTCAAAGAGTACGACAGGCCAGAATTACCCACCCTCAACCCACAGACCAGATGGCAGATAAACACCAGGAGCGCTGTAAGGATTTCTTACGTAATGCACATGTACAAAGATAAAATTAAATTGCTTAAGAGCTGCTGCATCTAATGGAGAGCCTGAGTGGAACACCGAGGCCCTCAAACTCAGACATCTTTTAGAAACTGCACCCAGATCAATCATGTGCAAACTTGAACGAACAGTATATTCGTTTTGAACTTACTTGGCAATTTCTAATCCTTTTGCTTCTCTCTCTGACATTTTTGCAGGTATTAACCATCCAGAATGCGAGTATAGTCGTCAGCGACATCCCTGCCAGCAACGGCATTATTCATGTCCTCAGTAAGGTACGTTGGTATATGCAATACTGGGAAACTGGGAACTGCTGCAGTTGTAGCAGCAGGTTGTGTTGCAGCATCTGTGATGGGGCCTAGGAAGGGATATAATGACAAAAATATATTTGGTTATCACAAGATCCTGACAGATGTTTCCTGTGCAGCAGTGTTTAATGTTTAATATATTTGGTCTCCAGGACAAGCGAGAGGGTAGTTCCTCTTCTCTTGGCTGACGGAAGAGTTAAGGCTATTGCAGAATTGTGTAAAATTAGGCCATTTCTAATTGCTTTTCTTGCAAGCAGGACAAGAGTCTAGTGTGATTTCCCCTGGAGCCCCTTGCCTAACCTTGCTTATAAACTCACTTTTTCCCCAGGTTTTGTTGCCACCTTCAGAAGATATCCCACCAAGTCCTCCAGGTCTGCAGGAACAGCTCAAGACAGTTGCCTCATTCAGCATATTTGAGAAGTTGCTACAGGTAAGCAGTTGAGGTGAGCACGTTGTTGTTGTTGTCAGAACTGTCTTTTCAGCAAATATCCACCTTACCCTGTACTAATGGACCAAAATTTAGACTGCCTGATGAGAAAAGGGAGACCATCTGTTTCCTGCCATTCACAAGGGATCTTCTAGGATAGCTCTTCTGAGCAGCTGGTGTTACATACTTACAATCAGATCTCTATATCATTGCATCTTATTCCAGTGGAAGATGACCTGTCTACTGCAGGCACACTCGTGCTTGTACACGGCAGAGCAGCCTAGAGGAGAAGGAAGGCTTGTTCATGATTCAGAAGCTGCACTTATGTCAGCCCAGGAGGAGAAGCAGCAAGCAATTAGACATGTGTGCCTGAGTAGAAGTTGTATATCCCGTTTTCAAGCATTTCCTCTAGCACTTTTGCCTTTGTAATTGATTTTATGTGTGGTTTAGTTTTTAATGAGTACAAATGTAATTCCTAATGTTACTATTTGGGCATTTTTTAGCAATATCAGCTCATTGGAAAAATTGAGTCCTCTGAAAAGTATACAATTTTTGTTCCTGGAAATAATTCCATCAAGGAGTACTGCCATGCTGCCAATGTGACACAGTTGGTAAGTTCACTGATTGCTTACAGTTTGAATATGTATTGTGGTAACTGCAGGGAAATGTACGCTGTCAGATCATGAACTTGACTTCAGTGGATTTGAGCATGGAGAGGAGAAGCTAGGAGAAATGTGGCAGAGAGAAATTAGAAGGTTTCCTGAGGTGTTGCGAGGGGATCTGAAAATAACATTTGGACTCTAAATGCAAATTTCTGAGTAGATTTGAATGTAGATAGAGAGCACAGTATATTCCCCTTTCTGGTGGGCTGTAGCATGCCTGTGGCAATTTTGAAGCTTTTGAAAGTTTCCAAAAAACATTTATGACTTCATCCAAAACCAGAGTCATCAGGTGTGATCAGTCATCTGTGATAGGCAGTTACTAAACTCTGTGGCTTAGTTAGCTGTTACAGATTGGTTAGGAACTCTTCTCATGCGATATGTCTGACTGAATTATAGTCTAGGAAGTCAAAAGAGTCCTAACATTTGGTTTTTTTGCGGACTTAGGACAACGAGACAATGCAGTACCACGTTGTACTGGGAGAGAAGCTCTTGCCCACGGATTTGAGAAGTGGAATCCATAAGAACAGCATGTTAGGGCTTTCCTACTGGCTAATGTTCTATCAAAACAGCACCCAGGTAAGGAGGGACAACTGTTCTGCCATTTGAGGATCTGGCTAGCCCTATCACTTTCTAAGGCTGGTAGCTGGATACATCCATGTCTGTTTTGGACACCCGTACAGTTTACCTGCTGTGGCTGTCTGACAGCTGTCAAGCAATCCATGCAAAAAGAGTCAAAGGTTATTGTCTCAGCTGTTTCCTTCTCCTTTGCAGAAGTTTGTCAATAATATTCCTTTGGATGGAAAATTTCTCGAGACAAAGAATGGCATGCTGATTGGAATTTCAGAGGTCCTCCAGATACAGAAGAATCGTTGCACTGCCAATACCACCACCATACAAAAGGTAACGATGATTATCAAGCACCTGACCACCATTTCACAGGATTTCTCCACCTGCTGAACCAAACTGATGAATAGCAGAAGACCTACCTTGTCTCTTCTATATGGATGAGACAGTAGCTTGTAGTCTGACCCCAGATGAGCCACAGGTGAAATGGGACATCATGGAGACTTGGCACTTCCTAGCCTCAGACTCTGTACTTCTAATGCAGCAGATCTGCAGCTCTTGCGCTGTACATAGCTCCCTTGCTGGGACTCTCTCACAGTGCCAGCTGTGGGGCAGGCTAATGCAGGAACTTCCAGATAATCAGCTGTGGAAGGAGAATCCAGCCCAATCCTTGCATGGCATGTCCAGAGGCTTCCCTAGGAAATGCTGTGGTCTACCAGAGAGTCATGGCTGAAGTCCAGCCTGGATGTATCTTGTAGCTCTTGGCCCTCTGAAGGTTGCAGGGTCAGACTGAGGCAGGCCTGCGCTGTTACAAATGAGAAAAAAAAAAAAAGTATTTTCAGCCTTCCATGAAGGAATTCCAGGCCTGCAGAAAGCCCTATTCCAGCTGAGAGACTCAGGAAAGGTGTAACTTCTGGTTTGTTTTGTGGTACAGTCTCTGGAGTGCAAAAATAAGACCTTGTGTGAAGCCTTTAATAGCAGCCAGGACCTGAGGGTCATGCATCATGATTTTTAATTCTTTTGGTGTTTTGAGCCACAGAAATAAATACATCTTTGTCTTTGTCCCAGCCAGCAGCTTGTACAGCAGCATTTGTAATTCAAGAATAGTGTCTTGGTATAATGTGGGTAAAGAACACGCATGTGACTTGTCCTGTTCTCTGTGCCCTAGTCAAGATGCGGCAAATGTGAGAAGGGGATCAAGTGTCCTCCTGGATCAGTTCTTGTGGTGAGTCTTTGATTCATGTGACATCTCACAGACTGTTTGCAGACAGTGCTTTGATGTCCTTTTATTGGTCTATAGATGTCATCTCGATACCTGAAAAAATGTACCTTTGAGTCCTCTGTGGCTCATTCATTAGCAGAGTTTGTAAGCAGAGGTTTCTGCAGGAAAAAAAAAAAAATGAACCATGAGGCTCCTTACAGAGCTGGCACCAGACTTTGCCTGAATTTCAGGGGTCCTTTAGTGCATGCAGTGTGGGGAGTTTCCTCTCTTGGGGGAAAAAATAAATGTCTTTTTTGATTTTTTACCATTTTGACATTATCATCAAGGAAAGACAGTTCAGAGGTGTCAATAACGATTTCCCAGCCCGGACCGCTGATTTATTCACACAGATGGGCCATTTGTGCCTGCAGCTTATTTGTGAGTGAGTGACAAACATTTCTAGAGAGGAAAACAACTAAACATTTTGTTTCCATGCTGCTATGAATTGCCTAGCAGCTACATCTCCCTTCCTAAGCTTCATTGCTTTACTCTGTGCCAAACATTTACCAATTATTTTTTCTCAATATTCATCCTGACAGGTATACCAAGGATTTGGTAGGTAACAAAATAGACCATGTGTGGTGACCTCACATCTAGAGATGCCTCATTGGTCTCATCTGTGGGAAGTCCAAATTTTTAGGGCTGTTCCTGTAGAATAAAAAGCGTTATTCCTCTGTTAGGCAAGAACACGGTCATATGCACCAAAATGTACAATCTGTTTGTCTAAATATTGTAATATCTTCAGTCTGTATCTATGTTGATGATATCTGCAGGAATTGCCAGGAAGCGAAAATCTCGCTCGCTGTGAATTACGCTCTGGGGATCCAGGAATACTTGGCTGCCATTTCACCTGTGCAAAAGTTTCTCTGGTAAGAAAAACATTTGCCTTGGATTCATTTTGACAAAAGCAAGATGGGTGTTAGAAATACAGCCATGGAAATACAACTGAAGTCCTGAGTGCATTTGTGTCATTGCATAGATGAGACCAGGCTCATCTGGGAGTTGCTCTCCATCCTAGAGATGCAGGGCACTGGAGGAAAAATAAACCTGCAGAAATGTCTGCACAGTGATGGACTGTGATCTGCTGCTTTGGCATTGTTACTTTGTGTTTTGTCCTGCAGAGGATAAGAGGGAGTTGCATGTTTGAAGTCTGGTTTCCTAAGGAAATGAGGCATGAATGATGGTATTTTGCTTGTGTGTATGCCTTCCCGAATAACTGATGACTAATTGAAGTTGAACCAAAGCAAGGAGCAGAAGATCTTGCAGCTATTACGGCCCCCACCAGTTTTGTGAAAATGTGTGTCTGGGAGAAAACAATTGAAGAGGAAATGGTAGTAGAAAGACTTGTGTGAATTTGAGCTCTTACAGCTATTGAAGCATGTCCCTGGAAGGTTTGGTGGGAATGAAAGATTGAGGAAAAGGGAGAGAGGCAGTGGGACATATGGTGCCCACAGGCAGAGCTTCAGTCAGCATTTGTACCCCCCTGGGCACTTTTTTTTACTAAATGACCAGTGCTGTTCAAGTTGCAGTGCAGACCTCTACATGAGGCTCTGGACAACAGAGCACTACATTTTGGGGGGCTCACTCTGTCCTAACTGTGCCCATCTGGTCCTTTCACACATTGTCAGAAATTACGGCTATTGCGTAGTTAAACGAGAAGAGTAGCTTCCCCAGTCGAGCTGTACCTTGACTGTGCTGCACAAGACGGCTCATCCCAGCCTGTTCTTTTTTGTTCCCCAGAGGTCCATTTGCTGCCCTGGCTACTACGGACACATGTGTGAAATGTGCCCTGGGAAGCCAGGCCAGTGGTGCTCCGGGAATGGGGAATGCCAGGACGGCATCGAGGGCAGCGGAGAGTGCCAGTGCCTGGAGGGTTTCCACGGCACTGCCTGCGAAATGTGTGAAGTGGGCCGATACGGAGCTGACTGCAAATCAGGTGACACCGATGGCTGTTGTGGCTTGTCTCTATCATCCTGCATGCAAGGGGAGAAGGAGTGACCGCATCTCAGCTCTCAGGAGGGGTGGTGGGAGAGAAGAAATGTCCCAAGATGTCTGAGACAGGGAAACAGCTGGCAGGCTACCGAGAGAGGGACAGTGGGAGTAAGCACTTGTGGTCAGCCAGAGGAGTGGCCCCATTTTTCATCCTCAGCCAAGACTGTGCTATGCCGCTGCCACCCAAACTATAGAAAGTAGAGGTGCATGGTCCATCCCTAGACTTTTTAACCTGGTAGCAAGGGAACAAAAGGAGATACTCCTGTGACTTTTTTTTTAATGGAAGCTTCATGCATTGGATTAGGAATAGTGCAGCGAGACTTTGCTTGTGAGACTGGTTGGTCTGACAGTGATGCATGTTTCTGTTTCCTCTTCAGAATGCGCCTGTGACAACGGGATCTGTAACGATGGACTGCAAGGGGACGGGAGCTGTGACTGTTTCCCGGGGTGGAAGGGCCCTACCTGCCAAGAATGTGAGTGAGTGTGTAAGGACCCGTAGTGTAATACTGCCCTTTTGGCAGAGAAATCTGTGTTAGCTGAACAAGGTGACCAAAGATGCATCTGCTTTGCATCCCCCAGAAAGCTTACCAGACTGTGCTAGCTCGTTCCTGTGCATGAGCTGCATTTATGTATGATGTGACTTCCCCAACAGCACTAGTTATTTGGGTGACATTCATGTAGGGAAAAGCACATCACCTGCTTCTGTCCCCACTGAGATTTGAGGTACCTCAAGAACAGCCCCTTGCCCTGGGAGAGACACAGAAGCTCCCAGCTAGATTGGGTTGACCATGACTCCTATTACTTGCCTGAGAAGGTGACAGGGTTTGATTTGAAGCCTCCAAAGGGCCCCAGTGTGTCTGCTGAGTTGCTTTGTCTGCTCACAAGATCTACTGATTTAGGTGAGCACAGGCCATGGTCTGCAGTTCTCAATTAATCTGTCATTGTGTGTTGAAGTAGTATGTTGAAGATGTTTATTCCTGGGATTTGGGATTATGATTACCATTGGGATAGAGGGATATAAGCTCTTAAATAATTTGAGACTTCAAAGTTTTGCACACAAAGATTGAGTGGAGCTGTCCTGTCTAGTGTAAATGCAAAGCAAACAAGTTCATCTTTTTGCTCCAAATGAGGCAAAGCCAAATGGCCCTGTGTGTCTGGATTAACAAGGTTTCAGTCCTTGTTTCATTCCTAGCAATGTAGGCCATGCAGGTAGGATCAAACTGAACTGTTGTCTCAGAGAGAGAACACTGAATTCACTCCCTTGCAAAATGCTAGAAGAAAAATCTTGTAAGGTTTTTCTGCTGCCATGCAGGACATGAGAGTTAGCATAACTGCTGCTGTGTCCCATCATCGTTCAGCGCACCACAAGTGTGACACTGGGGCTGTTTGCAGAGTTCTTTATTCTAGATGGCAGAAATGTCCGCAGCAAGTGCTAGATTGAAAATGGCAAGTGACGTTTGTGTTTTCTGTTGCAGTAATCAAGATTGACTTATGCAATAACACTTGCCACCAAATGGCCAAGTAAGTACAAAGAAAGGGACTGGGTTGTTCTCAGAAAGCCATATGTGTGTGTATGTGTTTTGCATAGAGCTGATTCAGTGTTTAGAAGTTCACAGAGGGCTGGGAGGAGATGCCTGCTCATTAAAGGTGCATAAATGTCAGTTCCATCCTGGGAACTGTCTTGGGTGCTAAGCTGCATCCACTTTCCCAGGGATTTTGTCTGAGCACAAAATCTTTCCAAGTTCTTTCTGCATATGTGGATGGGAGAAAGCAGAGACTCCAAGGTACTCCCAAGTCTGGCCATATTCATACAGCAAATCAGCCACTGACAGGCCTTTGCCAAGGAATTTCATTAAATAGGCTGATGGACTCTGATGACTCCCTCTTGCTGCCTACTCTATCCATTATCTGGTCTACTGTTTTGCGATATTGGGACCCAACCCATCTCCATTTTACCGTGCAGAAGCACGTGGATATGGTGAAGGTGCCCTGTGCCAGTGTGATTTGAGTATTTGGTGCTGTAAAGAAATACACAGCACCTTTAGGGATGTTCCTCCTGTGGTCAGTGTGGACGATTAACTTGCACATGCCAGACTTGGATAGGGTTTCCCACTGGCCAAGCGAATCAGGAGATGTCATCAGTGATTGTTTATCCCTTTCAGCTGCCTCAATAGCTCCACAGATTCCACACCTATGTGCTTCTGCTCTGCTGGATACACAGGGAATGGGACCCATTGCACAGGTATGTTATGTCCAGCAAGGGTGGGCAAGATTCAGGGCTTGCAGACGTCTGTTGAGACTACGCAAAGACAAGGATTTTGTTTGTGAAATAAATGGCATGATGTTGCCAGAGAAAAGATCCCTCTCAGCTGTCCACCATGAACTCTGCCTGCTTTGGTAGAGAGGTTTTCCAGTCTGGAGCTTTACACGGGAAGCTCTTGATGTTGCTAGAGCTTGCAAGAGAGGGATAAAAAGGCAGGCAAGGGTAGCAGGGCAGCTCTTACTGCTTGTGGAGAGAGAAGCGCATCACAGGAACGGTGGCAAAGATATAACAATTTTGGCCATGAATCCATGGAATATTTTGTGCTCTTCCTATTTGCTGGCCATGTCAAAATTCAGTAGAAGCAGTGCAGCAGTTGTGCCAAAAGGGGAGGATTTCAGATACTGCTCTAGAGCTACGTACAAACCTGGTCTATGTCAAAAGCAAACAGATAAGAAAAAAAAACACTGAGTGATAAAATTATAACAGTCAAAACACTGGCAGACATCACTGTTTCTTTTCAGTATTGCCCTTGCTTGAAAATGAGTGATGGGGGGAGGAAAAAGAAAAAAAAAACGAAACATTTACATTGTCATCTGACCATTAGTCCTCAGTGAGCAAGTACTGTGACGGAAAGACTTCTCAGTCCAATTTGGGGGTTACTTAAGCTCAGCATGACTTTTGAACTGGCCTCTTTCAGATCTGGATGAAACCCCATGCCTTTGAAGGACCTACACTTTCATCAAGAAACAAAGATGTTATGATTTTTGTTAAGATGGATGATCATTCTGGCACAGTTCATCTTTCCTAGATGCTCTGAGCTCATTCTGCCTCTCGTTTCTGGTCACAGAAATAGATCCATGCACTATCGATCATGGTGGCTGCTCCATACATGCTGTGTGTACTAAAGTGTCCCCGGGAGAGAGAACCTGTGTTTGTAAGGAAGGCTACGCTGGAGACGGGACACTCTGCATGGGTGAGTGCTCAGTGCATGTTCTGGTGATAGCGGCGAGGCGTTACCTGAGCAAAGGGGAGTTTCAGAGTAAAAGCATTAAAATTTCAGATTAAAGTGTTGAATAACTCAATTCTACTTTCACTTTGTTCATACAGTGATTATTTCAAAGCAAGTAATTGCTGGCTGATCTTGATTCAACTGTCTTTCTGCTTTTTGTCAAAGCTTTTGCACAGATACATGTAGGTGTGTACGTACATACCTGTAGGTATACGTATGTGCTCAGCAGTCTCCCATAGTGGTGCTCTGAGATGAGGATGGAGCTGTGGGAGGGTCCAGTCTTCTCATGTCCTTTAAAGCACACCCGGGCAGAGGTGGGATTTTCTGTGGGCAGATTTATCACAACACAGACACACACATGTGGCAGAAGTAGAACTTGCAACTTGCAGTTCTTCCCTGCTGCCACAAGTCACTTTTCCACCAAGATGTTTCCCAAGCTGGGGAGGTCCTTCGTGTGGCTTTCCCAGTACCTCTTTCACTGAGCGATTCCCAGCTTTCTTGAGCAGCCCTCAGCAATGTGGCCTTATTGTTTTGCTGCAGAAATTGATCTCTGTCTTGAAAGCAACGGGGGCTGCCACACCAACGCGGAGTGCATTAAAACAGGCCCAAGGAAGGTGAGTAAGACGAGTGTCAGGGCATCGTTATGGAGGTTGTCTCAGCTGTGTGATTCTCTCAAAGACAATCCCCTGCATTGCTAGTGTTACCTCAGCCTTTAATGCCACAAGAAGCACATAAAAATGAGTTGCATACTTTCTTAATTTCAGTATTCCATCGCAGTGCTCTTCCTTGTGCTTATTACCTTCCACATAAAAGAGTTGTCTGAAAAGGGCATGAAAAGATTGCCATTTCCTTGATTGCCATTCCTGTTGGCCAGAGGCTGGAGATAGTCTCAAGTTATATTTGTTGTTGACAGAAGCATGGTTATTCATGAAGTGCATGACAAATGCTATACCACATGCTTTCCATCCTGCTCAGCCATCGCGTGCTTTTCTTTATTGGGTCCAAGTTTCAGGCTGAGCATCTGTTCTCCCTCCAGGTTGTCTGCAACTGTCTTCCTGGTTACAGTGGGGATGGCGTGAGCCAGTGCAACCCCATCAACTTGTGTGAACAGGTATGTCTGCATTTTGCTGCTACCAGAGGCAGAGGCCACAGCCTTGAAGCGTTCCTTTCTCCCAACTGTTAACAGCAAGAACAGGGTTAGCCTGCTTGTTTAGAGCTGGCTATCTTGCCCTTTCACACACTGAAGGGATTTCCAGGTGTGTTTGGTTCCTGTTGCCTCTCAGAATGACCTGCAAGTCTCTCATCCACCTGGCACTCCCTCTTGGGGGAGAAGCAGTGTGGAGATAGTCATATAGGGTTGGAGGTATGTGGGCTTGTTTCTCTGCATCTGTTTTGTGTGCAACATGCTCAAAAGCTTAAATGTAATCTGTTGCTCACATCTCTGCCATGTCAAAATCTCTCTGAATCATGACATGATTTTGTCATCACTGTGGGTTCCAAAGTAAGGTGCAGAAGTTTTGTTTCACAGTAGGTTTTGTTGCTGAAAAGCCCTTGAGAATTTGGGTGAAGTTTATTCCAAGGCACTAGACAGATGGGAGGAATGATTTCCCTCCCACTGGGCTGGATGTGGGTAGCAGCTCCCACATGCAAGTGACTGTTCAAATTGTTGATGATACCCCTCCACACAAGCCTTTCACTTCTCTTGCTAGAACAATGGAGGCTGTAGTCCATTTGGGCTCTGCAAGTACACAGGCCCTGGCACTCGAAACTGCTCCTGCTCTCGGAACAATATTGGAGATGGCTTCACCTGCCATGGCAAACTGTATCAGGTGAGAAGCATGCGCAGCATCTTTTCTGTTCAGGCCTCCTGCCCTGCAGCAAACCACTCCCTCGCCTTCAAGTGTAAGCTGCGGGCAAGCGGGTCTGTGGTGTCATATCAAGACGTGTGCTGTAGGTACAGACAGGTGCTTTCAGGCAAGCTATCCATAAATTGTAGGTGTATCTGGGGTGCCAGCTGGGGGAGAGAAGCACAGTAAGGGAGCTGCGATGTGAAGACTGCTGCTCTGTTGGCAGCATTGGCCATACCTTTAGGGAGCTGTTTTCTTAATGAGACAAGCAAATGGGAATTATTTTTTTTTCCCCGAAAGGAGCCCACTTCTAGTCTGTGGGATCAGGGCAGGTATCCTCCGTGGCCATGCCAGGACTTGGGATTCAGTCTGGAGGGTAGCAATCTGTCTCTAGCTCTGTTGCCAATTCAACAGCCATCCTTGGGAAAACTGATGATCTTTTCTAGTAGTGGCAAATAAAAGCTGTCATGCCCACAGCAGAGCCAAGAGAAAAGAGATGGTCTCAGCTTTGTGCTTCTGCTCTTACTGAAAGTTAGTGTGGTAAGGAGGGGGACTTTGCTCTGCCACACCTATGTCTGCCACTCTGGACAGCATCCCAGAACTGACAGTGACAGCACAGTGAGGTTAAAGCAGAGGTTTTGTGAAGCACTCGAGGTGTCGCAGGAGCACAGGGGCAGTTAAACGTATGAGACAGGTACTGCAGAAGCAGCCAGCTTTCACCTCTCAGTCTGCTCCATTTTGCAGCATCTGAGATGTGAATGGTCCAGGCATGAATGCTTTTGTAACCTCCACGTCATCCATGCTGGCAAGGGAGAGAGGGAAAGATCACTATGGTGTGTCAGGAGAACTCAATGGGATGGGAGAGTGACCTGGAGTGGAAGGAGCAGGTCACCTTGCTGGCAAGCCAGGAGCAAGTGGAAAGGACTCTGCTAACACCAGCTGTTTCTCTTTATTTAAGGAGCTCGGAAGGATCAAAGATGCATCCACGTTCTTTAAGATGATACTGGTTGGTAACAAACAGCTTTGTCCTTGTCTCTGTGTAGTAAACCCACTTAGGGTTTTCTACAAAGGGTCTTGCTAACGAGAACTGTGCTTTCTGTTTCCTTTCCCACAAATGCTCTTCTGCCACAGGCAGAAAACATCAAGGAGCTCAGTGGGGCAGGGCCTTTCACTCTCTTCGTCCCACGGACAGATTTCATAGGAAACACCACAACGGTAAGTGTCCTCCCATCCCAAGCACAGTTGGGTGCTTGGCACACCCCAGTCATGGCAGTGTCCCCTCTGGGGCTGTTCTGCCCAGTGAACTGAAGCAAAGGGGCTGCACTGCAGAGGGTTAAAGGCATCTCCTATTTTCCATCAGCATAAGGGCAGAGGTTTGGATGCCGACTCACTACAGAGACAATCCGGGTAGGGGAGGACATGGCTCCTGTTGTTAAGGAGACCCTTACTGGAGCCCCTGCCTCATGGTCCTCAGAGGTACATCTGTGCCAAATCAGTGATGCATAGTGACTTCCATTACCCGTGGCTGTTAGGACTGGTAAAGCAAGGCTTCACAGAATCTGTGATAAAGACTTCTTATTCCTCCTCTGTGCCCCAGGCTCTGCTATTTTGCTTCCATTGATCCCTTCCTTCTTGTCCCAATAAGTGGTATGTCTGGGGCAAGTGGAGGCAGGAGGGAGGAGACTTTCATAACCCTATGAACCAGACAGATTCTTGACCAACAGCTTTCTGATGTCAGTGTAATGGATGATCCTAATACCATCACTCACAAGTCCTGTTGTACAGCTTCGAACCACTAGTCCCACCCAGTAAAGGGAAAATTCCTAATGACCACAAATCCCAGGTGTCATGTTCTCAAGGACAACGTGGTCATTTGTCCTCCATCAAGGAACCTGAATGCTGCTTTTGTCAAGCTGAATGAAATTTCCCAAAGCTTTCAAATGGTTTTGTGCATTCAGCACATTTTGGGGAAACTGGCTTTCCTGCAGGGATGGGTCAAAGGGGACTTGGACAATCCAGGGCTCTCTCATCAGGTCTGGGACCCCTGCCACGAGGCAAAGTGCCTCTGGTGTGATCTCATTCTTGTTTTCTCTCTGTAGTTTGAGGAGTGGAGGAGCAGAGGTCTCCTCCGGGACCTGCTTCGCTACCACATGGTGGGTTGCCAGAAATTGCTGTCCAGTGACCTGGAAGCCCAGGAGTCCCTTACGTCTTTATCTGGCCACAAAATAAAGATCACAGTGAAAGAGGTAGTTCTCTGCTATGGTTCCCTTCCCTGTCCCACTTGTCAGTATGTCACTTCTGCTGTCATTTGAAGGCACTGTGACTTGCCTACAGCCCACAGATGGCTTGTAGGGCAGTGCTGTGGATGGGAGTACCTCATCACATCCCTTCTCTCTCAGAATAGCATCTATCTCAATGAGGAAGCCAAAGTGGTCGTGAGTGACATCATCGGTGTGAATGGGGTCATTCATTTCATCAACCAGATCCTCATTCCAAGTGACCTGGTACACCGTAACATTTCTTCAGAGATCTCAAAGGTAAGTCTGAAGCAGTGACTGTGCCCTGATAACAGCCGCAGTGAGAACAGTGCTCGAATCTTTCTCCCAACAGCTCTGATCGTGCTGTCCCTGGTAAGGCTTTCAACCCACACCCTCAGCCCAAGGCCATGTGGGGTGCTCTTCCTCCCTGTTCCTACCTGTGTAGGGCATGTCTGAGGACATGAATTTGGCTTGTGACATGCCACATTTGTGGCATGGCAATATTTGGGACAGAAAAAGCTGTGATTCATTACTAGGGAAGAACAGGACTGGATGTAGGCAGAGGGATCGTGTCCTATGCCAACCATCACATTCCTTTTCCACTGCAGAGCAGATTGCGATGTAAGATGCCAAAACCTCTCTGGTACTCCTCAAACAAGTGCTAGGAGCTTACAGATCCTGCATTTTACAGTAAATAACACATTTTCTGTACAGCACATCAGAGTGCTGAAATTCATTCCAGCTCCTACTGTAGCAGCGTCTACCCAGGAGAAATCAGAGAAGTGGCAGCTGCTGAATTGCCAGGCCAAATCCATCGGCATGATGGTGACAGAGATAAACTTGTGTTCAGCTGCTGTAGTTGTTAACCATCTGGTCTATCCCTTGCATTACTATTCCAGGTCTTGGAGAGGGACCTCTTAGTGGTGATTATTTGCTTTCTTCCCTCTGCAGCAAAATATCACGGAAGTGGCAGAGACCTTTGGGTACACCATTTATAGCAAGCTGCTGCAGGTGAGCAACCAAACTCCTGCTCTCTGTGGCGAGGTGACATGTACATGTGCACACTCAGTTTTGGCTTTTGGCTTTTTCTTTGTATGCTGTCTTATCTCGGACAGGACGCGGAACTGCTTCCACTGGTTAGTGACCCCATGCATAGACCCTTCACCATGCTGTGGCCCACAGATGCTGCATTTAACGCCCTCTCAGAGAAAAGGCAGAAGTGGCTGTACCGCAGAGAGCATCGGGACGTGCTGGCCTCCTACCTCAAAGCACACATGATTAGGGACACAAAGGTAAATGTGACAACAAACAAGCTCCTACCTCCTGAAGCCACATGTGCTGCCATCACCTGCCTATGGTTACACCAGAGTGTCCTTGCCAAATATTTTGCTGCTGTAGAGTATGCAGAATATTAGCTGTCTTGAGAAGACCCAAAGCTGTTTGAGCATGTGAGGTGACTACCGCTTCATCATGAACCTCTGGTGCGGCATGGCTGAGCTGAAACCTTCTGTGATCAGCTTCTTGGGGAGGCCACATCACCTCCAGAGCGTCAATGCAAGGCTCACAAACGTGCTCTTGTCTATAGGAGTGCTGAACAAGGGAAGAGTCCAGCTTAGCAAAACCAGGGTCTGCTTATGCACGCTGGTCTCTCACTGTTCAGGAATCTGGGACTAACCCAGCATAGTTACGTTGTTCCACCCACACCAGCTTCACGTGCTGCCATGTCACACCCCCTCCCAGTGTGGCTGCTGATTCCTGTCCTCACCAGGCACCATCCCATTAGAAGTATGAACCACCAGTTTTGCCTGTCCCTCTCTTAATAGTCTCCTTTTTTCCTTAGATTGTTGCTGGTAACGTGCCCCAAGTCAAATACATACAGACCATGCACGGCTCCACCGTCTCGTTCAGCTGCAGTAAAACCCATGTGGTGAGTGATGCAGATGCTGGGCTCTGCCTTCCTCTGAGCAAGGATCCCTGGGAGTAGCCACATGGCAACTGGTGCTCTGTGTTGGTTACTGGTGGGAAGTGAACAAAGAGCTGGGGTGGTTGCAGGCTGAGGCACCCCATTCCCCTGACTACAGCTGAGCCTGTAGAGAGGCTCGATGCTCCGCGGCCAGCTGGCAGGAAAACGCAGAGGTGTGTGGTATCTGCACATGCACTTCTTGATGACCAGGGTGTGAAGCTAATCACGTAGTGCCATGACCCCTACAGAGCACGTGTTGCATGGACAGAGGCCATTTCTTAGAAGAGAAGGCCCTGAAAAGTGGCAATCGGGAAGGGTGGTCAAGGACACGAGCACAGAGATTTTGGAGAGTTCTTGATTGAGAAGTCATGGCAGCCAAAAGGGGCAACTTTTGGGTGGTGCAGCCAGGATGTAGGATGTGCCAGGATCATAAGTTGCTTTCTTCCTCTGGTAGGGGGAGCTTCTGGTGGGGAACGGCGATGCCACCATCATCCAGAGGCACATGGAATTCAATGGGGGCATTGCTTATGGCATCGATAGGCTGTTGGAGCCACCGGATCTGGGATCTCGGTGTGATGAATTCATGTTCATTGAGCTGCAGGTGAGCATTTGCAATGAGGCCAATGAGGATCTGTGCCATCTGTTGAGCCCCGTGACTGGGAAGAGGGTTGTTGGGAGAGGGCTTGCTGCTCTTCCTTTGCAAAGCTCTGAGCAGCCGAGAGGCAGAAACGCATATTGAGTTGTTATGGGGTTTCTTTCTCCCCTCCACAGGGATCTACAGAGAGCTGCGGACTCTGTGGCTTCGAGCCACCCTGCCCTGCTGGCTCCGTTCAACGGGTAAAGCTCACAGCTCTGTCACCGAGGAGGCCTGTTATAGGGCTGATGACAATACTCACATGCCCCTCATGTTTTAGCAGCAAAATGAAAGCCCACCTGCATGTGGCGAGTCCCTCGACTCAGTCGCATTGTCTCTGCCTCGTCCAAAGTCATGCAGTCCCATAGAGCAGGAGCTGGGCTGAGCAACGTGGGGTCAGGCGCTCCAGTGGTCTTTGCTTGATCAGTCCCTGTATGGGTAACAGCAGCTGCAGGGGTCCCTGCAGCAGCACTGGGGCTTCTCTGAGTGCTTTAGAGCGAAAGAGTTTGGCCTGGCTGCTGGAGATAGACTCAGATGGTGAGCAGCCTCGGGGGGCAGTGGTTGTGCCCCACTCTCACTGCATTGCCCATTATCTCTCTCTGCCAGGCTTCTGGCATGTCCCTGAGGTACATCTGTGGTTCCTCTGTCACCAGCCCCATTGCATATTAGGAAGCCTCTATTACTTGTCATAAAACTGAATAAGTGGCACAAGAAAAGTCAAGGTGAGATGTCAGTGACCAATGTGGCACTCTGTGTTTTGCCTGTTTCCTCGCAGGGGGAAACCAGGCGCTGCTACTATTATGGAAACCAGCTGTTGAGAAACACTTTTCTGTTTCACCGCAACTCCCTGTTGCGGCCGTCCCGGCCCTCCCCGTGGGACCCCTTCAGAAGACACTTCTCTTCCAGGGGGCCTCTGAAACGAGGCTGCAGGAGGAGCTGCGTTTCTGCCCAGTGGGTCCCTCAGTGCTGTGCGAACCACTATGGCCGTGACTGTCAGGGTAAGGAGCCGCGGGACCCTTTCCCTTCCTCCTGTAGAAAGCTGGCATTATGAGTTCAGCGCAGACATCTGGTGTCCATGAATGTGCTTCCCTGGGGAAGGGTGGGCAAAACCCCAGACAGGGATCTCCAGTCTGTGGAGGGTGCAGGGAACAATCCCCTGGGAGCGTGTGCGGATGGTATCATAACAGGGAATTCCCTTTCCTTGGAGAACTGCTTGTCCCCGTGGAGAGCCCTGGGCATAGGGCTGCGGTGGCTGGCTGTCAGACATGTCACTCACCCCTAGATGTTGCCGATGCTCAACCGTTCCCCGGCATCTGCCCTCTGCACTTCGTCTATGGGCAGATTTCACATCCTCGGATGACTCTGCTGCCAGGTTAGCATGACAAAGGCCAGCACAAACTCAGCGTGCTGCAGCAGAGGGTCATCCCAGGTTGGAAGCTATGCCAAATTTGTCCTTCTTGCCCCCCTTCCTAAGGTTTATTGTCATGGGTTGTCCCCAGAACTCACTCCTAGGACTGCCGAGCAGGCTCTGCGGTCCCAGCACCCTGTAAGCGGCAGCTCACATGGCACCAGGCTCCCCTCCAGCACAGGGCCACTTTGTCACCACAGCCTCACTAAGGTGCCCCATTTGCAGCGTGCCCGGGAGGCCTGAAGGCACCGTGCAGTAACCGTGGTACTTGCGACGACAAGATCAGTGGCTCAGGGAGATGCAACTGCAGCCAGGCTTTCATCGGGACCAGCTGTGAGCTGTGTGCGCCGGGCAGATACGGGGCAGACTGCCGAGGTAAGGGGGCAGCTGTGGGGTGGCAGCAATGCAGAGGATTTGTGCAGAGGTGGCTGTGGCACATGGTGCTACTCAGAGGAGAAGCGAGTACTCAGCTGACCTCTTTGCAGCTTACAGCATGGGAATCAGTGCTGTCCCATATGCATCAGTCCCAGTAACGCTCTGTCACACCTCTGGGGCTGGGGACATCCCTCCGTGGGCTCTTGGCAGGACACTTCTTTGGGCAAACATAGTTTGCCATCTCAAACTACTCCAGCTGTAGTTTGAGAAGGCTGGAGGCCTCGTGGTCAAAAACTCCTCCTCATTTGTCATGCACAGCTGAGAGCCCCGGTCTGGCACAAAGCATTATGATGTATTTCAGGCTGGGGCCAAATCCCTAAATCGTGATGAACCCTGTACGGAAAGAGCATCTCCTGGGACGTGCTCAGCAGAGACCTATGCCCCTGTGAGGCAAAGGGAAGGAAAAGGGAGTTCCCCGTTCCCTCGTCCCAAGCTGGGTTTTACAGGGTCTCCAAGAATGTTTTTGATGGCTGTATGGTTGCAGGCACTCAAGACTGAAAACCACATCTCTAGAAATGCCATGGGGAGGGGAACAACAGGGGTTTGTGGGTGCAGAGAGGCCTCCCCTCCTTCATGAAGGGTGTGTTGCAGGGCGGGGAGGCCAGGGCTGGCAGTGACAGGGGATGTGTGCGTACTGCTGTGCCTTCATGCACTGCCCACACAAGCTATGTTTCTGCCACGTGGCTGTCCCGTGGCCTGAGCATGGCATTTCACTGCTGTGACAGTGTTTTTACCTGTTCCTCACAGAGTGTAGCTGCACTGAGAATGGTGTGTGCAATGGAGGACTGCATGGCGATGGCTTCTGCTTCTGTGCTGAGGGCTGGACTGGAGACCGCTGCGAAATCAGACTAGGTGAGGGATGCCAAGCTGGATCGCTCAAGCCAGCTGCTCAGAAATACCTACAAAAAGGAGCTCCCAGCTGTGGGGCTCATCCTGAGATCTGGCCCGTGATACTGAGTTTCACAAGGGTTAGGGTGGCGAGTAGGAAAGCTGCACTTGATCATGAACAAGTCCCTGAGCTCAGAGGTGCTCCAGGAAAAGCTTGAGGGTGAGCTGAAGGCCTGGGGCTTATCTGCAGTATAACGATCCTCTGGGTTTGGGCAAAGCATCTGCAGAAAAGCACAGAGGGAAAGGGGGGAGCATGAGGCAGGTGGCCTGGGCAGAGGCTGGTGATGGCAGCCATGCCCACGTTGCAGCCCTTAGATCATTCTGAGCTGTGTGTGTTCTGGTTTCAGTCATGACACCCACCTGCTCTCCACCGTGCCACCCCCAGGCCGTGTGCCGCTCTGGCAACCTCTGTGAATGCAACCTACACTACGAAGGAGATGGGAGAACGTGCTCAGGTAGAGGGGAGACACGGAGAGCTGGGATGGAAGGGTGGTGAGTGAAGGGAAAGTGGACAACACAGCAAGACAACAAGTGACCATCTCCTGAGCAGCTCCGTGGAGGATGGCCATATCTGTGGGATGACTGGCAGAACAGACAGACCACCAGACACCTAGCAAGGTGTTTTAGTTAACCTCACACTTTTACCCCTGCAGTGATCGACATGTGCAGCCAGGACAACGGGGGGTGTGACACAAACGCACACTGCACGCAGGTTGGCGTGAACGTCTCTTGTGCCTGTGGCCCCGGGTACGGAGGTGACGGCTACGTCTGCGACCCCATAGACAGGTGTGCGGATGGTAGGAACGGGGACTGCAGCCAGCACGCTAACTGCATCAGCACCGGGCCGGTGAGTGCACCGTCTGGGTCTGGGGAGGTCTGCATGCCTGGGAGAGCAGCGCAGCATGGCTGCCGTGGGATGGTTCAGGCTGCTGGAGGACAGCAATGTGACAGTGTGCCCTGTTACTGCAGTCCCCAGGCCTGCCCCTCCTCTCTGGTTCCCTCAGCTATTGTGCTCGTCCTGCAGCTCCTTACTGCCAGGCAGGGGCCATGCCCTCGGTCTGCTGCCAGGCTGTGGTGACGGTCCTGCTGATGTTATCCTGAGGCCATTTTTCCCCATTCCTCTGTCCAAAGGGCATAAGGTGTGTCAGTCGTGGCATTTCTGGACTGTCCTGGGGGCTCTGGGATGGTCCTTTGAGGACAATGCCAGCTATTTTTGCAGAGGAACCAGAGCTGCTCGCTGCAGGCCAGAAGATGGGACAGGGAACATGATGCAGTGCAAGAACCGTGAGCCACATACCTCAAAGCTCAGCTGTCCTTCAAACAGCATGTGACAAGGAGTCAATGTGACTTTTTTTTGTTTCACCTGCAGTTTGATATGGGAGCAGGACAGAGGCCGTGTGTTCTTTCGTAGCTCTGTCATAGTCCCAGCGGGCTGTGGAGGCATTCTGAAGACTCATCCCCGTCTTCACAGGGATACAAGGATCCCCAGCTGGCATCTGTGTGTGCACTCACGCAAATGCCATCCTTCCTTTGTGTTGCAGAACGAGCGGCGCTGCGAGTGCAAGCAGGGCTACATTGGGGATGGGATCCAGTGCCTGGAAGAGGCCGTGCCACCCACGGACCGGTGCCTGGAAGACAACGGGCAGTGCCATCGGGAGGCCATTTGCACTGACCTGCACTTTCATGGTGAGCGTGCTCAACCCCGCAGTGCCAGGGATGATGGTCCGTGGAGAGGTCACACTCCCTCATTCTTCACGTTCTGGCTGGGGAACCCCTCAAGAGAGCTGGAGGGTGGGATGGCCAAGGGACCAGGGACTCGCTTCTGTAGCTTGGTCTGGTTTTCACATTCCCATTTTGCCCTACACGATGAGCCATCCTTGTCTGCCCCGGTGTGATGTGTGAGATGGCCTCTGGCGGGATTACACTGCCAGTAAGCACTGGGTCCCAGAGGAAGCCATGCTGCATCCCACCTCGCCCTCACTTGAGCCTTGTCCACGTCCCACCCTTCCCATGCAGCACAGAGCACCCTCATTGGCAGTGCTGTCTGTGCTCACAGAGGAGACCCATCAACTGGCCCAGGGAGTCCGCTCGCTCTCCATACTGTACTGATGCTCCCTGGCCTTGGCGTTTTGCAGATAAGACCATGGGCGTATTTCATCTGCAGTCACCCCGGAAAAAGTACGACTTCACTTATGAGCAGGCTCAGGCGGCCTGTGCCGCAGAAGGCGCTTCCCTGGCCACTTTCCGGCAGCTCTCGGCAGCACAGCAGGTCAGGGATGCAGGGACTGGGTCCATTGCCTCGTGGGGTGGGGGACACGCAGTGCTTCTCATGGTAGCGAGTCCATGAGGTGCGGGTGGGTGACCTCTCATCCCCTCAGCCAGGCCCTCCTTGCTCCATCTACATCCATGAAACCAGGAGGGCTGGTGGGTCTTGCCAGTCACATTGGGATGAGACCTCTGGCAGCGCCCAACCCGTTAGGTGTTGGAGGAATGGCCGATAAGGCTGCACAATGGCAGTGTGCGTCAGGACAGAAAGCCCAGGCCAGAGGTATTATTTTTAATCTAATAATTTGTTTTCCTCTCTTAGATGGGATTCCATCTGTGCTTGGTGGGTTGGCTGGACAATGGCACAGCCGGCTACCCCACGGCCTACCCCAACCCCAGCTGTGGGGCTAACCGAGTGGGCATCGTGGACTATGGCTCCCGAAGCAACCTGAGCGAGACCTGGGATGCGTTCTGCTACCGGGAGAAGGGTGAGTGGCGCGAGTACATTTCCCGGGGACAGTCCTGTCAGGCACAAGAGGCATGTCAGGGCGGCAGGCAGAGAACTGGATGTTATCTACCTAGACTTTAGCAAAGCCTTTGACACCGTCTCTCATTCTAGACAGCCAGCTGAACATGAGCCAGCAGTGTGCCCGCGTGGCCAAGAAGGCAAACAGAATCCCGGCTTTTATCAGGAACAGGGTGGCCAGCAGGAGTAGGGAAGTGATTGTGCCCCTGTACTTGGCACTGGAGAGGCTGCACCTCGAATACTGTGTGCAGTTTTGGGCCTCTCACTAGCAAGAAGGATGTTGAGTTGCTGGAGGCTTACCCAAGAAGGGCAACCGAAGCTGGTGAGGGGTCTGGAGCACAAGTCTTAATGAGGAGCGGCTGAGGGAACTGGGGTTGTTTAGTCTGGAGAAGAGGAGGCTGAGGGGAGACCTCATTGCTCTCTACAGCTGCCTGAAAGGAGGCTGTAGGGAGCGGGTGTTGGCCTCTTCCCCCGAGAAACAAGTGATAGGATGAGAGGAAATGGCCTCAAGTTGTGGCAGGGGATGTTTAGCTTGGGCATTAGGAAACACTTCTTTACTGAAAGAGTGGTCAAGCACTGGAACGGGCTGCAAGGGAGAGGTGGTCAGTGTGGCCTCCATTGGTGAGTCAAGTCCCATGCTGGCATTCCTTTGCAGATCTGACTTGCACCTGCCGCGACGGGTTCGTGGGAGATGGGTATTGGTGCAGCGGCAAACTCCCCGATGTGCTCGCAGACCACGCTCGCTTCTCCACCTTCTATTCCGTAAGCGATGCTCTCCTGCTTCTTCAGTACGCCAGCAGCCGGCAACAGGGTGGAGGGAGGGATTGACCCTAACAGGGAGAAGTGGTGGCTTGGTCTGCAGGTGGGGTGGAGAGTACAAACACAAGCTTTTTCTTTCTGGAGCCGGGGGATGTTTGCTGGGCTTGGAAAGGTGACAGCATTGAGTTCCTCGCAGCATGCTGATGGAGAAGATCTATCTTTTCCAGATGTTGCTCGATTTTGCCAATGACACAGAAGAAGGACTGGATTTTTTCATCTATTTGTCTGATGACTCGGCTCCCAAAACTCTCTTTGTTCCTCTCAATTCTGGTTTCGCCGACAATGAAGTAAGCAAGCAGGGCTGCGCGGCCACTTGAGGGCGCATGGAACGAACTGTCAGAGCCCCAGAGAAGAGCAGGAGGCCGCCAGCTTGGCGTGATGGTGATGTGAAATAGTCTGGGGAAGGAGGAGGAATTTAGGTCAGAAGGGGCTGCTGGAGGTCTCTAGTCCAGCGCCCTCCCTCGGAAGAACCATTTAGGTCAGGCTGTTGAGAGCCTTCTCCAGTTGAGCTCTGTTTCTAAGGGTGGCAATTCCCCTCCTCTGTGTAGCAGTTTTGTGCCACGTTGCCCATCCATCGAGCTGGCTTGTGGCCATGGAGAGCATCTGGGCTTAGGCCAGGTGGGGGCTGCACACAGCGGGGGAAAGGGGTGAGAGCCAGCTCAGCCGTTTCTCACCCCTGCTCTCTGTTGCTTTTTCAGACGCTGACAGGAGAAGAACTGAAGCTCCATGTGTCATCCAGCAATGTCGTACTGTTCAGCTTCAACCTCACAACGGGCACCATCATCCCGTCCCAGTCCGGATATGACCTCCACGTGTCAGACCTCCCAGTGGGCAACAGCACAGAGCACTCCGTAGGTTTAACTTCTGAAGAGGTCAAAAACCCACCAGGTGTCACCACACCTCTTTTGAGACCGGGAACAACGGGGAGGCTTTGTGGTCGGGTGACATCATCTCTGTGCTTTAGGACGCCAAGGGGATCAACGACACGATGATTGTGGAGTGGGACATCATAGCTTTCAACGGCATCATCCACGCGATTGCAGAGCCGCTGAGGATCCCAGCGCCCGCCGCGCATCTTGGTCAGGTGAGTGTCTGGGGACACAAATGGGGAAGGAAGGTGCTGAAACAGCTGGCGCCAGGCCTGGGAACAGGGACGAGGAAGCAGAGTCATCCCAAAAGGACAGACCTCGTCCCCTCTGCTCTCCTGGCGTGGCCCATTTCGGCTGGCCTGCCTGCGGTCGCGCTGGGGAGAGCCGTGGTGGGTGGCCACGCGAGAGCTGCCGTTGCCCTGCCAGGGGAGTGCGGTAACGGGGCCGCTGTTTTTCGCCGCAGGTGAACGGGGTGACGCAGCCCCTGAGCGCTGCGGCCGCAGGGACGTTGTCAGCCCTGTGCTTTGCGCTGGTGCTGGCGGCTGGCGCCGGCGCGGCCTATTACTGCGTGAAGAGGCGGCGGCAGGAGCAGCAGTTCGGGTATTTCCAGGTAGGCGTGGGCCGGGGGAGCCGGTCGGGGGCCGGCGGGAGGGCC